>CM061043.1:59655509-59765549 GCA_030762985.1 Adelphocoris suturalis
TGCAGCAGGTCATAATTTCTAATCTTCTATAGGTACCTATAAAAACTTCCAATCATCCAGCATGATCGTATGAGCGAATTTTCGTTAATTAACTTATTATGTTACATTGTTTTGAAAATTTGAGACTTTAAGTGAAAATTAATACACCTACTAATTTTGTGACGAAAAACTGTTTCTAAATAATTATTTGCTACTCAAAAAGAGATTTGGATTTTTAACTTTTTTCAGTTTTTATCGACTTTGTAGCACATTTTAATGAAATTAAAGTACATTTTTCAGCATAGTTTTGTACATAATTTTGTTCATGTTCTGTTTTACAGATAATAAACTTTAATCGAGCAGTATTCTACTAAAATATACATATTTAACGATTATTAAATGTTTTTTGCAATTTTTAGCTATTTTTTTAACCAAGAACGGAATTTTTATCTCAATCCTAAGGAGAGTTATCGTCTGGAAGGACACACACACACACACACAAACACACAAAATGTGTATAGTATCAAACTAACGGTAAAGTATTTGCGAGCAATCACAGTCTAGGGATCTCATACGGAGCTCACATCTTAGACTCTCAACTTCCAAAACACCCCTGGGAATTCCAATATACAGCATTTCCAAGTCGAATTGAGAATTTCCTAAACCAAATTGAGAATTTTCCAAACCAATTTGAGAACTTTCCAAACCAGTTTAAGAATTTTCCAAACTAAGAATATTTTAAACAGAGAAGGAAGGACAACTTTTTGAAGCAAGTCATTTCTAATCTGCTATATCTATAAAAAGTCATGCAGCATGATCGTGCGAGCGAATTTTCGTAAATTTACGAACTATATTAGGTTACGTCGATTTGAAAATTGAAGACTTTGAGTGAAAATGAATTATTAACTACCAATTGTATAGCAAAAAACTCGCTCTAAATAATAATCTGCTAGGTACTAGAAAGGAGATTTTGGATTTTTCAATTTTTTCAGTTTTTATCGACTTTGCAGCACATTTTAATGAAATTTATATACATTTTTCAGCATAATTTTCTACAGACATTTTTTAATATTGTATTTTATAGTTAATAAACTTTTTAATTGACCTATGTTCTCCTAAAATATATATATTTAACGCTTTTTAACCGTTTGTGGTATTTTAAGTTATTTTGTCAGCACTTTTTTGAAAGTTGACCAATTTAATGTGCTCAAAAAAATGCTGGCCAACGAATATGTCCTTTCGTTTGGAAAGCTAGATTTTTTGGAGAAAGAACGGAATTTTTATCTCAATCCTAAGGAGAGTTGTCGTCTGGAATGACACACACACACACATATAAACAAACAAACGAACAAACACACACACACACACACACACACACACACACACACATATATATATATATATATATATATATATATATATATATATATATATATATATATATATACATATATGAAAAAGCGTTAAACTCTAGGATGCTTTTCAGAATGTCTCAAAACGGATTTCAATGAAGAAAATCTTCAAAAATTTAGATTTTAAAATTTTTGGAGCCATTGCAGTCCACGAAAATTTGCTAAAATCAAATTATGTACGTTTGTTCGTCAAAAATCATGAATCAAAATTATAAACCGGTTTTGATGCTGTTTTAGGACGTCCCTCTGAAGCTAGGCTTCGTCAATACTGGGATGACATATTGGAATTGATCCGAGCGGGGTGCAAACCCAAGCATGGCAAAAAATAAACAAATCCACACAAATCCGTTTCAGACCATTCTAAGACCGAATCCGTGAAAAACAACGAGAGTGTATGTCTGTGAGTGTGTAAAATTTTGTCTACGCTGCCCAGGTCACAATTTTCAACCGATTTTTGAGATTCTTTCATCGTTCGATCCCAATTTCAGTCTAGTTGTGCAACAAACCTCATAAATTTTGAATTCCGAGATGGAAAACGGGGGAATATAGGGGGTAGAGCCGAAAAACGTGTTTTTTCGACGCGTGTTGTCAATGCCACCCAGTCTACAATTCTCAACCGATTTTCGAGATTCTTAGTTGGTTCGGTTCTAATTTTAGTTTAAGGTTGTGCAACAGACCTTGGGAATTTCGGATTTGCTGTCGCGGTGGGGGGTGGAGGGGATAATTACCGATTCTTTGACCGATTTTTGTGGTTCTTATATTGTTCCATTATGAAATCGATTTAGTTTTGGAACGTATGTCAGGAGTTTCATATTCCATCATGGGAGGAGTGAATGAAGGGAGTAATACTGATAAATTATGGTGTTTTAACAATTCTCAACCGATTTTCGTGATTCTTATTTGGTTCAATTCCCATTTTAGTCTAACGTTGTGCAACAAACCTTGGTAATTTCGGATTTGCTGCCGTGGTGGGGGGGGGGGGGGGGTAATTACCGATTCTTTGAAGTGCTGCCCAACCCAAAAATCAATAGACCGATTTTTGTGGTTCTTATATTGTTCCATTATGAAATGATTTAGTTTTGGAACGTCTATCAGGAGTTTCACATTGCATCATAGGAGGGGATAGGATAAATGGAGGGGATAATACGGATAAATCATGATGTTTTAACAATTCTTGTCCGATTTTCGTTATTCGTTTTTTGTTCAACTATGAATTCTAACTGTGAATTTCTTTTCTGTTGAACTATGAACTGGTTTTGGATCGTGCATCAGGAATTTAAAATTTCATTTTAAATGGGGACAGTAAATGGAGGGGGTAATAGTAATAATATTATTAAATAATAAATATTAGCAAGCTTCGCATATTATAGGAGGGACGCCCTATTGAAATTGATGACCGTGACGCATTTTTATGGGTTGAATTCGTGTAATCGCCGACAGACGAATACGAGTACACGAATACGAATATAATCGCAGTTGACTCAGAATCAACGAATAATTATCGCGATTACAATCGTATTCGTATTCGACGATAAGATTATGCCCAACACTGCTTCAAACCCCACATTCACCTGGAGAGCAAACCTCAGCGTGAAATTGGTGAGAAATTTTCTCTAAGAATCCGTCAAGAATAGAATTTGAAATTAGCGTGAAAGTTCCTCTAAAGCGGGCCCTATACGCTCAGTAATATTGACCATATTATTAATGACGCTGCTTTTTCACTTCAATATACTCATCAATAATGTCGTATCCTACACGGTCAAAATTATTGTCAATATTCTTGTCAATAAAACATGCTCAGTACGTCTGTTCCCGCCATTCCGACAAGTGAATTTGTGTCTTTTTGACATTTTATGTCTTTACTATGGCACATAACTCAAAAAGTGTGACGTTAGGTGTGACGAAGAAAGCGTTATGAAAAATTTCTCATGATTTTCACGTACAACCGATTCGTTGCTACGGAACTTTAACTTCGCCAGTTATCATCGTACAAAAATCGTTCACCACTCGTTGGATAGCTCTCGATTTACCTAACCATATTACGTTGACCACTGCGGAGTGCGTGGCCGACAAGCTGCGGTATGAGCGTGATTGTTTAAATAATTGTTTGCACACAGGTGATCATTCTCAATAATTTATATTGTGAACACGCTTGCAAGCTTTATATAAGTAAAGACATAATTTTAAGACCAAACAACCGATAAACGAATTATCTCTTGGAGATGTAGGAGTCTTGGAGATGAAGCTCGGACTGTGTTTATGTCTAACACGATTTTTATGAAGTGCACTCGTGAGTGTGTATATAAGAAGCTGTGTATAAGGCACCACTTATACACAGGAGGGGGCGCAAAGACATAAAATGTCCCTCGTGGTTGCGTACTTGTACGAAAGCTGTACCCACCGTTTGTGTTTTGATACATTCTCTAAGCCACAATTTTACATGTAGTCGTCACTTAGAAAGAAGCTATCGCTCAGGTGATATAACATAAAGGTTAGATTACAATGATTCGAATTATTTAAGGTGAAATTGCGTCTTTTTTGAAGTGAATTTTCGGGGAGTTGTTTGTTTCAGCATCATGGACAACAGGAAAAAAGGCTGTGTAGCTATAGTTATGGCTACCGCAATGTTTTGTCGAGTTCAGCAAAAAAGCTGGGTGAAAGAGTGGTTGAAAATGTTGGGAAAATATTCTCATCTGCGATTACTGCGAGAAATAAGTTTGACAGATACTGCAGGCTTTCACAATTACTTCCGAATGAACGAACAGACGTTTATAAAATTATTACAGATGGTTGAACCACTATTGAGTCGACAGAACACAAACATGAGGGAGCGCATCCCTGTTAGAGAGAGATAGGCAGTCTCATTTGTAACAGAGTTACCTCCTGAGAGGTCCATCAAGCTCCCGTCAGAGCTCCAGAGATAGCGTTGTCGGCGTCCCGTTGAGGAATCAATGGGAAAGACGCGCTGTTCTCGATCGTTTTAGACAGCTGGTTTGGCGTCGGATGGTTTTCTGGTGACAGGAATATCAACCTTCCCCGAACATGGCTCATTAAAAGCTATGACTAGGGGTGGTATCTCTCTGACGGGATGCCTCTGTACCTCCTCTACCTTTTTATGAGGATTTAGACCCCCATTGCACCTCTGGGGGGGGGGGGGGGGGGGGCACCTAAATTCCTTATATGGTAGCAGAGCGTGGTTTGGATTATGCACGGCTGACGCCTAGTAGTCCAATCCACTATTTTTTGGGGCGTTAATGTTTCAGAAGAAACATGGCCCGGGGTTCCAGCAGGAATTCCCATTATCACCCTTTTGTATACAAATAATTTCATTGGTCTTTGAATTATAATTTCTCTTTCATTCCCTTTTTATATTTTATATACCATATTTTCTTTCAATTTTATGCCACCTGAGTGCACAATTTAAGTCTCCTAAGTTGGGCAAATTCATTTTATACTATTTTCTTTCAATTTTTTCGCCACCTGAGTAGTGCTATATGTCAATTACCAGGTTAGTGCGCCATTTAAGTCCCCATAGTTGGGCAATTTAATTTAAAAGTCCCCAATGTTGGGCAAATTAATTTCTATATATATTTTGATTTCCTAAGGTATAAGTCTCCATAGTTGAGCATCCGTTTTGTAACGATTGTTCAATGAAGATACTTCTTATGAAGCTTCATTGACAATCCAGTTTTAATTTCTATTCCCCCATCCAAAACGCCAATGCAGCTATTTATGATTGAATGAGCATTAGTTCTCAGCTATTCACTATTCCACCCAACTACCATACTTGATCTTCAATCAAGTATGTCTTTAAGGGGAGGAGTGTAACAGAGTTACCTCCTGAGAGGTCCATCAAGCTCCCGTCAGAGCTCCAGAGATAGCGTTTTCGGCGTCCCGTTGAGGAATCAATGGGAAAGACGCGCTGTTCTTGATCGTTTTAGACAGCTGGTTTGGCGTCGGATGGTTTTCTGGTGACAGGAATATCAACCTTCCCCGAACATGGCTCATTAAAAGCTATGACTAGGGGTGGTATCTCTCTGACGGGATGCCTCTGTACCTCCTCTACCTTTTTATGAGGATTTAGACCCCCATTGCACCTCTGGGGGGGGGGGGGGGGGGCACCTAAATTCCTTATACATTGAGGTACTTAGCTACAGGAAGGAATTTTGAATATTTGAAGTTTCCCGGTTCACCGGAATTTATTTATTTATTTATTAGTATGGGCAAGCCCAATTCACGAGGAAAAATACACTGCCAAGAAAATGGCACATGAGCTTCCTCGTGACCTTCACAGTACGTCACCATTAAATTCCTGAAAACTAGAAACGACCGGCTCTGGCATCAGGGAATTAATAAAGTGGGAAATTGGTGGAAAAATTTGACCGAAATCCGTTCACAATTAAATCCCAGAAAACTCGAAACGACCGGTTCTGGCATCAGGGAATTAATAAGGTGGGAATTTGGAAGCTGAATGGTACATACAATAAATGAAATTAATAAGGAAAATTTTGATTTTAATATGGGACCATCCAGGATGTAGTCCGCATGTTCCTCATAACTAAGCTGTGACCGTAACAAAAACATCACTTTCGCGCATGCGCCTAGCGTACCGCTGCTGGTGAGACGGGACCTCAAGAAAATTTTGTTTGCGCCTGCGCAGAGGCTACCGTTGATTCGATCATGACGGAACTGATAGTGGGCCATGTAGAGCTATACCCGCACGATCCCTAAAAATTTGAAGAAAATCGCATCAAAATTGTGGAAATTACGGCTGTTGCAAGGACCGTAACAAGAATATTTCGTTCACGCATGCGCAGAGCGTACCGCTAATGCAATTATGATGATTGTCTTATGGGACCTTAAGGGACCTTACCCACATCATTCCTGAAAATCTGACCGAAATCCGTTCAACATTGACCGAGTTATGACCGTCAAAAGGAATTCACGTTAGCGCCTGCACAGAAGATACCGTTGATTCGATCACAATGAAGTTGATAGGGGACCATCTAGAGCTTAACCCGCACGATCCCTGAAAATTTGGTTAAAATCGGATCAAAATTGTGGAAGTTATGGCTGTTACAAGGAAATGTGGACGGACAGACAGACAGACAGACAGACACGGAACCAAATTTGTTCAGGAGGCTCTGAGACGCAAAATGCAAGTGAAAATTTTGATTTTGGAGCAAAATTTTTTTTTTTTTCATTTCGAAAGTGAAAACAAAGCTTCCGCTGCCTTGCAGTCTCGGAAGCAACATAATACAGAGTTGAAAAAAATATAATACAGAAATTCAAGAAAAAACAGTGTGGCAAGTGAATGAAAAATGGATGAAAAAAAAAAAAAAAAAAAAAAAAAAAAACTCGGCGCTTTGCGCCTCGGCGGGGGGCTCCGCCCCCTGCTTCCCCCGGTTTATTTCTTTTTCCATACTCTGTATGAAATCATAGGAACACAGAATGTGTTTTTGCGATGATTCTATTTTCTTACCAACGGAATTAACAAGCGGTTGCAATCATGTTCACAATATCAATTATTGAGAATGATCACCTGTGTGTAAACAATTATTCATATAACCATGCTCATAACTCAGCTTGTTGGCCACGCACTTCGCAGTAGTTAACATAATATGGTTGGATAAATCGAGAGCTTTCGAACGAATGGTCAACGAATTTTGTGGGATGAAAAACGACGAAGTACCATTTCCCTAGCAACGACTCGGTTGTACGTGAAAATCATTATAAAAAGGCGCGTAACGGTTTTTTCTGTCGGTTTTTTTTCGGTAGGTCATCGCAAAAACACATTCTGTGTTAAAAAAACTATTGAAATTTGATAAACATTTAAAATCAAAATAAAACAGGGGATTGTAAGGAATTACGAAGTAGGCAAAACAGTCTATATTTTAATAAACCTACACACAAAAACATGTTTTGTAAAACGAAAACACGAGTCCCCGCATTTCTGTTGCTGGGCACCGTCCACACATAATTATGTTTGTCCATATTGTAGTGTCACTACATCTTCCTCCCCCTGCATTGAAATTCGTCTTGCTCCTGTCTTCATTTTTTCTTTATTTGATCGGCATGTTTTCTCTCTTCTTTCCCTTCTATTTCCACAGTGTACGAAACATCACCATTTCGTTTTTTTATTCTTCCTATGGTATATCCTTTTCTATTTTTGTTCAAACACATACTTCCTCCCCCTCTTCAAATTCTCTAAATTTTTTCCCTCTTTCCTGGTATTGTTTTTGTTTTACGATGGCTACATCCACTGTGCGTTCAAAATTCGGCTTCAATAAGTCAAAGTGTGATCGCATTTTACGATTGAACAGTAGCTCCGCGGGTGACCTACGAGTGGTAGAGTGTGGTGTGTTACGGTAAGAGAAAAGAAACTCCCGAAGTCGATCCTTAATATTTCTGTGTGAATTTTTTGAAGAGGACATCCGGCTCTTGAATGTTCTTACTGCTCGCTCCGCTAACCCGTTTGATTTCGGGTGATAAGGTGTTATCCGAATGTGCTTTATAGAATTTCTCTTGCAGAATGAAGTAAATTCGAATGAAGTGAATTGTGGGCCGTTGTCTGTTACCAGGGAATAAGGCAATCCCAATCTGCAGAATACGTCTTTAAAGGTATCAATTGTGGCTTGTGACGTCGTTGTTTTCATGGGTATAACCTCAAGCCATTTAGTAGTTGCGTCCACAATCAACAACCAGTATGACCCTTCGAAAGGTCCAGCGAAATCCGCATGAATTCTCGACCAAGGGTGGGATGGTACATTCCAAGAGTACACTGGTAGTTCTTCGGGCTTTGCCCTTGTTTGTTGACAAGGATGGCAGTCTTTTGCATAACGTTCGATGTCGAGATTTATACCTGGCCACCAACAGTGAAGGTATGCAATATCCTTCATTGCTCTGATACCTGGGTGTCCAATGTGTAGCATAGCCAAAAATGCCGGTTTAATGGAACGGGGAACGATAATCCTTCCATTACACATGACAATATTTTCTTCGATTGAAATCTCGTTCCGTTTTTCAAAATAAGGTAAGATTTCACATTCTACGTCTTTTTTCTCTGGCCAACCAACCGTCACGTAACGACAAAGTTTCTGTATATGTTGATCCTCAGCAATGGCCTTTTTCAGTTCTGTAGTCGTTACTGGTGTGTCTTGAAGACGCAAATGTAACAGATGAGCTCTCTTTGAATCCCCCATCTTTTCAAGCCCAGTGGGTTCAACAGTACCCAACGGAAGTCTTGATAAAGCATCAGCTGGTGCATTGTCCTTTCCATTTATGTATTCAATACAATAGTCGTAACTTCTTAATATAATAGCCCACCTAATTAATCTATTCGCTGCAAGTTTCGGCACTTCTTTATCCTCTGATAAAATCTGCATGAGTGGTTTGTGGTCAGTTTTTAGGATGAACTTCCTGCCTCTGATATACTGATCAAACTTCTTCAATGCAAAAATGATCCCAAGCGCTTCCCTATCCAGAGCAGAGTAATGTTGTTCTGATGATTTGAGCACCCTCGAGGCAAATGCAACTGGACGTTCCTCTCCATTTGGCATCCGATGGAACAATACAGCCCCAAGTCCATTTAGACTCGCATCTGTTGTAATTACTAATGGTAAATCAAGAGAGTAATGTGTTAGCGTATCTATACTTGAAATTTGTTTCTTCAACGCTTCGAAAGCATCCCTACACTCTGAATCCCAAGTCCAGTGCACACCTTTCCTAGTCAGTCTGTGAAGTGGAGTGCTCGTCTGTTGCAGGTTTTTAATAAACCTTCCGTAGTAGTTCACCGAACCAAGGAATGACTTCAATTCAGCTGCATTTTTCGGAGCCGGCATTTGGCTAATTGCAGTGATGTGATCGTTTGCCGGATGGATTCCCTCCCCGTCAATAACGTGCCCTAGGTACTTCACTTCTTTTTGTAACCATTTACATTTGGATTCCTGTGTTTTGATACCCGCAGCCATCAGTCTCTTTAATACCTCTTCAATAGCATTCAGATGTTCACTGAGTGTTTTCCCTGTCAGGATGATATCATCTAGATAGCAAGCTACGTTTTTGATTCCTGATAATATTGTATCCATGACTTTTTGGAACAAATTTGGCGCGAAACAAACCCCAAACGGTAATCTTTTATAACGATAAAATCCTTTATGCGTTGAAATAACGAGATATTTTCTAGATTCTTCTTCTACTTCCAACTGCAGATATGCGTCTTTCAGATCTATTACTGAGAATATCTTCCCTCCTCCTATCTTTGAACTGATTTCATCGAACGTAGGTAACGGATGAATATCTGTTATGATAAATGGATTTATTGAGACTTTAAAATCACTGCAGATTCTTAATGCACCGTTTGACTTTATGGCCAATACAATAGGAGATGCCCAGGTGAGTGGATTTAGTGTTGTATCCACAGGTTCAATAATATCAGACTCTACCAACCTTGCTATTTCCTTCTCCACCTGATCCCTCATTGCAAATGGAACGGGCCGTGGGCGGAATACCTTTGGGATCGCATTTTCTTTCAAGAATATTTTCGCCTTGTGTCCAATAATTTTGCCTGTAGTGCCATCGAAAATCGGTGCGTACTTCTTACATAGTTTGTGTAATTCGCCTTCCCCCTGCTGAGTATGGTTGATTTTATTTGGTTGTACTTTCGACTCTTCTATGGAACACAAACGTGCCCCCTCTGGCATTGGTAAGTCGAATTTTAGTGACCAGTCTAACCCAAATAACGGAATGTCGTGTATCTTTGCCACTACCACAGGTAACTCCATCACTTTCCCGAAAGCCTCAACTTTTACCGATGTTTTACCCAAAGTCTCTACAGAAATTCCTGTATATGCCGATAAATCTCCATTTGGTTTTAATTTTGGTGAACCAATATTCTTCCACACTTTTGGATTTATGACAGTTTGAACTGCACCAGGATCGTAAAGCATGTCGACCCCCACCCCATTTAGATGCACTCTGAGCATAATTCTATTTCCTTTTCCATGCATTTTATTTAATGTGCTTGTGCTCTCATTCCCAGATAAGGGTGTCTCATACTCCTTCCCACAATCTAATTTTTGAATTTGTCTTACATGTCTTCTATCCTCCAGTTTGCTTGATTTAACAATGGTGGCCCTGTTTTTTGTAACGCACACTCTAGCAAAGTGATGCTCTTTTTGACATGCGCTACAAATTTTTCCTTTCGCTGGGCACTTTCCCGGCTCATCGTGTTTTTCGAACCCACAATTGAGACATTGTTTATTTGCATCCAACCTCTTCGTACCTCTGGATGGAGCCCCTGTATTTATCTTTTGCCCTTTTAGCTGATTCACCCTAGTTGAAGCTGATCCATTTCGGTCCAAGCTATCCCAGTTTAGCATTTTCCTCTGCTCTCCTGCCCTCTCCAAGTTCCGGGCGGAAGCTTCAACCTCCGCGAACGTAGCTTCATTTGACGGGTGCAACCGAATTAGCTCTTCTTGCCACCTCTCATCAGCTATACCCATGACTAACTGATCTCTTAGTCGTTCTTCCAGCGAGCTCCCAAAGTCACAAGTACCCGAGAGTGTTCGCAGCGAATTCACAAAACGAGCTATTGACTCCCCCTCTTGTCTAACGCGGCTCATAAATGCTCGACGTTCCGCAAAAATGCACGTAGATTTCACATAAAACTTCGATAATACTTCCCGCAAGTCATTGTACGGCATCTCTTCAACGTTTTTTGGCCGAAAATGGTCCACCAAGATTTTAAATGGCCCTGGTCCTACTACTGAAAGTAAAAGCATAGTTTTCACTTCGTCGGGCAAAACAATCCCATAAGTACGGCGGTTTAACTCAATCTCAAAACGTTTTATATAGTAATCCCATCTCTCTGTCTCTTCATCATACGAGCTGAACCGAAAACTATTAACGATTTTAGCAATGTCCCTGCTTACCAAGGTCTCCTCGTCTGAAGTATCCTCAAAAGACTGTTGCTTCTTCACCTTTCTTGTTTTTCTTGACATCCTGTCCGCAGCGCCAATGTAAGGAATTACGAAGTAGGCAAAACAGTCTATATTTTAATATAAACCTACACACAAAAACATGTTTTGTAAAACGAAAACACGAGTCCCCGCATTTCTGTTGCTGGGCACCGTCCACACATATGTTTGTCCATATTGTAGTGTCACTACAGGGATGATAATACAAGGGATGGGATACAGAACTGTTGGAAAAGTCAAAATCGGGATGAAGGTGGAGAAGTGAATTGGCTGAACGGCGGATACGGTTTAAGGGAGAATTTATTAAATAGTTGGATGCTGAGAACGGGACGTGAAACAAGGTGGGATGGCGACTGGTAAGACGAGGAGTGGAAAGCTGGAACTTGGCAAGTAGAGATGGGCAATTGATTTCATTATTCAGCAGCTTATGCAGGAACACCAAATCAGCAAGAATTCTTCTTTTGTTCAGTGGTTGGGCTCTGCAGGTCTCCATCAGGGAAGAATAACTACGGACGGGACGGAATTCCCAACATAAATCCGAATTTCACCGGTTCTCCTCCACTTTTTAATATTGACGCCTCGAGAACAGAATTTCCGGATTTCATCAATATCGCTTCAATATTGCCGTCTGAAGGATTATTATCGTAAACCTACGATAATTTATTATTATCAACCGAAATGTGTTTGACCAAACAACCGTTTAATGTGTTTGAGTATCTATGACCTAAAAATAAATATTCACTTTTAGTTTGGATTTGCTGGTGTTTGTCTTAAATACTATACCGTCAATACTCATTATTTTTCCCTACACGGTCAATATTATTCTCAATGTGAATATTGTCAATTGTCAATAAGTTATTGACAATATTATTGACAGTGTAGGGGCTACTTAGGAAATATGTATTTATAGTACAACATAAAACTCGGCGCTTTGCGCCTCGGCGGGGGGCTCCGCCCCCCTGCACCCCCCGGTTTATTTCTTTTTCCATACTCTGTATGAAATCATAGGAACACAGAATGTGTTTTTGCGTTGCAATCATGTTCACAATATCAATTATTGAGAATGATCACCTGTGTGTAAACAATTATTCATATAACCATGCTCATAACTCAGCTTGTTGGCCACGCACTTCGCAGTAGTTAACATAATATGGTTGGATAAATCGAGAGCTTTCGAACGAATGGTCAACGAATTTTGTGGGATGAAAAACGACGAAGTACCATTTCCCTAGCAACGACTCGGTTGTACGTGAAAATCATTATAAAAAGGCGCGTAACGGTTTTTTCTGTCGGTTTTTTTTCGGTAGGTCATCGCAAAAACACATTCTGTGTTAATAATGAACTACGAGTACATCGAGAGTATACTGACACAAATCACACGCTGCGTTTGCGGCGGATTAGTGCCGATCTTTCATTATAACCATCCGTATCGCCGTGAATGGGATAATTTGATAACTTTTATAAGTTTTTGACCCATTGGATAGTTATACCCTAGGCCTAGATAGCCAACTTCTAATGCTTAGTTTTTATCTTATGTAGCATGACTAGGGCGTGCAATTTTCTCTAAGAATCCGTCAAGAATAGAATCTGAAATTGGCGTGAAATTTCTCTAAGGATCCGTCAAGAATAAAATTTGAAATTAGCGTGAAAATTTCTCTAAGAATCGGTTAATAATAGAATCTGAAATTGGCGTGAAATTTTCTCTAAGAATCCGTCAAGAATAGAATTTGAAATTGGCGTAAAATTTCTCTGATCTGTCAAGAATAGAATTGGAAATTTGCGTGAAATTTTCTCTAAGAACCCGTCAAGAAAATTGGCGTGAAAATGTCCTCTAAGAATCCGTCAAGAATAGAATTTGAAATTGCCGTGAAAATTTCTCTAGGAATCTGTAAATAATAGAATCTGAAATTGGCGTGAAATTTTCTCTAAGAATCCGTCAAGAATATAATTTTCCCCAATGAAATGAAATGAAATGAAACTTTACAAGCAGATACCATGTTACATGGACATGTCTTTGATTGAAGATTTCATAACGGTTGTCCTCGAGAGTTGTAAACAAATCCTTTAACTTTAAACAAATCCCTGGGCCGCATCCCGACTAATTCCAACAAAACAACGGTTTACTTATAGAAATGTTGAAAATAACTGTGGAGAGAAGCAACTACAATGAGTTGTTGTTAACAGTTGACTGTTGTCAAGAGGATGAAAATGTTTCCTACGGAGTGGAGTAAATGATGCTATTGCTTTACGTTAAGAATATTGTAACCGGCTTATTAAAATTGTTTATAGTCCAATCAATTTAGTTTAGGAATGTAGCCAGGTACGTAAGGAGGGGGAAATTGGTAGCTTGAGAAGTGAATATTTATAACATAAATCAAGCGCTTTCCAACGAGTGGCGAACGATTTCTGTGCGATGAAAACTGCGGAAGTTCCATTCCCATAGCAACGGCTGGGTTGTATGTGAAAAACACTGAAATTGTGACACAAATTTTGCGTCACGGAAATTTTTGGTTTGACCCTCCAGAGCAAAGACAAGAATAGGCCCCGGCGGTTCTATCTATGTCAAAAGAATAGAATTTGAAGTTGGCGTGAAAATGTCATCTAAGAATCCGTCAAGAATAGAATTTGAAATTGCCGTAAAAATTTCTCTAGGAATAGGTTAATAATAGAATCTGAAATTGGCGTGAAATTTTCTCTAAGAATCCGTCAAGAATATAATTTCCCCAATGAAATGAAATGAAATGAAATTTTACAAGCAGATACCATGTTACATGGATATGTCTTTGATTGGGGGTTTCATAACGGTTGTCCTCGAGAGTTGTTAACAAATCCTTCAACTTTAAACAAATCCCTGGGCCGCATCCCGACTAATTCCAACAAAACAACGGTTTACTTATAGAAATGTTGAAATAACTGTGGAGAGAAGCCACTACAATGAGTTGTTGTTAACAGTCGACTGTTGTCAAGAGGATGAAAATGTTTCCTATGGAGTGGAGTAAATGATGCTATTGCTTTACGTTAAGAATATTGTGACCGGCTTATTAAAATTGTTTATAGTCCAATCAACTTAGTTTAGGAATGTAGCCAGGTACGTAAGGAGGGGGAAATTGGTAGCTTGAGATGTAAATATTTATCACATAATAAAGCGCTTTCCAACGAGTGGCGAACGATTTCTGTGCGATGAAAACTACGGAAGTTCCATTCCCATAGCAACGGCTGGGTTGTACGTGAAAAACACTGAAATTGTGACACAAATTTTGCGTCACGGAAATTTTTGGTTGACCCCCCAGAGCAAAGACATATCCATGTCAAATTATTGGACTAACCAAGGGCGTTTATTGGGCACTGAGAACACAATTTTTCCAATTTTTTGCCGAGTGACGCTTCATTTGAAAGATTTTTTAGTTTTGAACACCATGGTGAAGCCAAAATGCCGATATCTTATTCCGTTTCGGGTTAGAGCTGTCAACCATAAAGAACCGCGATTCATTTTGTTTAGGCTCATGTCGGAGCTTGATATCGCTAGCCGTTCTCTGTGTTTGAGATAAAACAAAATAGAACAGGGTGCATCCCATCTCCACTAGGTATCTAATCACTTCGTCCAATTGATCTGGGGTCTTAGGCGTCTACAAGGAATAGTGATCCCTTAATTCTTTTGAAGCGTGTAGAAGGTATAAACAATTTTCATGTCTAGACAATTGACGGCGAATGTTTGGGAATCCATAAGTAAACTAAAAATTCCCACGCCAAGAGTCTGACGAGTATTAGGTATGTCGAGTGCCTCCTATAAGACGCTTGCATACGAGACTGCAACGCATTGGGACATTTTCATGTGTTTACCTATGAATGGTCAACGTCATTTCTGATGGTCATAATCATCGTTGTGGCCACTTGGGACAATTTTTTTCGTGACGATTTTTTTGTTATGTGCCATATGAAAGACATGAAAATGTCAAAAGTTGTATTTCGCAATTAAGTAAAAAAAGTATACACAATGTACAAATTCAAAACATACAACAGAAACTATTCCCCTATGAGGGCGAATGCCCGTGCTAGGGAGAAGAGTCGCGCTGGTGAGGTATTTATTCGCGAATCGAGAAATAAATAAATACAACTTGCGTTACCTATAATTCAAGAAATGAATAAGAACAATCAATAAATACACTCAAGAGTTAAATGGATACAAATTAAGTTACCTATTAATAGTAATAAAAGTTACCCTAGTAATAAATTAATACATGTTATTATTAAAGGTCAATATTGTTAATAGGTATCCATGTTAATATCCAATCCGATCCCGATATGTAAAGCACTTACGCTCGGGGCTGGAGGAGCTTCAGAAGAGCGAAATCAGAAAGAAAGCCGGTGACGGCAACTGCCGGATGTGCCGCCACCTGCGATCCTGCTTGAGTGGTCGCATCGCCGCCCTTCGAAACGGCCGCGTTGACTCCGACGGTTTTTCGTATGCGCGGTGACGCGGCCGGACGTCCGTCCCGTCTTCAGGTGCTCGTCCGTCATCCGCAGGTAACCTCCCCCCCGGTCATCCGCAGGCACAGGTAACCCCCTCGGCCACACACACAACTTCACACCCACGCTGCCCCGACGCTTCCCACACTAAAACCGGACCCTTTTTTTCTACGTTACCCTTTTACACGTAAATCACGGAAGCGTTACGAATTTTTCACCCCTCGTGGACCTCCTGATTGGCCTCCTAGAGGGCTCTCGTTATGAATACGACCGTATTATCACTTCTAGAGCATCTGGAAGAAACAAACAGCTGCTTTATCCGTTTCTTGACTGTGGGAACAGGTAGGCACCTCCCACTCAACTAAGGTTGCCAGATTTTTCGGTTCATATAAAGTATATCCTGGCTGCAACCCAGGAAAAGTAAAGCATTTAAATGAAAGTTAAAGTACACATTAAAGTTAACGTTCTCGACTTACACACTAAGGTATTTTTTAGGGATGGGCATCGACTAATCGATCAATCGAAATAATCGATTAACTGTCCAAATAATTTATTGTTTAATCGATGACTTGTAGAATAATTAATCGAATAATCGATTAGTTAGTAACGATTATTCAATTGAGATTTCAGAATGAAGTCTATCGCAGAATAATACCCAGGGCAACAAAGTGGACAACACCTCGCCTCACGTTATTGTTATCACTTATCAGTCTTATCACATATCTACGGCTGTCATTATCAGAATCACCTTTTTTCAGTTATCGTTCGGTTGTTGATGCGGAACTTGAGCTTCGATCAAGATGCCAACAAAAAGTGCGGTTTAGGAACATTTTGAGAAAGTCATGCAAAGTGCCGGCATTGTGGAGTGAAAATTAAAATGTGTGGGAAGTTATTTTCTTCCTTTCAGGAGTAGGTACCATCTTCGTCTTTGTTTAAAAAACACAACAAAAGTATCCACAAGATCCTGGTCCAAAAGACGTGTGGAACCCCGAGGTCGAGACGCTCTAGGCATGAATGAAGAGTTCAGCCTGTATTTGAGATCACCACAAGAAAGAATCCAACAAAACCCAGTCATACTCGTATATTGGAAGCAGATGGCCGAGACGTTTCCAGCAGTTTCCCAAATCGCCTTGAAATATGTGCCAGCGGTAGCAACTTCTGTTCCTTCAGAAAGGCTTTTTTCTGAACCTGACCAAATTCTGATGGAACACAGAAGCCGGCTGACACCAGACATGGCCAATAAACTTATATTCCTAAAAGATATAGATGATTCATTCTGGAACTAACTTTTTTTTACATTTAAGTTTTTTTTATTTTAACTACCTATGTAGTTTTCAACTATTCTAAATTGTGAATTAATTTTTTCTTGTACACAATGACATTATTATATTAAAAATTTGATGTTTTAAATGTACCCTCTCTTTTTTCATCCTTTTCCAAATTAATCGATTATTTAGGCCCCGATTAATCGGTTAATCGATTAATCTGGTTGAAATAATCGTCGATTCCAATAATCGATTAATGTTAGCCGATGCCCATCCCTAGTATTTTGCATCCAGCATCTGCACACAAGGGCTTGAATGTATCAGATTACTGAAAATAAGAAAGTTCGGTTTGAGGAATTAAAAAAGAACCATGGATAGTAATATTTTTACTGTACGTAGGTCACAAAATTTTTATTCCGAAGAAAACATTACTAGACATATCAATCTTAACGAGTCCATATTTCAGTAGGTTGTGTTACATACATAAATGTAATTAGGAACATCATTTTCAATCTCGTTCTCACTAAAAAAATATCTCGTGCATCTATTGGGCAAGTAAGGATTAAGGACGTTAGGAACTTTTTAGGAACTCGAAAAGTTACATTCATTCAGTCCCTCTTTCTTTCTCTGAAACGCTGTACCTATAACATATTTAAAATTCGGAAAAGAGCTGTGGAAATTGAAAATTCAGAAAAACTTTGAAAATTGACAATTTGAAAGAAATCTTTATACTTGACAAAAAAGTAAATTAGACCTTGTCCTTGACTACTTAGTGAGTAGGTGCGGGGGCTGAACTTTTCTTCTTCGTTTCAAATACGAAGTATTTTGGTCTACTTTAAATTTGTTATAAAGTATACAGTATTTTGAACAAAAATAAAGTAGGATACTTTAAATTAAAGTAGATCGGGCAATCCTACTTTCGCTTTGAATATTATCACTTCTAGAGCATCTGGAAGAAACAAACAGCTGCATTATCTGTTTCTTGACTGTGGGAACAGGTAGGCACCCACTCAACCGACCTAAACCCAAGGAATTCGAAGTTCAAATCATGCAGCATGGCCGTAAGCGCGAATCTATTAAATTATTGTATTATACTGGGTGTACATGGATCAATATTATCGCCTATAATTATTAAACCAAGTCTATTATACATTAAGCACCTATCTTAATATATCTGTATAGATGTAGACTCCTATCGAAGAGAATTAATTACATTAAGTAACACACCTACACTTCCCTAGCAATTAAGTAATACGAGTTGATTCACCAACTGAAAATATAATTATATAACAAAATATGTATATAATTAATATGTTTTATATGATAAACCAACCTTAATTAATATGTTTTATAATAATAGCCTATAACAGATTGAGAAGTCCACCTACCTACATGTGACAAAAGTTATAATAAACCCGGTAACGTGAAGTGAAAATTCCATTGGAATTATATCAGGTGATACGAGCGTCGTAGTTGCAAAGTGATTTTCACAATACTCCACCAGTTGAGATTTGCTCCTATATTGTTGATAGTTTTTCCTACCAAAGTTCTATCCTGTAGGGAGAGCGAATGGATAAAAGTACAGCTACCCGGATGGTTTCATCCGATTCTTTGGGAAGATGTCTATAAATGACCCAAAAAAATTTCTGTTAGGTACCTTGAAAGTATTCAAGATTTTTCAATATTTCAGCCCCAAATTTTCTACCTTTCAGAGATGATCAAAGTTGATGGTGATGTGAGTGGCACATCCCCGGCCGATGTATGATTTTTTGGTCCAGTAGTTTTAAGGAAAACTTTTGGATGGCGGGCGGACGGACGGATTTTTTAAAATTTCATTTTTTAAATTAGATTTTTGGATTTTACGCATCTTGAAACGTAAACCAACAAATTTTTGGAGAGGGAGGGATCTAAAAATGGATTTTCTTGTTCGATTACAAAGGTTCATTATTGTAAATAATAAACCAAAAGCAGGACTGCCCTGGCAAAAACAAGACGGTTGGTAGGTACCAATGATATGTTTTACCGGCCATGGGAAGATATTGAACTCCTGGGGCTTATTTCATAAAGCAGCAAGTAACAAAGTACCAGCTGATTTTATGTACAAGTTGTAAAAAATGAGTGTGCAAGCGTTTCATAAAGGTACAAGTGTAGACTTGTAATGCACTGTGAAAATTAACTAGTGTACAGGCGAATTTGGACAAGTTTCAAGTGTTTTCCCATCATTTTGAACAAGCCACTGTAAACAATCATCATCATCATTGTAAAAAATGGCCGATTTTTAACCTACGTCCGTTCTCCTGTAAACTTGTTATTATCCAGCATTGTGTGTTGACAATTTTTCGGTGTTTAATATGTGGGAACGAGAGATTTAGGATGTTTTCTGAGACCCTTGAAAGATTCAAATGGTGCGTGACCCTGTACAATTTTTCCTGATCGGGTATTGAGGATCTCCCCATCATTGAAGAACAAAGTGAAGTGTGAAGGTTATCTCGAAGTTACAGATGACATTCCTAACCCAGCAGCATTGAGACTTGATGAACTGATTAATCATTTCCACTGAATGAAGGAGAAAAATCCGATTATGCCAGCCAACAGAATAAGTTGAAATCATATACACACTTTCTCCACTTTTCAGTTTATAATTTGTCTGTCTTCCAATCATTACACCTTGTCATGTACGATAAACATCCTATCGTGTACTTAAGACCCTTTTTTTATTATGATTCGTTGACAAAGCTTCAATCATCCGGAACTTTGGCATACTGCTTTACGTTGTTCATTTCGTTTGCCCCACACGGCATTTTTCTTTTCAGCTACATTTGTGTACTGAGCTTCTACAAGTGTAACTTTTATAGACTTGTACCTACCTAATCTTTGTTTTGGTGAAACACTTGATCTAGTTTACCGTGCATTACAAGTACCTGTACTAGTTAACTAGTACACTTGTAACTTGTTGTTTTATGAAATAGGCCCCTGGTATTTTTGACAACATCAAGTTGAGTGAGAAGGTTGTACTTAGAGGTCTGTCTGTATATCTGGGGTTTTGACCTCGAGGAAAAGGCGGACTAGGTCAGGTATGTTAGGTTTCTGATGCCCTTATGGGTTTGTATTTAAGTGACTCTGCTATAGTCAACACGTGCAAGTTTGCCTAGGCACAACCATTGGCCTACAATTTCCCGCAAATCCGTAAAACCTTCGAAATGCCTCTGAAAAAAAGGCTTAGCTCGTCCATCTGCGCCCACGTTGTTCGGATTAGAGCTTAAACCGGCGTTTGGTCAACACATGCAGGAGAGAGGAATTTTCTCCCTTTCGTTGCTCCACAGCCCCTCAAAAGCTGATCCCGGCTGTTTCAGTCTACCTGAGCCAGCTGGCGCCTCACAGTGGGGCAAAAAGGATGTTTTGGACCCCCTCCCCCCCACCAGTTGCTTTCTGCTTTGAGCCTTCGGCTAAAATGCTAAAACATGGAACATGCTTTCTTCCCGCTAATTCGTAAATGTAAATAAATTTAAAACTACGACATAAATGTTTTACTAATCGAAATTCGAACAGAGTTCCTAGGTAAGTATTGCTTCCGAGACTGCAAGGCAGCGGAAGCTTTGTTTTCACTTTCGAAATGAAAAAAAATTTTTTGCTCCAAAATCAAAATTTCCACTCGCATTTTGCGTTTCAGAACCTCCTGAACAAATTTGGTTCCGTGTCTGTCTGTCTGTCTGTCCGTCCACATTTCCTTGTAACAGCCATAACTTCCACAACTTCATCATGATCGAATCAACGGCAGCTTCTGCGCAGGCGCTAACGTGAATTCTTTGTGACGGTCATAACTCGGTCAATGTTGAACGGATTTCGGTCAGATTTTCAGGGATGATGTGGGTAAGGTCCCTTGAGGTCCCACAAGACAATCATCATAATTGCATTAGCGGTACGCTCTGCGCATGCGTGAACGAAATATTCTTGTTACGGTCCTTGCAACAGCCGTAATTTCCACAATTTTGATGCGATTTTCTTCAAATTTTTAGGGATCGTGCGGGTATAGCTCTACATGGTCCCCTATCAGTTCCGTCATGATCGAATCAACGGTAGCCTCTGCGCAGGCGCAAACAAAATTTTCTTGTTTCGGTCATAACTCAGGCAATTGTGAACGGATTTCGGTCAGATTTTCAGGGATGATGCGGGCAAGATTTCTTGAGGTAACGTATCACATTCTTCGCAATCATCAGCAGCGGTACGCTAGGCGCATGCGCGAAAGTGATGTTTTTGTTACGGTCACAGCTTAGTTATGAGGAACATGCGGACTACATCCTGGATGGTCCCATATTAAAATCAAAATTTTCCTTATTAATTTCATTTATTATATATGTACCATTCAGCTCCCAATTTCCCACCTTATTAATTCCCTGATGCCAGAACTGGTCGTTTCTAGTTTTCTGGAATTTAATGGTGACGTACTGTGAAGGTCACGAGGAAGCTCATGTGCCATTTCCTTGGCAGTGTATTTTCTTTTATGATGCGCGTGTGCAATACTACTATAAGATTAACTTCTCAACCAAGTGACAACAAAACAAGCGGCATTAAACATAAATAAATCCATTTATAACATAAATAAATATAAAACCACGACATGAATAGAAGAACAAGTACGAAAGAAATGCGTGATAAAACCACAACTTCGGATCCAGGTTTCCACAACTTCGACGCGTGTGATTTAGTTCGTTAACGCCTTAATGCAGGAGAGAGGAATTTTCTCCCTTTCGTTGCTTTCTCAGCCCCTCAAAAGCTGATGACGACTGTTTCAGTCTACCTGAACCCGCTGACTAAGTTAAGTCAGGCTGGCGCCTGCCCGTCGCCTGACGTATCATTTTCCAGTGATAAAACTCCTTGGTAGACATGAGACGGCCTTCCTCAGCAAAGACTGCTTTTTTTTTCTTCTTTTATAACTTCGCCCCTTTCAGTATTGCGGTCACGTAGGGAACTTTATGCCACCGTAGCGAAAACCGCTTGCCCTCTCCTGAACGGAGCCGGGGAGTTGGTTTTCATAATTTCTAATTAACAGCAGATCCTCGTTGTACTTGTTGGAATCCCGTTAGAAACTGGGTTCGCCAAAGCTGGCTGATTTGATAGCTTTGTAATTATTTTTACGGTTCATTCGGATCAACGAATAGCGATAATTGACAGGGTTATTACTGTAATTAGTTTCTAAACAAGACGGCAGCTGCCATAACGAAGTTGAAGATTTTGGTTTACCATTAGCGAATTTTAGCAAAAAACGAGGCTATTGCAATGGCTCCAAAATTTTCGAAAAAATCTTTATTGAAATCCGTTTTGAGACATTCTGAAACGAATCCTAGAATTTAAAACTTTTCATATGTGTGGGTAGGTATATATATATATATATATATATATATATATATATATATATATATATGTATATATATATATATATATGAGTAGTAAGTGGGTACGTTGAGGACACTTTCACTTGAGCTCTGATGTTTTTACTTTCGACTTCAATCTCTGTTAAAAATGATTCTGACTTCAATCTCTGTTAAAACTGATTTTGTGATAAACCCTGTTAAAACTAATTTTGTGTTAAATCCTGTTGAAAATGCTTTTCTGTTAGACCCCTGATAAAATTTTTCAATACAAAACATCAGAACACATTTTTCAACACAAAACATCAGAACCAGCGACTTTTTCTTTTTAGCGACTTGAATTTCTGTTAAAACTTTTTTCAACACAAAACAACATAACCAGTGACTTTTAGGGGGGGGTATGTTAAAAGAATATATTCTATAATAAAATGAGTAAAAGCGCATTATTACAAAAACTTAATTTTGAACAAACATACAATAAACTCTCGGATTTGGATGTGGGAAAGTCTTATCAGATTCTCGGTGGAGAATTTAAGAAAACAAAACACGGTGAAGCTATTCTCCTCAACTTGGAGAACGATTTTAATGTTTATTTACCATCTCGATACAACGATATTTTAACTAAAAACGATTTAATTAAATTGGTTAAGGGTCAATTTAAAATCGTTTATAATGGTATGGAAAAATATAAAGGAAAAGATATGCATGCTTTAAAATTCGTAGAATGATTTTTTGAATGTGATCTGTTATTTTTATATAAAGAAATTCTTTATATAAATAATCCTTTCCCTCCAATCACCACAAATTCATAAAAAATGATTTTTTTCTATCCTGAAAAATGTCTTGAAAAAAACCATGTTTTCATGGTTTTTTTTCAGAAAGAGAATTGTAAAGCTGTTATTATTTTCCTTAATGAAAAACTCTTAAGATTTCTAGAGTCTCATGCTATCTAGCTTGGCGTTTGTGAACTAAAGGAAATGATAAATAATGCGAGATTAATATTCCGTACACTATCTCAAAGGAGGTCAGCTAGTTGACCTTGCATTCCCATTTCAGATAGTTCGCTTGCAATTCCTATCTCCATATTCACAATCAGTTTCTCCTCAACTGTTCAACATGGCACAACCTCCTGAATATTTAAAGTTAGCTTATTGTGATGATTATGATTTCTGTGAAGAAATTTTAAAAGTGGAACAATATCACCAGGAATGTTTGAGTTTCGTGCAGAAAGTGAAAAATTGTGTTAGTGCAAGTGAAGCCAGAGAACTAATCACGAAAAACAATGTGAGTCTACCAGGTAGTAGAAAATGTGATTTTCAAAAGCTTTTGAAAATCCCAAAAGTGTCTAATATATCAAGAACTCCAGATCAAATGCATCAGTACCTACAAAAATTTGTTGTATTTGACCATGAAATGGAAAAGGTGAAACTTCCTAATCAAAATAACATTATGGAAGTAGAGAATTACCTTATTAAATCTGGTGATGTAATAAGGAAGCAAACATCAAGACTTTTTTATACTACTGCTGTTTATGGATACTACTTGGAAGTGTATTTTCAACATATGAAGATCACAGGAGAGGATTGGAATCTCTGTTTAAAAGAAAAGCTACATGTGTCCTTGAGTTATAGTAAGAAGTTGAGAAGAGTTGGAGTGATTGTGAAAGACCATCAAAAACTTAAAATGTTGAGTATTTCATTTAAATCGTTTTGTTTGCATTTGAAAAATATTGAAAGGATGCTGAAAGATGAAAAGTATAAAAAATGCTGGAGTTGATTATGAGGCATTGGTTGACCTTGGAGCGGCTCCCCTGGGAGCTCTCTCAAGGTTCTCTGCGTTTCTAGTTATTATGATGTAAAATAAAATGTTTATTATTGTTTATTGTTATCGTTTATTGTTATTTCCTTTTCCTGTATATTACGTTTAATTCCAGTTTCCTTTGTAATATAGATGAAAACTAGAGTTATTAAAAATATTATAATTACGAATATCTTATCGAAACATGCTGAAAAATGCAAACAGTACATATTTATTATAAAAAATTTTAAAATTTCGTGAGTTGTAATTCCTTGGATATTTTTTTTTTGCTTTAGTTTTTATTGAGAATTTCTCAATAAAAATATATTTATTCACCCTATTCCCTAAATAAGTTTTAGAATTCCTCTTTTATCATAGATTTTAGAGGAGAATAGTTCAGAGTTACTTCCGACATTAAAATTATATAACCCGTAGTATCTTCTGGTACTTTTTTATCAAACTCTACACGTAAAACGATATTACTTTTTTGACCAGAAATAGTTTGTGGTTGTCTGGTCAAGTTTACACTATAAATTGGGTAGCTCTCTTTGAAAAACTGAAGATCAAAGTATGGAATAGATGAGTCTTTACATATTATTCTTTTGAAATCTTCGTACATGGTGTGAGCTATATAAAAATCGTTTGATTCAAAATCTAAATTCAAATGTTCTTGAGGATAACTTTGCCCTCCTACTTCAAAACTAATATTTTTAACATTTAAATGATCAAACTGTGAGTTATTTTTCTTTTGGTTCTGTTTTCTGTCAGTTTGGAAGACAACAAACCCCCAGATCGGATTCTGTATATTTCTATAAATACCTGTAATGTTGTAAGTCCAGTTTTTTCCAGCAAGAACTTTCTCTTCAATACATTGTAGCTTTTTAAAACGGAATAAGTAAGGAGTGGTACTAAGTTCGGCTATTAAATGTGTTTTTGATAGACTTTCAAACTCAATTATGGGAACCCTAAGGTAAAAATTTTCGATTACTACTTTTCCTTCCACACCTTCTGTTGAAGTTGAATCTTTCTTGTAACGAAAGAGTACATCATCGTTATTATTTCTGTAGAACACAATTTCAAATCCTCCCTTGTAAATTGGGTAGTTCTCTTTGAAAAAACCAAGACCTAAATCACCTAAATCCCCAGTTGCACTAAATTTTCCCCCTCCCGAAACTCTCGAATTAAAACCACTTCTGACAACTTTTGCATTGTAATTTTGAGGTCCAGAGAAAGAAGCTAGTCCTAGAACTGTACTTGCAATTCCAGGATTATCAATTTCATCAATAATCGTATTATGCTTTTTTACTTCAATTTTGGAAAATAAGTGGGCAACAAAATTATCAACCATCATTATTCCATCATTAACTCCATAGGTTTTTGCGGCATCTTTAGGAACGTATTTCCCAGAAATGTAATATTGAATATTACTACCTATAAAATGATCTTCCAGTGGTAATTTGAAAACCGTTCTATTAGCCTCAGTGTTCAATTCAACTTTGGATTCGGGACTATAGTTAATATACTGAATCCTTGTGATTTCAGAATCGTATTTAGAGTAAATTGCTTTAATTTCATTCATACTTATTTATTATAGGAAAAAAAGTTTTTTTATAGAATCGAAATTCTATAAAAATATCGAGTGGAATAATTTTTATAGGGAATCCCTATAAAAACTGACTTAAAACCTATTTAAAATCTAGTTCTGAAAACTTCCCCATGTTTCAAAAGTGATAGTTTGAAAGGATCCACACTTTTAACTTCTTTTTTATTCTTATTATATTCATTTAAAATATTATTTTTCATAATTACATAATTTTTTATTTCTTGTTCAATATCATTGAACTCTTCATCGGATATTTTACCGTCTTTAATTGCTTTTGTAAACTTTTCTTCAATCGAATTTAATTTAGCTTTTGCCAAAAGCTCAATTTCAGAGTGTTTAGTAATTTTTTTATTGAAAAATCCGCTCGAAGTCCTCAATATTAATGATAAGGTTGTCAATCCTACAGAAATTGGAACACTGCATGGAATTATTATTGGTAATGATATAGAGGCTCCGGCCAGTCCGAGTTCTGAGAGGGCGAATAAAAATTCAGTACCGTAAAGAGTACTGGATAGTTTCCCATATTTTTTTCTCAAACCATTTCTCATTTTCTCTTCATCTTCTAAAAATTTGTATTGAGTGATAATTCGATTGATTCTATAATTGTTCTCATTAAACTCGGGAAAAATTATTTTTGGATATAATCTAGGATGAGTTATTGGAGTAAATTCTTCAGGGGCTGAAGGTGTTTCATTATTTGTGTACATCATTTTATAATAGGAAAAAAAAGTTTTTTATAGAATCGAGACTTAATAAAATAAATTAAGATTTTTCCTCAAAGTTCTCATGCTATTTTCAAAATCGTGTCCTTCTGATAGCTTTTTCAAAATTAATAAACATAAATGTCCACAGATAGGAGGATCATATTGGTTTTGGATTTGTTCCTCATTATAAAATAAATTTTCTGAACCTAAATATTGAACAAGTTCTCTTGGTGGTGGTGCATTACCATACGAATCAAAATAATATTTTAAATTGTTATTTTTATAATATGCAGTCCAGTGGCTTCCAGCCTCATCAGAATTTTCTAGATTTATAATTCCACATTCCGTGTGGTTCACTTTCTCTGGTAAATCATCCTTCATGAAAACTCCTTTGAAATTTTTAATTTTCATTTCTTTCGATAATCTTTCAATATCAAAATTGGTAAGAGGTTGGAAGCTATTTAGTTTTTTGATTTGGTAGGTTTCTTTTTAGGTTTTGAAATAGTTTTTTTCTTCTTCAATCCAGAACCGATACTTAAACTTTTTGCGTTTTGTGCTAATCTCTCCATTTCCAAGTTATGGCGTTTGATTTCTGCTTCTTCAGCAGATTTATGCTTAGAATCAATAACGCTAGAAGCTACTGCAGCTCCACCACCCAATAATGCCCCAAGAGCGCCAATTCCTGCAAAAAGTAAGGGTAAAAATCCCCCTGAATGATTTATTTGCAACTGATCGTAATTCATTTTCAATTCCAACCCTTTTTTGTTTTTGATACTTTTATCTAGCTTTTTTTTCTGAGTTTCATTTAACAGGATTTTATGATTTCCTTTTCCACTAATATCTGCAAAAGTCAGTCGTACTTTTACTGGAGCACGTTTTTTATAAGCAGATCTTATTTTTTTCATTTGTATTTCTGACAAATTTATTTGATGTGTAATCATTTTATTATAGGAAAAAAAGTTTTTTTTATAGAATCGAAATTCTATAAAAAAAAATTAATCATAATACCTAATTAGTATACACCCATCCCAAAGATCTTTCTTTTGGTTATCATACCAGTTTTTACAGCAAAAGCTCCCAATTTTTCACCGATATTTGTTGAACTTTTCATAATTTTATCAGCTTCTGTTTCTAGTTGTTTATCAGCAAGATGCCTATCACTTGTTTTTTCATGATCCCTATAAAAAATGTCGTGTTGTTTACAAGCTTTATCGAGACTATTTATACCTTCATCACCTCTATTTAATCTCTTATCCAATTTAGTAAATGGTCCACAATATTGATAACCACCTGGGAGATGCATTTCAGGTACGAAACCGTCTAGTTTGTTCAACAAAGTATTGAAAATACCAGAACCGTTTTTTATCATATTTTTGGGTAAATTATTAATAATTTTAATCAAGTATTCAGTTCCCTTGGGATTATCAATATCTTTCTCCAGTTGATCTTTAATGAAATTTATAATTCCCAATTTTTCATTGTGAAAATTATTATTTCCTGCCTGCTCTTGCGCATACAAATAGTATAGTCTTTGTTGAAGTTGATTCAAATTATCTATATATTTAAATTCTACGGGATTTTCAGTATATTTAATCAACCCGGTACCGATCTTTTTCTTTTTACTATACTCCCAGATTGGTTTTATGATTTCTTTCCATTTTTTACTAACACTTGATTTTGGTTGTTTAGATTCGGGATTATTATTTTGAAACATGCTATTTGTTTGAATGAGGATTTTTGCATAAGCTTTAAAGTCTTCATTAGTGTATTCATCTTTGGATGGAATATCAGAAGCTATGGGTTTTGTTAAGAGCTTCCATAAGCCTTCAGTACCGGAATATTTAATTTTTTCTATTTCAATATCATTGCCATTTACCCGTATCTGTTTATTTCCAATAAATATATGATTTTTTAAAGGGTATATTCCAAATTGTCTATCGGGATGAAGAATATATAATTCTGCAATTGGTCCAATACCTAAAGGACCTACAGAAGAGCTTGGTAATTTAGCACTTTTTTGTAATATTGATTCCATTTCATCATCCCTATCTGCATTATCACTTGAAAAGCTTTGATTTAATGTATCTTCAGTATCATTATCAATACCTTGAGCCTTGCCATCAACATCTTGAAAAGAAACTTTTTTAGGTGAACTGATAGCCAAGGGGTTAAATGTTTTTATTGCAGGAATGAGTTCTAATTTTTTACCAAGATCTTCATCAGTTTTTTCAATTGCTTTTTCTACCTTATCTAATCGTGAAGTTATAGGCTCAAAAGCCTTTTCTTTTGTTTCTTTATCAGTCGCTTGGTTAATCCTTTCTTGTCTCGCTATTTTTTGTAAATATTTTTTAAGTTTGATTCCTTCATCAGCTTCAGCTACAGTCATGGGTTTACGTTTTGGTTGTGTGAAAAATATTTGTTCATCTTCAGGGGGTTGATCAATCTTTTTGATTTCTCTAAGTTTGGCTTGTTTTTCCTTCATAACTTCAAGTTGCGCGTCTTTGAATTTCTGTCTAAGCGCTTGTAATAAAGTATTTTTTGTTGTCATGTTTTTATTATAGGAAAAAAAGTTTTTAAAAAATCAAACGCTTAAACGCTTAAACGCTTAAACGCTTATACGCTTAAACGCTTATACGCTTAAACGCTTAAACGCTTAAACGCTTAAACGCTTAGGAACACTATTTTTACGTTTTTGAGCGTTTCCACATGCGTTTTCTTTAAGCGTTTCCCAATGCGTTTTCTTTAAATTTCTTTCGGTAACGTCCGTCATTGCGTTTCTTTGTTATGTCAATCGTTAGAAAACCAAAGTCCTCATCCCAACAAGAATAGCATAATTCTTTGAATTGATCATAAGTTAAATCAGTTCCCACATATTCATCATAAATATCTCGCATGTATCTTGGTCCTTGTCTAAATACACATAAAAAATTAATATTGTTTCTAATGAGTTGTTTATCAACTTTTGACCATGATTGTGTCAAGTAAACACAGGAAATTTTCTTATGACGTCCTCTCACAAAATAATCTTTGATTTCTCTTTGCTGTTGAATGTTTACACAATCATCAAAAATTATTAAACTATTTTCTTTACAATCATCTAAGGGTATAAGCTCACCACAATTACTAAAGAACTGTGCTATTTCTACTCCATCTTTTATAGCAATTTTATCATAAGTTTCTCTCAAACCTCTATACACATTTTGATCTAGGGACTTTGAAAAAATGTAAAGATTATGGAAAGGAATACCCCAAGGTTTTGTGATTAAATTGTAAAGTAGAGTCGTTTTTCCACATCCAGAAGTTCCTACTATTAATAATCTTAAAGGTAATGGTAAAATTCCTTTCCTAACCTCTTTTTTATCAAACGGTATTGGGTCAATCTCGTATTCGTATTTACTCATCTTTATTATACGAAAAAAAACTTTTTTTTCCTATAATAAAAGCATGACTCTAATAAAAATTTCTGATAAGCACAAAGATCTAAAAATAACTTTTACTGAAAAAATTGATCTAAATCCCGATAAAAAATATAAACTCGGGATAGTAAAGTTATTATTTACTTCACCTTCTCTTTCATTTCAAGTAAAAGATATAATGATATCATTAAAATTATATCTTATAGATGGATGGTATCATCACGAGTATGTGTTAGATGGCACATTTAATGTTGAAACGTTTAAAAAAGAATTATATTTAAAAATAAAAGATTATACAACTGATCTCATGAAGAAATTTGAGGTGAATAAAACACTTTATAAATCACAAATTGACGCATTAAAAAAAATAAAACCTGAAAATTTGGTTTTTAAAGTAGACTACGCTACAAATCGTAATAGATTTTTTCTTAAATCTCCCGTTGTAATTGAATTTTTACGTTACGGAAATTTCTGTTACCTATTTGATTTTGAACAATGTAAAATACCTGGGGATTATTTTGATGTTAATAAGGACTACTATTCTGAAGACAATCCAAAGTTAATCAAGCCTATTTCGTTAATTGAATGGTATTGTAATATTATTGATTATAGTTTTGCTAATCATGATGAGCATTCCAATCTTCATAAGGAACATAAATTACTCCATGTATCTTTGATAGAGAAAACGATTCTCCCAAATACTACTTATATGGAAACGAATAAGAAAATTCTCTACAGTTCTCTACAAAAAGGAATTAGAGAAATTAAAGAAATTAAACTATCATGTAGAAATGAAAATGGAGATGAGCTGAAATTTGAAAATGTTACAGTTTATTTGCATTTGATTGAAGAGTGAGGAGTTTCTTTTTTATGAGAAATATCTCATAAAAAACTTTTTTTCCTATAATAAAATAAATAATGTACAACGAAATTTATTGCTGTAAGTGTAAGAAAAAAACGAAAAATATAAACGTGAAAATTGTACAAACTGTGAACGGAAGGTGGAGAATTTCAGCTAAATGTGTTAAATGCAGAACTCATAAGAGCAAATTCATTCAAGATCCTAACGGAGAAAAAGCACCAATTCGTGCCATTTTTGATTGGGCTATAGAAGGCAAGGTACCGGACACATTAAAAAAACCTTTTTCCTATAATAAAAATGGATAATGATTTAACTGATCCTATTTACTGTCACAAGTGTAAGAAGAGAACCAATAATATTGATGCAGAAAAAATACAAACGGTAAACGGGAGATGGAGAGTGGCTGCAAAATGTACAAAATGTAAAACTAATAAGAGTAAGTTTATCACTTCCCCCGAGAGAGAAAATTCTGAAGAACCAACTGTAGTAGAAGATCTGAATGTTGATGAAAAATTATCTCTCGCTAAAGAATTACACAAGCCGATAAGAAATAAATTTCAAAAAAGGACAATATTTACTAAAGGTAATGATGATTTGTGGGCTGCTGATTTGATAATCATGAAAAATTATGAAAAAGAGAATGATGGATACGGTTATATGCTTAATGTTATCGATACATTTTCAAAATTTGCATGGGCCTTACCCTTGAAGAAAAAGGATGGAAAGAACGTAACAAAAGCTTTTGAGAAAATCATAGAAAAGGCCAAATCACAAAATCATAAAGCTCCTAATTTACTGCACACTGACAAAGGTTTAGAGTTTGAAAATAAAATGTTTAAAGAATTTCTGAAAAGTCACCAAATAAAAATGTATCATACACAGAATGAAGAAAAATCGGCAATCATAGAAAGATTTAATAGAACTTTAAACGAAAAAATGAAAATCCATTTTGAAGTACGAAATAATAAGAAATGGATCGATATTCTAGAGGATTTGATTCATGAATACAATTTTAAAGATTTCCATAGATCGATTGGTATGATACCTGTACAAGTTAATAAAAATAACGAAGATGAAGTGTTAGTTAGATTGTTTAGGAACCAAAAAGCCTCACAAAAAGTAAAGTTTTCTCTTGGAGATCGAGTTCGAATAACAAGATTTAAGAAAACATTTGGGAATAAATATGATGCTAAATGGACTAGAGAAATTTTTGTGGTTTCTGGAATTCTACCAACAAATCCAATTACTTACAAAATAAAAGATTTAAACGACAAAGAGATTGAAGGATCTTTCTATGCTCAAGAACTACAAAAAACAGAGTTCTAGAAAAAACTTATCGGTTCAGGCTCGAAAAAATAAAACAATTGTTAACTAAAAAGAAAAAGCCGCGGCTCACATGTGAGCCGCGGCTTTTTTAGTCAATTGACTTGTATTCGACTTTAACGTTAAAGGGGGGGCCAATTTGGCCCCCCTCTTTAAGAATTTTAAAATCTTCTTTAAATGTTCTCGACTTGTATTCGACTTTAACGTTAAAGAGGGGGAGCAAATCGCTCCCCCTCTTTAAGAATTTTAAAATCTTCTTTAAATGTTCTCGACTTGTATTCGACTTTACATAGGACCCCCCGTCGAATCGACGGGTCCTACTTATTTACTGTTAAAAATCAAATTGACTCGTATTTACCTTTCATCGTACCCGTCTACCAGACGGGTACGAGGTATTTACTGTTAAAAATCAAATTGACTCGTATTCTACTTTAACGTTAAAGAGGGTGGGTCCAAATCGGACCCCCCCACTTTAAGGAATTGTGTTTTAAAAGAATATATTCTATAATAAATAGAAATGAATAGGGAGCAGCTATTGAAAAAAATTAATTTTGAAAACAACACAAACAAGCTTTCTGAACTAGAAATCGGAAAACCTTACAAAATTATAAACTTTGAATTTGTGTCAACGAAATACTCGTGGGAGGCTGTTATAGCCAATCTAGGAGAATTTAGAGTGTTCATACCAGAAAGATGTATTCAAAAATTTGATAAAAATGAACTCCAAGCTCTAGTTGAGTACGGTGTTTGCTTAGTGTACCATGGAATCACCAAATCAATAAATGGGAGAGACATGTATAACATCAAGTTTGTTTAAAACCCAATCTATTAAAGGTGGGGGCGATTCGCCCTCACCTTTAAATATTAATAAAAACGTTTTAATGGAAAATTTCCATTAAAACAACAATATATAGTATCCATACAAGAAAAAGCGGGTGGATAATATAAAAATTGAGGGATTAGTTAAAAGAATCTCTTTTCTATTATAAAAATGAACGATACGAAAAAAAATGAAGGGTTAGTTAAAAGAACCCCTACTATAATAAAAATGCAAGATACTATTAAAAAACGATATGCAGATAAAATCTGTGAAAAATGTGATCGAAAAATCACATATAAAAACTGGGCTCGTCATTTAAAAGCACCATTCCATCTAAAAAATGACCCTAACCAAACTCTTAAACCTCAACAAAGAGTCGTTGAGAAAGGATTCAGAGTTAAAGATTTGAGAAATGAAGCGAAAGATTACAATTTAAAAGGTGGTTATAAAATGAAGAAAAATAATCTTATTACAGCTTTAAATGATATTAAAAATGTATACTTTAAGAAAAGTGATCTAGAAAAACTAACTGTTAAAGAACTACGCGAAATAGCTAAAGAAAAACATATTAAAATTAAAAAACCGAATAAAAAAATCAATATCATCGAACATCTAATGCACCCACAAGGGCATGCATTTAAAGTAAAAACAGGAAAAATGTTCAATTTCGACGATGACTTGGTTAATGAAAACAAAGAAAAACGAAAATCTCCTTTTACTATTATAGAAACTAAATCTCGATACATTAAAAAATTTAAAACTACAGAAATCGATTATTGTATAAAATTATCTAATATCATACAAGTCGAAAAAGCTGTATTTGCTATGTTAAATTTGGCTAAAGAAAAATCTAATTTCCAAACCGGGGATAAAATTATGATCGTTGCCCAAAACCCTCATTTTCACCATGATATATCGAAAGATTTAAGTAGTAAATCAAACGTTTTATCTCGTATACAAGCTAAAGAATTTATCCAACACGTAAGCAACATTATTAGTTCAAACGAACACGTTGACATAACAAATACTACGTTTCACATTAAAATCATTAATTTACCGAGAGGAGCAAAAGGTGTCAAAATATTAAATTTGGCTGAGAGTAAACACACAAAACAATGTATCACTAAAATTAAAAATGTCGATAACTTATGCTGCCCAAGAGCCATAATTACCGCGTTAACTTATCATACTAATAAAATCATGGGTAGACAGTTTACTGGAAACGAACTAGTTTATATTCGGAAGGGAAGGGCACTCCAAACGACACTTGCAAAAAAGCTGTGTGAAAAAATGGGTTCATACACCGAGGAAGGTTTCACATTGCAAGATATCAAAGTTGTTGAAGAATTATTAGACATTCAAGTTAAAGTTATCTGCGCCGAAAATTTCAATACCGTTATTTACGAAGGAGAAAAGAAAGATACTATAATTTATCTTTATAAAGACGGAAATCATTTTGACGTGATTAATAGTGTAGCAGCCTTTTACGCCTCCGTATATTACTGTAAAAATTGTGATACTCCCTATAATAATAAAGAGAAACATGAATGCAAAAAGACTAGAAATAAAGATGTCTGTCCTCTCTGTAAACAAATACAACACGATGAAAAAGATAAAAATAAAATATTCTGTAACGATTGTAACCGTTATTGTTATAATGATAATTGCTTTAAAAATCATAAAGAAGTTTGTAAAATAATCTATAAATGTTTAAACTGCGGGAAAATTTGCAAAAGAACCGACGAACATAGATGTGGTTCTGGAAAATGTCGAAACTGTCAAGAAATATTCGACGATATAGGTGGTCATGAATGTTTTATGTTAGCAAGACGATCAAACGGTGGGTATTGTACAGTACCTTGTACTTGTAATAATCGTTCTGATATCACAGCAGAAAAATGTACTTACACCGAAAAATACATAACATTTGATTATGAAGCAATGCAGGAAACAGGAACCCATGAAGCAAATCTTGTTATAGCTCACTACCACGATGGTACTAAATTCGTATTCAAAACTAATGAGGAATTTTGCGAGTGGTTGATTTCAAGTAAACACAAAGGGTACACTGCCATAGCACATTATGCAAAAGGATATGATTCTCAATTCATTCTTAAATACTGCGTCGAAAATACTCTGAAACCTTACACTATTTATAATGGAACTAAACTAATGTTATTAGAAATTAAAGGAATAATAAGAATAATCGATAGTTCTAACTTCGTTGCATCTCCGTTATCTGCTTTTCCAAAAACGTTCGGATTAACAGAACTAAAAAAAGGATATTTCCCCCATTATTTCAATACTCGAGATAATCAAAATTACGTTGGTCCAATTCCTGATACTAAATTTTATGGGGCTGATTCAATGAAACCCGAAGTAAGAAAAGCATTTTTGAAATGGCACGCTGAAAAAGTAAAGGAAAATTATATATTCGACTTTCAGAAAGAAATATTAGAATATTGTGAATCAGATGTCGATATTTTGCGAAGGGGCTGTATTGAATTTAGGAAGCAATTTTTAGACATAGCTAATATCGATCCTTTCCAATATTTAACTATAGCGAGTGTTTGCATGGCCATTTTTCGGTCCTTATATTTACAGGAAAATACGATAGCAAGTATCAAAGAGGACAGAAAGGAAATGTTTAGCAAAGGATCTATCACTTGGCTGAATACTTTTAAAAATGTACAGCACGCATTGAATGGAGGGGAAGTAACTGTTTGTGGTGCCAAAGTTGATGGTTTTGATCAAATTACTAACACGGTTTATCAGTATCACGGGTGTTTTTGGCACGGCTGTCCTACATGTTTTCATGAAAATACTCCCAATAATGTAAATCATCTATCTATGGGAGACTTGTATGAAAAAACGAAGGAAAGGAGTAAACAAATCATTGACGCTGGATACCAATTAGTAGAAATGTGGGAATGTAACTGGATTAAATCGAAAGAGGGTAAAGCAGCAGTAAAAAGTAGTGGAAACGTAATAGTGGAACCATTAAATCCTAGAGACGCATTTTTTGGTGGCAGAACCAATGCTAGTAAATTGAAAGTCGTAAATAAAAAATTAAGATATATCGATGTTTGTAGTTTGTATCCAACAGTTCAATATTTCGATTATTATCCCTTAGGTCATCCAACAAAAATTCATAAACCTGAGAAATATGATGAAAATTGGTACGGATTAATCAAATGTAAAATATTACCTCCTAAAAAATTATATCACCCAGTTCTACCGATCAAAAGAGATAAACTTTTATTTATTTTATGCGAAAAATGTTTTGTAGATAAATGTAATACTTGTTCACACGATGAAAATGAAAGAGTTCTGGTTGATACTTGGACTACAGATGAAGTAAATAAAGCTATTGAAAAAGGTTATAAGATTCAAGAAATTTACGAAGTATGGCATTTCAAAGAAAAAAGTAATGAATTGTTCAAAGAATATGTAAAAACATTTATGAAAATAAAACTAGAGACTAGTCCGTGGGAAAGCGACTTTGGAACTATTGAAGAATATATAAAAAGCGTTAAAGAAAGTCTCGATATAGATTTAGAAAAAGAAAGTATTAAACCAAATCCTGGACGAAGAGCAGTAGCAAAGATTTGTTTGAATTCTTTGTGGGGAAAGTTTGGGCAAAGATTGAACATGTCACAATCTGAATATGTTGTTGATATAACAAGATGGTACGATATACTTTTAGATGACAGACTAGAAATTGGTTCATGCCAATTTCTGAATGACAATATCGTGCAAATATCTTATAAATTTTTGAATCAATACATCGAAGATAGTTTTTCAACTAACGTTTTTGTAGCTGCTTTTACCACTTCCAATGCAAGATTAAGATTATATGATATGCTTGATAAAATAGGAAAGAATGTTGTTTATTATGATACAGATAGTATTGTTTACATTGATGATGGGAAAAATTCTGTAAAAACAGGTTGTATGTTGGGTGAGTGGACTGATGAATTGGGAAAAAATAATCACATTGTAGAATGGATTAGTACGGGCCCCAAGAGTTACGCTTATATAACCAATCAAGGAAAAGAAACTATGAAAGTTAAAGGATTTACTTTGAATTATCAAAACGGTAAATCATTAAATAGAGAAGCTATGAATAAAATGTTAATAAAAGAAATAAACAACGTTAAGCTTAAATATAACATGATTACGCGAAATGTAAAAGATAAAACATTAGTAAACAAAGAAGTGGAAAAAGAGTTTAAATTTCAATATGATAAACGAAATATAATGGAAAACAAAGAAACCGATATTATCGATACTTTACCTTGGGGATATTAAACGTAAACATTTAAGAAACTCTTTATATAAAAATCGGTAGTAAGTGGGTACGTTGAGGACATTAACAGGGATTCAAGTCGTTAAATGAAAAAGTCACTGGTTCTGATGTTTTGGTGGCAACTTTTAAAATTGAAACGATGAGTTAAAGGAATGGGGTTTTATAATAAAAGATGGCCGATAACTTTTTGGATAGAATCAACGCTAGGAGTCAAGCTAAATTTAGTACGTTTAATGATTTGAAACGTAACAAACCTTATGTGATCCTTAAAGCGGAAAAGGTGGACACTAATTTTGGTGAAACTATAGCGGTAGACTTGGAGGGTGGCTTCAAGAACATATTGCTACCGAGTCATTTTTTAAAAAATAGGTTTAACCAAGAGGGTGATTTGGAAACTCTAGTGAAAGGCAAATATAAATTGATTTATAAAGGTAAAGTGGCACTTAAAAGTGGTAACAAAATGCATAGTATCGAGTTTACAAAATGAGCCTATAATTAATAATTTTTAATGATACCCGTCATTAAAAATTGAAACCTACTGTAATTTTTAGAGTTTTCACTAAAGTTTCTAATGGGAAAAAAATATTCTTTTAACTTACCGCCCCCAAAAAGAAAAAGTCACTGGTTCTGATGTTTTGTGTTGAAAAATGTGTTCTGATGTTTTGTGTTGAAAAATTTTATCAGGGGTCTAACAGAAAAGCATTTTCAACAGGATTTAACACAAAATTAGTTTTAACAGGGTTTATCACAAAATCAGTTTTAACAGAGATTGAAGTCGGAATCATTTTTAACAGAGATTGAAGTCGAAAGTAAAAACATCAGAGCTCAAGTGAAAGTGTCCTCAACGTACCCACTTACTACTTATATGTATATATATATATACTCGGCGCTTCGCGCCTCGCCGGATCTTTTCTCATTTCTACTGCGTAGAAAGCGAGAATAATTTGCTATGCAATTCTTAGCCCGAAAAAATTTGTATATAAAAAAATGTTCAAGCCTGGCTGGGATTCGAGCCCACGATGCGAAAAAAATTGATATAAAAAAATTTGGATATAAAAAAATTTTCAAGCCTGGCTGGGATTCGAACCCACGAACGCGCTTCCCGTCACGGACGATAGCAACGGTTGTACGTGAAAATCATGTTAAAAGTATAACCTAACGCTTGCATACGAGTCTGCAACGCATTGGGACATTTTCATGTGTTTACCTATGAATGGTCAACGTCATTTCTGATGGTCATAATCATCGTTGTGGCCACTTGGGACAATTTTTTTCGTGACGATTTTTCTGTTATGTGCCATATGAAAGACATGCAAATGTCAAAAAGTTTGGGACATTACAAAAAAAATTATTGGGGGTCGGCCTAAGAATTGCATAGCAATTAATAAGTGTGTGTGTGTGTGTGTGTTTGTCATTCCAGACGATAAACTATCCTTAGGACTGATATAAAAATTCCCTTGGAAAATCAAGCTTTCTAAAAGAAAGGATGAGTTCGTGGGCCAACTTTTTTCGAGCACATTAAGTTGGTCAAATGTACTTGTATGTCAGCCGTTTGGCTTTCATTCGGAACATAATAAATTTTCAAAAGCCCTTCATCGATCTTTTATTCAATGAAGTAATATTTAAATTCAATGTGCTTACTTTTCCTACGTAAAATACCATTTTTTAATCAGTTTATTGCGCTTTGGTTGTCAATATTTAGATTCTCATCAATCTTTAAGCCACTTATCTCTTCAACTAACGTTTTAAGGAACACTAGTTCTGCACAACAATCAGCTGCTCTAAATTAATCACAAAGCAAAGATGAAATGTGTGATCTCCTGCCGAACCTTCGGACGACAACGACATCATTTAAGATCAATCAAGAAATGGAGGCTGCACAGATGGAGGAGATAATGTTCTTGAAGCCATCAGCTGATCAATTTTCACCGTTCTAGTTGACCTAATTGGAGGACCGAGAAATTTAATAAAACTCACTTTGCCTATATGTTTGTCGAGTGGATGAAATCACAATCGACGAGCTTGCGTGTGGATAGAAACGAATCTGAATTCATTTTCGTGGGAGGGGATGAATTCATGTGGATAAAAGCCAGGTAAAAGCCATTCTACCATCTCCAGCAGCAATACTATCCGGAAGAAGAGAAGTCTACAAGTTGGTTGTGGCACTAGCTTCCTCGTTTACCTATCATGACTGTATTGATCATTGAAAAGTTTTAAATGATCTTGAAAAATTCCATTGCGGAAAAGAGTAAAACAAGAAGTAGCGTGAAATGTCATAATTGGTCAATTAAGAAACGAAAAAATGATACTCGATGTAATTTACGTTTGTGCAAGCGTAGAATGAACTGATGAGTTGGAAACAATGATTTAGGTACGGGACCATATACACCTAAGCCGCGCATCGCTCACGATTCCATCAAAATCGGATGAAAACTGTGGAAATTGAGGTAATTACAAGTATTCAACATTGGCGCATGCGCAGTAGCTGTTAACGATAGAATCGTGTTGAAATTGATATGAGGTAATCAAGTCATCTTCTTCCAACTATCATCCAAATTTGGGAGGTCCGGGTTTGGGCCCGCACGTATGAAATCACGACTAGTTTGGGCCCGCAGCGCAACGGTTTTGGGCCCGTTGGGTTTTGAAGGCGCAACTGGTTCGGGCCCCTCGGAAAACCATAATTTAATTGCATCACAAGAGTGTATTTTGTTAATACTTACGATAAATATAAGTTGTTGATACATGTATAATATATCATAGTCGTATATAATATCCCTACGAATAAGAAATTACATTACTATTCATGGCGGTTAGAGAGTCTGTATGTATGTACCTATTACTGGTTTGGCAAACAAATCCTCCTTGGCTTTCCGCTTTAAAGTACTCCGTACCTAAGAAGGAAAAAAGGACAAACATATATTTTCATCTTAATATGCTTGCATCGGTAAAAACTGAGGTCCAACACTGACGGTTGCAACACCGAAACCTCACACTTCCGTCACTTACCGTGCGGTATTCGGAAAACTTGTAATTCCCTATCACAATGACATTTTTACCACGCCTACTGGAAAACTTGTCTGAAATGACCAAATCCATTGTGAAATGCAAGAAGACAAATACGCGACTACTGCACGGCCGACGGACTCCATATCGCAGGTTCACAGGACACGCGTATCTCATCAAAACTCACGAGCCCAAAGGCGAGACGGTTCACGGGCCGAAACCCGCTGCCATTTCGAGGACCTTTCACCCTCTGCGGGCCAAAACCCGCGACGCCCCCAAATTTAAGCGAAATCGAACGAGTAGGTGTGAAAAAATGGAGCATAATGGAAATTACGTTTTCGCATGCGCAGAATGAAGTATTGGTTTGGCAACTATGAAACTGATAGGGGACCATCTACAACCTAACCCACGCATTCTCTTACAATTTAATCGATATCGGATGAAAACTGTGGAAATTGAGGTCGTTACAAGGATTTCACATAGGCTCATGCGCAGTAGCTATTATTGACACAATTATGTCGAAATTGATATGAGATGATCAAATCGTCATCCCTCAACTACCATCCAAGTTTGAGCGAGATCGAACTGCTAGGGCGTGAGAAAATGGAGCATAATGGAATTAACAGCGTAGCAATGGAATTAATAGCAGAGTGAAGTATTAATTTGGCAACAATGAAACTGACAGGGGACCGACTACCCCCTAGCCCGCGCATTCCCTGAAATTTTTATCCAGATAAGATGAAAACTGTGGAAAATGGGCTTGTTACAACGATTTCATATTGGTGATGAGCTATTAATGATATATAATCATTTTGTGATAGAAGATGATCAAATTGTCATCCCCCAACTATCATCTAAATTTGAGCGAGATCGGACGACTAGGGCGTGAGAAAATTATGCTTGGTACAATTTACGTTTGCACATGCGCAGAGTGAGGTATTGAGTCAAGAACGATGAAACTGATAGGCGACCATCTACCCTCTACCCTGAAAATTGGATCCAAATCGGATGAAGGGACGTCCTATTGAAATAGATTTGAGACAAATAGTCTGGGCTCCAATCGTTGAATTCGCTTTAAGGACGTCCCTCTGAAGCTAGGTAATATTAGCAAGGCTTCGCATATTATAGGAGGGACGCCCTATCGAAATTGAAAACCGTGACGCATTTTTATGAGTTGTATTCGTGTAATCGCCGACAGACGAATACGATTACACGAATACGAATACAATCGCAGTTGACTCAGAATCAACGAATAATTATCGCAATTACGATCGTATTCGTATTCGACTATATGGTTATGCGCAACACTGAGGCCATTCTACCATCTCCAAAGCAATATTATCCGTAAGAAGAGAAGTCTACAAGTTGTGAAAGAACAGTAACGACTGGACGACTGGAGACAGTTTTTGATTGCTTGGCATATTGCTTCCGAGACTGCAAGGCAGCGGAAGCTTTGTTTTCACTTTCGAAATGAAAAAATTTTTTTTGCTCCAAAATCAAAATTTCCACTAGCATTTTGCGTTTCAGAGCCTCCTGAACAAATTTGGTTCCGTGTCTGTCTGTCTGTCTGTCCGTCCACATTTCCTTGTAACAGCCATAACTTCCACAATTTTGATCCGATTTTAACCAAATTTTCAGGGATTGTGCGAGTTAAGCTCTAGATGATCCCCTATCAACTTCATTCTCGAATCAACGGTAGCTTCTGCGCAGGCGCTAACGTGAATTCTTTGTGGCGGTCATAACTCGGTCAATGTTGAACGGATTTCGGTCAGATTTTCAGGGATGATGTGGGTAAGTTCCCTCGAGGTCCCATAAGACAATCATCATAATTGCATTAGCGGTACGCTCTGCGCATGCGTGAACGAAATATTCTTGTTACGGTCTTTGCAACAGCCGTAATTTCCACAACTTTGATGCGATTTTCTTCAAATTTTTAGGGATCGTGCGGGTATAGCTCTACATGGTCCACCATTTTCCCACCTTATTAATTCCCTGATGCTAGAACCGATCGTTTCTAGTTTTGTAGAATTTAATGGTGACGTACTGTGAAGGTCACGTGCCATGTGCTCATGTGAAGGTCACGTGCTCATGTGCCATTTCCTTGGCAGTGTTCTTTTAATTGGTCGACGTTCTTGTCTGACAAATTTATATCACGGCAATGAGGACTTTTAGGGCCGGTTTATCACTCACATTTATCCAATGGTTAAGGGGGATTTATCTGAGGGATAGCGTCATCCTCCAGATAACACAATAGGGGGGTATTATCCATCCCTAGTTAAACCTATCTGGCGTTTTAATTTATCTGGTCCCTGGATAACAATTACAACTGGAGGTTAATGATAAATCTGAAGCTTTCTAACCTCAAACAAGTTTATTAATTTACAAAAATCTTATTTGAATCTCGTTTGATTGTCTTTATTTTTGTACCTTCCAATGGAATGGATATTTGGAGATTTGTCTTCAAATAGCAGCAACGGCGAAGATTCTACCGTAGCATAATTCGTAGAATGGAAACGAAGACCGTATATACCAAGTAAGACCCCGTGTAGATCACCTACTAATATGGGACGAGTGCGTATTTTTATTGAGATTCCGGTTGGACAATGGTGTCTTGTTCTTTACATTTTAACACAGATCGAAGATGAAATTAAGTCCACAACTTACTGATCACAACAATTCCTTCATAATAATTCAGGTTGCAATATCACAACTCGGGTTTGTATTTCTCTCTCTAAAAATGAAGCAAATAGCAAATGGCTAAAATGTGGTGGTTTCTTATTTGCCAAGCTTGATAGCATGATGGACATTGTTCTGTTGCGGACGTCAGACCCGGTTTTTTAAATAATCGATCCATGAAGAAAATGTAGCTCTTACTCTACTCTGTGGTAGCTCCATGTGTAAATCGCCCTTATTTTATCGCCTACAGACACCAACGAGGATGATAACGGCGCTATCTGCCAGACAGAATTCACCTGAGGTATAATTTTATCTGCTAGGTAATTCGACTTGATAAACGACTCACATTCTTTATCTGGAGTATAGCGCAATACTCAGTTTAGCTATCCTGCAGTTAATGTAGATAATTGATGCACCGGCCCTTAAACGTAGAATCGTAGATGAAGTAAATGTGTGGTGATAAGTGTACCAAATCGTAGAAGTGAAGCTCAACTTTTGACGTTCAGTATTCTCACCCTCACTAGAATTCAACCATCAAGCAAAGAGCGAAAGTGGGAATCACCGAGCCCGAGGCCGTTTATCGCTTAGCATATCTATAAACATGTATGTGTACACTAAATATACGTATATACAGACAATAAACCGGAAAAAAAGGTCGCCCTGTTATGACCATCGGTTGCCAAGAGTTTCGGTGTTTACTCGGGGATAATATCAATATTATGTCAGCGCTATCATTTGCGCGGCGGCAGGTCAGACCGCTGAGAACGTGGGAGCGTGAACCGGCATTAGTCATTCCCGTTTGTGTTTATCGGAAAGCGTTTTCTAACGCACGTGTGTCGCTGGTATTGTTGATGGGAAAATAGAGTATACTCGCATAGAGAGAATGAACGTAGCACGCTCATTGAATCAACAACGTAATTGCAGCGAAAACATAATTTAATTAATTCATATCATTTTAATTACATGATTCAAACTAGTGGAACCGCTGACCAGGTTCCTCATGACGATTGAAAAAAAATTAGGAGCTACTCTTAGTGAATTTCCTTGAAAATAAAGGTATTGCAACGGCTCCAAAATGTTTGGACATTTTATGTCTTTACTTTGGCACATAAACGAAAAAAGCGTTAAAAAAAAGCGTTACGGTTGGTTTTCTGATGATTTCCGCTTACAACCGCGTCGTTGCTAGGGAAATGGTACTTCGTCGTTTTTCATCCCACGAAATTCGTTGACCATTAGTTCGGAAGCTCTCGATTTATCCATCCATAATATGTTAACTACTGCGAAGTGCGTGGCCAACAAGCCGAGTTATGAGCATGGTGGTTATTTGAATAATTGTTTACACACAGGTGATCATTCTCAATAATTGATACTGTGAACATGATTGCAACCGCTTGTTAATTTTTGATGATTTCATTGAGCTGGTGTTTCGAGGATTTGATTCATAGCAGGTGATCCGAATATTGCGAGAACGATTTGATTTGTGAAGTGGTGGTTAAATCATTTTAATAGGTAATTTCTATACTTTACACTCTAGGAAGCTGTAATTTCGTATGTAGCCTCTTTAGGACATTTACTTTACGATGCCCAGGGTTCGGATCAGATGAGTGGCTCTTAGAGCTTGCATACAAGTCTACAACACATACGAGTCTGCAACTAAAGACATAAAATGTCCCAATGTGTTGCAGACTCTTATGCAAGCGTTTCTGATGATTTTTCATAATTTGTTGAGTAATGAGCGTTACCCACGTTTCTACTTTTCAGATTGAACACTAGACGATCCGATTCCGCAAACCACTTAAACGACCACTAACATGACCTAACTGGAATGAAGAATGTGTGAAACTGTTGCTACTACCTACAAAAGAAAATAAGTAAACAAAATATACTCAAAAATTCATAAATTTTTTTTTTTAAATTTATTAATGCTATTTATTAATACGAGGATGTAAGTATATACACACAAAAAAAGATAAGGAAGTATTTGATACTTCGATCCATGGATACAAAAACAACACATCTTGGTTAAAGTTTCGCAGTTACTGATATCCAAAATTCATAAAAATTGTCTGGAGATCCGGAGTTTCAAAAACAATAACAGAAAATATGACGGGTGCTATCATTACACAAATATGCACCATTGCATGACTTAATTAAAGATGAGGGAATAAGATCTTAAATGACGCAATAAGTACATACTAAATTCTACCTAACAAAAGAAATTTCAAATAAAACGTTCTGTAAAAAAAAAAAAAAGAAAACTCTATAGATGAGGACAAAATTGCTAAATAAAGCTAAAAAAGGAAATAAAAATTATCGTTTTGATAGAGTCGCCTGTTTGCTGGCGGCCACACCACCAGTGCGTGCCAAATTAATGCATTTTTCAGGTCCCGACCATGGTTTTCTTGTTCCTTCTTTAGTAACTAAAAAGCAGGAATCATGTAATTTTACTATGTGTGTGCGTTTCCAAGTGAAACAGCTTCAGGATATACCGGTTCGGAGCTTAAAATCAACCGTATCTCAGTTATTTTTGTGCGTTTTTCTGCGAAAAAACAGCTCCAGGTTGATGATGTCAATTTTAATTAGCGCTCGAATGAAAGTGCACTAGTTTACCCTCTTTCCCCTTTAGAGAAATAAAGTTCATGTCGTTTGCGCCATTTCTGGCGCAGGTGGCGCGCGAATATATTTTCCCTGAAATCAACGTATAAAATTATGAAGAATGGCGTTGGTCCCAACTTTTTTCGCTGAATTCAGGGGAAATGAAGGGGCATCACGTTCCGTGGGGCATCATGTAGGTATATATGTAGGTATACTTGCAAACATATGAAAAAGCGCAAACCTCAGGAATCGTTTCAAAATGCCTCAAAACGGATTTGAATGAAGGACATTTTCAAAAATTTTCATTATACTTTTTTGTGCCATTGCAATAGCTTAATTTTTTACGAAAATTCGCTAATAAAATGAATTTGTACACTCCATCATAGTTGTGAGGGTGGGGAGTTGCTCGTAGCTCACTTATGTTCGGTTATGATGGAGGGGTGTATCAATGAAATCATGATCTATTCAATATTTTCACTAAAATCGAATAACAACCAGACATGTGCTGTGCTGTACGACACATCTGATGCGAACTACATGAGAACAAAACTAAAAGATGAGCTTTGGGAAAAAATTGGGACTGAATTGGAAACGTATGGTAAGCACACACTTTTTATTATATCATTATTATTATTAGTTACTTGAAAAAATGTTAAAACAATTCATTGCTCATGTTACATTACATGGTTACTCATAATACCTACATATTTCCTATTTATTTATATGTTAATTATGTATTACAATAATTATTGACCTAGGAAAATCATAAAACTATTTTCCCCTTTTTGTCCCCATCTCAAGTCAGAATTGCCCTCGTGGCACACTACTGGGTTCAATATGCGGTACCCGACCCAGCCCATGGTCGTGGGTTGGGGATGGGGTCGGCGTGGGCTGTGCGTGTGCTGGGTTCAATTTGCGGCAGGCCTCAGGGCTGAAGATTAAGAGAAGAAAGTGTACAATCAAATAGAGCTAAGTACTGATTATTTATTGCTAAGTACTAACTCACCTGAGGATTGTCTGTTATTCTAACGATTTTCTCTCTGTTGTGACCATTCGGTAAAGTTCCATTACATATCAAAGGATGTTTCAATCCATTGACTGAACTTGTGGGATGAATATCCTGAAAACCGCATCATCATTATCATTTATATGATAACTCTATAATTGTATTGCATTTAGAATTGTGGTAATCTAAAACATGAGGAGAAACTCACCTTCATTTCGATGCTTGACAAACTACTCTGTGCACATTGTGCGCTGCATTGTCCATTGTCAGAGAGTTATGAAGGGGCTTGAGCCTGGGGCTTGGAGCAACGCCTGCGGTATGAGAGGCTTCCTGCACATAGAGCGATGCAGCACATACTGATAGTAACTCCAACAGCAACTCCTGAAATACACAATGTTTCAGGTACGTTCCTATCCTGCTAAGTTTTTATTCTACAAGGTGTCCCGCATAAGGTGCTCAATTTTTCAGGGGTCGATTTTAGAGCTTCTTTCTAAAAGAAAGTTCTTCCTAGATTTTTTAAAAAATACTTACCTAGTTTTCGAGTAATTAAATTTTTAAGATTTTATTCGTGTTTAAACGACAGGCTGGATAGAAAATCGTTCTTACTACATTTCTTTTGGAGCGATATAAAGAAAGCGTAATAAATTATCCAAGTAATTGAATTCGTGTTCGAATTATTTCACCTGAACCCCACAATCATACCAAAGATTAAAATATATTATAGAAATCCAAGAAGTTTGATCACGGCAATCGGAAGATTGTCACAATGCATAACGTCTCTATTTATTTAAATCTCGTTATAACAAGCTCAGTATTTTATCCTCGCTCTTCTTCCTCCTTGGATTCACCTAAAAGGCCAAAGAGCACTAAAAAAAAGGATAAAAACTTTGATTGTTATTTGAAAAATACCGGCGACAAGGGCCCGTAATTATAAATCCGGGGAAGACGAAGGTTACGAAGCGATCATCCCGACCTTGGGGGAGAAGCTTGAGGGGGGGGGGGGGGGGGGGGGAGCTCGCGATTGTCCTCTCCAACTGTTTTGCATAAGGAACTCGCTTCCCAGGGGCACGTCCGACTCCTAAAGGTGGAAAAAGAATGATGACCGGCCATATGGTCGGAGGTCTCTTCGAAAGCATCACAAGCCCGCTTAGCTTAGCTTAGATTTTTTCCCTTTTACAAAAGTCCCGATTTTTAATAATAGTTATTACGACTTTGCGAAGCGAGCTTGACGCCTTCGGTCGTCGAGTTAAGGATTGGAAATAAATGAGGGATTTTGAAAGGAGACACAAGTATGAGGGTAGGGAAAAAGACTGAACAAAGCGTTCAGGAAATTACAGACCCGATAATAATCGGGGAGAAACGATTCATCTCGCGCCTTAGCATCTATCAACGATCTGGTACATGGCTTCCTGTAACGTGGAGCTGATTGGCATAATTTTCAAGGAGTTATAAACAAAACCTGATTGGAGTTTGTGTAAATTAACTACACAGGTTGAATTCAAAAGAAAAAGAGTCCCATTGTTGCCTGCATTATGCGAGAATTTCGTGAGATTTATTTTTTAGTGGAAGTATTTTTTACTTTAGAATCACAGGTGGTTATTCAGGTGGTAATTTAAGCAGATTTTACTCAAAATATTTTAGGGTTCGTGTAAATGAACTACACCAGTCGAATTTAGAAGGAAAAGAGTCCCATTGTTGCCTCCCTTATGAGAGAATTTTCGTGATATTGATTTTTTACTGGAATTCACGCGGTTTTTAGGATAGCACTGGAATTTTAGGTATTTATTCAGGTGGTATTTTAAACTGATTTTACTCAAAATATTTTAGGGTTTGTGAAAATGAACGACACAAGTCGAATTTAGAAGAAACAGAGTCCCACTGTTGCCTGCCTTATGAGAGAATTTTCGTGATATATGAATATATATATATATATATTTTTTAAACTGGAATTTACACTTTTTTTTTTTAAACTTTTTAGGATTTTTTTTTTTAGGATAACTTTAGAATCACAGGTGTTTATTCAGGTGGTAATTTAAGCAGATTTTACTCAAAATAATTTAGGGTTTGTGTAAATGAACTACACAAGTAGAGTTTAGAAGAAACAGAATCCCATTGTTGCCGGTCCTATGACAGCATGTTCGTGATATTGAATTTTTACTGGAATTTACGCGCTTTTTTAGGATAACATTGGAATTTTAGGTGTTTATTCAGGTGGTATTTTAACCTGATTTTACTCAAAATATTTTAGGGTTTGTGTAAATTAACTACACAGATTTAATTCAGGAGAAAAAGAGTTCCATTGTTGCCAGCCCTATTAGAACAGTTTCGTGATATTGAATTTTTACTGGAATGTACGTCCTTTTAGCGAATTTTTGAAGAAAATTGCTATTGCTCTCGCCTCAAAATTTGTAGAATGTGAATTTTTGAAAAATTTTTATGCAGAAATCCGTTTCAGGCTATTCTGAATCAGACTCTGAAGTTTAACGCATTTTTTCATGTATGTATGTGTGTGTCATTCCAGATGATAACTGTCCGTAGAATTGTGCTAGAAACGTCAAACAAATTTTAAAATGTTAAGCACACAAAACGAAAGTTCAAGTTCGTTGGACAGCATGATCACACACACCACACACACACACACACACACACACACACACACACCATCGGGGGGGGGGGGGGGGGGGATTACATCTTTGGGTTGAAATTTTCAAAAATGTAGTCAAAAATTTCAAAATAGCCTGTTTTTTGCGATTTGTTGTGCGAAATAATTTTTTCATCATACTAATATGTGGTATACTCGGAATCAGCGTAAAATTTCCTATAAGAATATGTATCAAGTTTTCAAAAATTTCAAAGTTGAAAAATCAATCAAAAATCGAAATAATGCCGTTCGCTAGTTGTAAAAATCGGTAATATTTGCATGAAACATTGTCCAAATTCAGATTGAACCCGTATGTTCTTTCCCGTGTGTTCTTCCCATCGATCCTAGTAGAAACCGCACATCACCTTCATAGTTCATTACAAGACCAAGCAATTCAAAAAACAAAACAAAACAACTCCACTTAGTGTTCCCCGCACTTCGTTGATTAGGTGAGTGAATCGATACAACATTGTACTAAAACTTCTAGTTACCTACTGCTACCTTACATGATACTATAGCCTAATGGGATAGGTATGTACCTCAATAACCAATATGTTCGATATTGGATATAATTATCAAATAGTAGAGTGAAGAAATAACATGAAGCAGTTAAAATTCAAGAATTTACCTAATCGAATCATTGATAAATCAACAAAAATTGGGATTTAATGCTAGTATTAAATATTTTCAATTTCTTTCTTGTTTCTTCGGAAAAGCCAAGTGACACTTCCCCATAATTTAGGCTGTCAATAGATGCACAGAGACTACATTTTGTCTGTCAATTTCTTGCTGTAGGATACTAGATTCGAATGCAACTGACTTTATATCACTCGTAATATAAAGCCTTATCATCGATTGGCTGTGGAAATACGTTTCTTTCATATGACGTCGGTATGTTATTTTATTTTATGTCAAGATTTGATGTTGTTATGATAGGATACTGTTAAGATTTCAACTGCCTTCAATACTGACCACATTGGACATCGAAATCTATGAATATTTACCAATATTTGTCTTTAAATCTACAAGATTAGTCTATTATTAATAAAGTATGAGTACCTCCAAATTATTTTTAATAATTTGATTCTATGTTTGTCTATCAAAATCATAAACTAAAATTTCTCTGCACAATCAATAGCGACTGAAATGTCGAAGATTTCTTCAAAAATTCGCTCATGGGGTCATGCTGCATGACTGGACGTTTAAGGATAACACTGGAATTTTTGATGTTTATTCGGGTGGTATTTTAAATAACTGATTTTACTCAAAATATTTTAGGGTTTGTGTAAATGAACTACACACGTTGAATTCGGGAGAAAAAGAGTACCACTGTTGCCTGCCTTATGAGAGAATTTTCGTGATATTGATTTTTTACTGGAAGTACGCATTTTTTAGAATAACTTTGGAATTACAGGTGTTTATTCAGGTTGTAATTTAAACAGATTTTACTCGAAATATTTTAGGGGGTTGTTTAAATTAACTACATAAGACGAATTTAGAAGAAACAGAGGCCCACTGTAGTCTGCCTTATGAGAGAATTGTCATGATATTGATTTTTTACTGGAATTTACGTGCTATTTTTTAGTATAACACGAGAATTTTAGGTGTTTATTCAGGTGGTATTTCAAACTGATTTTACTCAAAATATTTTAGGGTTTAATTCTGGGGGATATTTCAAAAAACAGCAAGTTACAAGTACAGGCACTTGTAATTCACGGGAAACTAGAACAAGTGTTTCACCAAAACAAAGAGTACAAGTGTAGCAAAGTTACACTAGTAGAAACTAAGTTGACAAGTGTAGCAGAAAAGGAAAATGGCGTGTGGGGACAAACGAAATGAACAACGTCAAGCAGGATGCCGAAGTTCCGGATGATTGAAGTTTTGTCAACGAATCATAATAAAAAAAAGGGTGTACACGAGGGGGTACACGATAGGATGTTTATCGTACATGACAAGGTGTAATGATTGGAAGACAGACAAATTATAAACTGAAAAGTAGAGAAAGTGTGTATATGATTTCAACTTTTTCTGATGGCTGGCATAATCGGATTTTTCTCCTTCATTCAGTGGAAATGATTAATCAGTTCATCAAGTCTCAATGCTGCTGGGTTATGAATGTCATCTGTAACTTCGAGATAACCTTCACACTCCACTTTGTTCTTCAATGATGGGGAGATCCTCAATACCCGATCAGGAAAAATTGTACAGGGTCACGCACCATTTGAATCTTCTTGAACCCCACAGATTAAATCTTGCGTTCGTAGCGTTTGAGGTCAACACCTGATAATAACTTGATGTCATTAGCATACAATTTATCACCTTGCATATTAGAAATAATGAAAATATTGACTCGGAACTAGGTGAGACTATGTTGTGCTGTTGTCCAGCTGTGCCTACAAATGGCGCATTTTCGCATATGTTTACTCGTCACCATGACAACAAGGTGAAATAACTTCGATTTCGCCTTGTCTCGATGTTAAGATGCGCTAGTGTCCAAGTCTCGAGAAAATCACCCATAGCAGAGTCACTTAAATACAAACCCATAAGGGAACCCTAACATACCTGACCTAGTCCGCCTTTTCCCTCGAAGTCAAAATCCCAGATATACAGACAGACCTCTAAGTACAGCCTTCTCACTCAACTTGATGTGGTCAAAAATACCAGGGGCCTATTTCATAAAACAACAAGTTACAAGTGTACTAGTTAACAAGTACAGGTACTTGTAATGCACGGTAAACTAGATCAAGTGTTTCACCAAAACAAAATTAGGTACAAGTCTATAAAAGTTACACTTGTAGAAGCTAAGTACACAAATGTAGCTGAAAAGAAAAATGGCGTGTGGGGACAAACGAAATGAACAACGTCAAGCAGGATGCCGAAGTTCCGGATGATTGAAGTTTTGTCAACGAATCATAATGTAAAAACGGTTCTAAGTACACGATAGGATGTTTATCGTGCATGACTAAGTGTAATGATTGGAAGACAGACAAATTATCAACTAAAAAGTGGAAAAAGTGTGTATTTGATTTCAACTTATTCTGATGGGTGGTATAATCGGATTTTTCCTCTTCATTCAGCGGAAGTGATTAATCAATTCATCAAGTCTCAATGCTGCTGGGTTAGGAATGTCATGTGTAACTTCGAAATTATCTTCACTTTGTTCTTCAATGATAGGGCAGACAGAAAAAATTACACGGGGTCACGCAGCATTTGAATCATTCAAGGGTCTTGGAAGACATACTAAATCTCTCGTTAAACTCGAAAATACCCACAAAAAAAGCGTTGATTCATGACCGGAAAAATCAACCGGAAGAGTGTGAAGGGGGGAGGTGGGTACTAACGATGAATCGCGATATTTTTATTATATCCATCAGACTTTTGGTACTGTTTTTATTCTTTTTTCGATCCAGATTTTAGTTCAGTTATGCAACTTCGGATGTTTTAAATTTACTATCTATGGAGGGGTTAAATGGTGGGAGGTTGGGAAGTCCAAGTAATCATTAGACTTATGTTTTTTTTCTCTCTTATTTTGATTTTCATCAAAATTATATACAATCCAGTCAGAGTGACGTCCCCGTAATGCATGGATTACTTACCAACATGTTTTAATTGACTTATGATGCTGAAACCTGAAATGTAGCTCCTTTCTGGAGATCTGGAATACAATTACAGAGTATGGAGGGACTCAGATTAGCTTCGGAACCTCCGAGGCTAACTTTCATATTCGACTCACGGTGTTGTTATTTAGATGGAGCTCCTCTGGACCTCTTTGGAAACAATTACGAGGTTCGGAGGTGTACTGATCAGCTGAGCGTCCTCTGGACCTATTTTCTTTCCCTACCTGTCGACCTTTTTTAACATTGTTACTGCAAAGCGTAAAATTGCAAGGGTATTGAGACTCCAAAAGTGAGAACCCTTCTCGGAGGCAAAATGCGCCATGTTATGGTCATAAATTACATACGGGGTTTAATAATTAGGTATAGACCTATTATCTGTTTAGAAGGACTGTATAACACAGAAACCCATTGTGTAATAATTTGCAGCGTTTTGTAGTTCTCACAAAAATCATATACAATCCACTCATAGTGACGTCCGCGTAATGCATGCATTACTTACCAAAATTGTTTACAACCATGCTTCTACTAAGAATATGTGAAAACGGAAGTTAGTGAAGAAACCTACCTAGTAATTCTCTAAGACTATTTCTAGTTTTAAAATCCACTTTGTAATCCCTCGATGATAAAATTTTGCCGATTTTAACAGAAATTTTCCCATAATAAGGTACACTTATCCATAGTTTTTCTTCTACAGTTGCATCCTCCCTAACCATATTGGAAACTTTTATTTCTACTCTTTTTCCTAAGAACCTTATCCCATATGGTATCAACGAGATCTCCTCCGTAGCCATTGCTAGCCACTATGCTTTTGATAATGGATTTTTCTTTTGCTAAATTTCGTTCACTCATAGGAATAGATTGTGCTCGGTTGATCATACTATGGAAAGATGCATGCTTATGGACTAAAGGGTGGTTTGAAGTTCTATGGATCGTTATATCGCTATATGTATCTTTTCTATAAATTGAAAAATCAGGCTTCTCATTTACCAAAGAGATGCCTCCAATGGTAGCTAACTACTCACCACTTAAACTGCATAAAAGCCATTCTAAAAGCGATTCCATGAGTCTTTCAATAACCGCAGGTAATGCATGCATTACTTACCAAAATTGTTTACAACCATGTCACTACTAAGAGCATGTGTTATTTTACCTAATAATGGAATCGGTGCATCGAGCGGACTTCTGATTTTTGATCGCAAGCGAGGCAGCAGTTTGATCTTTCGACCTGCTCCAGCTTCAAGTGTTTCGAAGCGTTTCGCCTTGGGGGAGGCGACGTCTCAAGTCTGAATGCTCAGACGGCTAACCCGAAGCCCGCCGAAAAATTCCCAGGTGCGCTGTGGAGCTCCAAGGCCTTTGCGAGGGGCCCTGAATCCGGTATTGCTACGGTTCTTGGTTTTTTTCCCTCCTCTGTCTGATGCCTTCGAAAAAACGAATGTTACTCTCAGATTGAGCGGCGGGTCCGCGGGATATTGAGGTCGTGCTCTGGACAAGGACCTCCTGTAATTGGACTTTACTTTTTTTTTCAAGTGCTGCCAACTGTTACAGAATACTTGGATTATGGATATTTTGAATAGATAGATAGATAGATCTGTCGTGAAATTATCAGGATCGGGGCCAAACAAAATGATTCCTCCTCTTTCGTCAAGCTTTCGATAAATTTATTATCTTCTTCAGGGCTAGGAGGTGAACTACAGTGTGAATATCACACCGCTCAGCGACCAACTCAGTAAATTATACATCACAGGTTGCAAACAGGTACAACTCAACGAAGAAACTAAAACCAGTCTATTGCAGATTTAAAAAGAAGAAGAAAATAACATCTGGCAGTCACAAAATTATACTAATAATTTGATTTTCTTGAACAGCATCAAAAACAACAAGGCAACAACATTTATCAGAACAACACTCAAATCCTGATAATTTCACGACAGATTGCTGCGTTTGGGTCGATAGTAATTTATTCTAGATAGATAGATAGATGTATATTTTCTTTGTAAAGGCGTAAACGAGACAATACACAAGTCAGGTACACTAAAAACAAATACAAGATAAATATAACAATACAAATACAGATAATTAAGTCAAAACAGGAATAAAAAAAGTTCGAGAATCTGTAGGTAAAACTTAAATGGTAATTCAATCAGGTACGTATTTCCTCCAATTCACATTGAAAAAAACTCGAGACTTCATAAAGTCCAATTTCAATCAAAGCCCGCTTCAAAGTACTTCTGAACTTATTGACTGGAAGTGTCTGAATTTGTACTGGTAAGCAATTGAAAAGACGAGTCCCCATCTGTACCGGATCACTTGTCAGCGTTGTTGTGAGTCGAGCAGCAGGTGGGCGTAAATTATTATAACCTCTGGTGGGATATTGATGAATACCGTAATAATTGTAATAACAGGGGTTCATATTGCTCCGAGCCAACCTTTAAGTAGCGGAAGCATTGTTTTCACTTTCCGGGAAAAAAAAATTTGGTCTCCAAAATCAAAATTTTCACTCGCATTTTACATTGTTAGAAGTGTGACCACTTCATCACTCATGACTAAACCACCTTAATTAAAATTCATAATCTGGTTCGGAGTACGTATTAACTACGTACATGCCTATCTACCTATTGGCGATTGTGTGAATCTGGGTTACCAAAGAAGACCGCAAGACACCCAAATTCAGTTCACCCAAATTGGACTCAAATTCAATGGATTCAAATGATAACGTAAATTCTAAGGATATGAGGCACTCCAGTCACATGTCACCACTGATTGGCTACATTGTTTCTTCCGTCCTTTCCATATGTTTGTAAGACTGTTGCTCTCTGCTTTTTGAGAATAGTAGAATAAACAATAAACTCTGTTTGCTACTTCATCTTGAATCTGAATCACTCTTGAGATTTATTCAACATAAGAAGTTTTGCTATTCAAGTTCCGTAATCAATCCGGAAAATTAAGGTAAAGACTTTCTATTACTCGTTTCGAAGATCAATTTAACGTATCATGCTATGCATATCTGCAGAAATAACCCAATAAGACCATTCTGAAGAACTTTAGTCCTGTGTCTATCTGTGTGTCTGTCGTGTGGTCGCAAATCCTTGTAACAAGCTGATTTTCCACAGTTTTCACATGATTGGGATCACATTTTCAGGGAATGTGCGGGCTAGAGTGTGGACGGCCCCTATTAGTTTGTTCGTTCCCGACTCAATAATTCATTCTGAAATGAGAAACAAAACAAAAATAGTTAGGTACTTATATTTTAGATAAGTTTGCTTTAAAAGTGCTTTAATATTGGTTTTTATATATGCTTATACATTTGAAGTTATTTATGATTTTTTCAATCTTGAAACATTTATCCTCCATTTGGATGTTTTGTCCTCCCACAAGTCCTCTAATCGTGTTTTTCCATCTGGGTGCTCTATAAAACACTCAACGGAGCCCCATTACAAAGTTCAGCATCTCAAGTTGAGTAAGAACAAAATTAGTATACATAAGTATATATTAAATAACAAACGAAAAAACAGTTTTCTCGGGGTTGAGGGTATGCTACTGAATTGAGTTCACTCAGATGATCAGGAAAGAGCTCATCATCTTATTCATTTCTTAATGTCACAAAGAGGCTCCTTGTCATATTTCAAATTCCTAGGGTGAATAGGAGAGAATATGCCTAAGTCAGCTGATCTGGTTGGAACCTGTCATTGCATTCGTAGTGAGGCTCCCTGACATATTTCACATTTGGTAAGTTCAACCAAGCATAATTTACTCATGCCCTAATCGTCCGATCTCAATTAAATTTGAATGATAGTTGAAGGATGACGATTTGATCATTCCATATCAATTTCAACATGACTGTATTATTAATAGCTACTGCGCATGTGTCGATGTGAAATCCTTGTAACGATCTTAATTTCCGCAGTTTTCATCCGATTTTGATGAAATTATATTTGATGAAATCGATTTATAACATAAATAAATATAAAACTACGACATGAATAGGAGAACAAGTGAAACAACTGAGATGTGAAATTCACTACCTGTGAATTCATATTCGTGGAAGAATTGGGCATCGTCGAGACTGGCTTACAGCAAATTTAGTACCTAATTGTGTGTCAATAATCATTTTACGTTTTCTAATTGTTATTTTATTTAAAACAATAAAACAGATTGAAATTACTGAGACATTTTCAATGCTCATAGCTCTTTTTTCTTTGCGTAACAAAATTTCCGGTAGACCCGTCGACTAAGACATTTTCAATGTCAAAAAGCTAGCTCAAGGCTAAAGCATGTTCCATTGTTCCATGCTAAAATTTCGTGACGCATCGCCGTCTCCCAACCGCGTACCCCAAACAACGTGACCCTGTTTGCCAGTTAGCTCAAGGGTAGGTAAAACATGTTCCATGCTTAGTGGAGGATGCATCTCATCTCCACGAGGTACCTAATCATGAGATAAAATGTGAACTTTGTCCGCTTGATCTGGGGTCTTTGACGTCTACAAGGAAAAGTGATTTCTTATTTCTTTTGAGGTGTGTATAATTTTGTATAATAAAACAATACGAACTCGGAGATGCGACAACATGGTTGACGTATGGAAGCCGCGTGGACGAGGGCGATCCCACAATGTGCGACATCCGAACAACTCAGTTGCCAATATTCACAAGGGAATCCCATCATGCTGAAACGCCGGCGGCCCCACTCCATCCCATGAATATACCCGTATTAGACAAACATTCCACTCCGGAATCCACCCTTCCGGGCTTCCCTATGGGCCTTTGCCCGAAGCACATCTGCCTCTCATTGGCTGCATGTTGCCAGTAAACACAACTAAACAATGTCCACTTAGCGGCAAGCTCTCAGCTGCCAACTGGGGGGACGGACGTAGGAGAGAATTAATAAAATTCCAAGATCGGAAAAGGGAGGATGGGCCTCCTTGATCATCGGAACGGAATGCGAAAAATGTGATGGACGATCCAACGGTATTTTTCAATTATGACGTCCCCCATCGATTCTGCTTGGATTCTTGTGAAGTTGATTGCTTTTGGTCTGAAGGTGATTGCTCGAACAATTAAATTCCTTTGAATCGCTCCAAACAATAGTGGCCATTTTGGAATATTTTCATAAATTTTTTAGCTAAAATTAGCTAAAATTTTCGGGTCTTTTCTGTTATATCCCCGCATTTACAAACTATTTTCCATAGAATGGGGATTGATCGGATTGATGATCCCCAATAATTTTTACGTCCACTGTGGTAAAATAGATCAGAATACTGTGCATAGTTTAGTGATCTGGATGCTCGCAAGCTCGCATCTAAAAAATGCAATAACATCAAGTAGTCAAAATCCATCTGTAAAAATTCAGATTAGTTGGACATAGTTCAGAATGATGTGTATAACATGTAGACAATCCCTTAGTAAAAATACAGATTATTTAGGCATACAGGTCAGAATGGAAGAATAGAGAATTAACGGAAATATGCGGGGATATAACAGAAAAGGCCCAAACTTTCTACAAAAATTCGCTTACGAGATTATTGTAGCACCTTTTTCGGTGATAGTTAAACGTTCCAGTCATGCAGCATGTTCGTATGAGCGAATTTGTGTAAATTATCGTACTGTATGTACATAATGATAAATTGTGTTGAAATTTCAGCTTTTTGAATGCAAAGAATTTGTTAACTGTTAATTTTATTAAACAACGTTCTAAATAATAATCTGCTTTTCAAACAAAGGTTTTAAATTTATAGTTTTTTTCGCAGTTTTTATCGATTTTTTGGAAAATTTTAATTAAATTTAGGAGACATTTTCAGCATAATTTGGTACATAAATTTATGACGATTAGACGATAGACTAAAACTTTTCCATCTCTCAAACGTGAATAGGTACAATGCTTCCGCTAGCTATATAGGTAGACTCGCAAGCAATAAATTTATGAGGACAACAGTTAACTCAATTTCGTGAAGTTGGAATAAATTCCATTGGAACTATATCACCTGATGATTCCGTTGGAATTATATCAACTGATATTTACAAGGCAATTTCTATGTATTCCGGTCCCACTCTCTAGCGACCATTGTTGGATATCAGAGATTGATTGGCTTATCGATAGATTCGCTAGCAGCGCCAGTGCCTGATTTCTCTATGGTCTCACGCTTAGAAATCCAAAGGAAATTTTTCAAAGTTCAAGCCCTTATGGATAGCGAACCGTTCAACTTACAGCGTTGCGGATAGTTTTAATCGATTCTTTGGGATTATATTTATCATTGACAAGCATCGAATTCCTGAAAATAATTTATTTTAGCCTTGTCCATTCACATCTTAAATATGGTATCTTTGTTTGGGGTAGGGCCAATAAAACAAATTTAAGAAAATTACAAACTACACAAAATGCCATAATTAAGATTTTGCTTCATAAACCATTCCGGTTCAGTACCAAGGAGTAGTATAGGAGTAGTATAGGTGTTTCAGAAGGAGTGCCTAGGTACGTTGTTACTTTGAAGTTTTTTATACCCATAGCTTAAATTTGTGCAGGTACAAAAATATTTCTGCTTTTAAGAAGGGTGTTCACGATTTAGTTCGTAAAAATATGCTCAAAATGCTTTGAGGAATTAGTGCCTTTTTTTCAAAGTTTCACTCGTATTATTAGATTATCAGGATAAAACTTCAGTTCAGTTAACACAGACATCAACGCCACGCAATAACACAAGTTCATTAAGAATTATCATTCCGTGGGCACTTTTTTTCTATTAAATGCTGTACAATTTTGTTTTGATTAATTAAAATTAATCAATGACACCGTTTTCCATGTTTTTTTTTTTTCTGTTCTGAAAAATACAAATGTGCCAATAAATCAATCGATCTATCTATCTATCTAAAATTATAGGGAATTTTCCAGAAGCAAATACCCACCTACTTCCCCAGTTTTACAGAAATCAATTTCTGGTCGGTTTTTTGATGTTTTCCCAACTTGGTGTTGGAAAAATATCTATAAAAAACAACATCATTACGAGGTTCAGCACGAAAAAACACACCAAAATCATGTATTACATGTGGTATACAATGTATTACATTACTACATTGTATTAGTGGTAATACAATGTATTACATTACTCAATGTTTCACATTTATTGCACTATTTGAGCGGAATCGCGCCCGTTTGCGCGCTTAAAAAAATCGAGTGATGGGTCATTTTTTAATAAATTTCTTGCGTAAAAATGCGAAGCGCTTTCGCCTTAATGGCCTCAGAGCTTATTTTATACTAGCCGCTCCAGCTCGCTACGCTCGCCTCCACGTCCAGCCGGGGGGCAAGCCCCCCGGACCCCCCGATATATTGCTCGCTTCGCTCGCAAACTGTGGCATGTAGGGAATGTTGCTCACTTCGCTCGAAAATTGTGGCATGTAGGAAATGTTGCTCGCTTCGCTCGCAAAGTTTGGCATGTAGGGAATATTGCTCGCTTCGCTCTCAAAGTATGGCATGTAGGGAATATTGCTCGCTTCGCTCGCAAAGTATGGCATGTTGGGAATATTGCTCGCTTCGCTCGCAAAGTATGGCATGTAGGGAATATTGCTCGCTACGCTCGCAAAGTGTGGCATGTAGGGAATGTTGCTCGCTTCGCTCGCAAAGTATGGGATGTAGGGAATGTTGCTCGCTTCGCTCGCAAACGGTAGATCTCTAAGGGTAGGTTTAACTTCTGTAGGGGATGCTGAGCGCTTCGCTCGCTTGAGGAAGTTATACTGCCCACCCAACTTGGCCGACGTTTTTACTGTTGGAAATTCTTACAAACAAATTAAATCTTATAAAACTACGTGATCCCACAAAAAAGTTTATTTGGGGATGTTGCTCGCTTCGCTCGCAAGGTATTGCTGCAAATTAAATTAAATTAAATTAAATCTTATAAAACTAAGTGGAACCACAAAAAAGTTTATTTGGGAATGTTGCTCGCTTCACTCGCAAACGGTAGATCTCTAAGGGTAGGTTTAACTTCCGTAGGGGGTGCTGCTCGCTTCGCTCGCTTGAGGAAGTTATACTGCCAACCCAACTTGGCAGACGTTTTTTTTCTGTTGGAAATTCTTACAAACAAAATAAATCTTATAAAACTACGTGGAACCACAAAAAAGTTTATTTGGGGATGTTGCTCGCTTCGCTCGCAAACTCTGGCATGTAGGGAATGTTGCACGCTTCGCTCGCAAAGTGTGGCATGTAGGAAATGTTGCTCGCTTCGCTCGCAAGGTATGGCATGTAGGGAATGATGCTCGCTTCGCTCGCAAACGGTAGATCCCTAAGGGTAGGTTTAACTTCTGTAGGGGATGCTGCTCGCTTTGCTCGCTTGAGGAAGTTATACTGCCCACCCAACTTGGCAGACGTTTTTTTCTGTTGGAAATTCTTACAAACAAATTAAATCTTATAAAACTACGTGGAACCACGAAAAGTTTTTTAGGGAATGCTGCTCGCTTCGCTCGCTTGAGGAAGTTATACTGCACACCCAACTTGGCAGACGTTTTTTTCTGTTGGAAATTCTTACAAACAAATTAAATCTTATAAAACTACGTGGAACCACAAAAAAGTTTATTTAGGGATGTTGCTCGCTTCGCTCGCAAGGTATTGCTGCATAATGTGTAGTGAAAAACGCGTATTTATTCTGTTGAAATGGCGCTCGAAAGGGAAAGTTCCATCCTTATACACGCGCGTGCGTTGGCCTGCTCGCAAGGTATTGCGTAGAAGTCGAGTCCCTTCCGTTGGGAAATGGGCGGCAGTCTGGATTAAAAATGTAATTTTAAACGTTTCCCCTCGCTTCCGCTCGCATTTTGACCGAGTTCTCGTCACATTTTTCGATATCCGATTTCGGATTCAGATTCAGCGGACCCAAAGCTGTATTTCGCCCGCGAAAACCGTTCCGAAAAACGTACCTTTATGGGGTATATTTTAATCGGAAAAAACCAAGTTTTTCGGCAAACTTTTCGAGAAAACGGGTCCGTACTCTCGCATTTTTTTGACGCATTTCCCGATACTTTTTTCGCGATCCGATCGCGCCGTCGTCTTCCTCGTAGGAAAACCTACGAAACCGGTATTTCTCCGGAATTGTCAACGGCCGTTTAGAGGGGTAGGGGAAGCGGGGAAGTCCAAAAAGCGCACATTAACCGGAACTTCGACCCCCCTCCCGCCCTACGGCCCATGGTTCGGCTGGGATTAGACAATTTTAAATTCGCTTATACACCCTATCGGAAAATCCCAAGAAGATCCCCCCACTCGTAGATCCGGCCCACTCAGCCGTTTGGCCGTGCATAGACACGACAGACAGACAAACAAACAAACAGACAGACGGAGTTTCATTCTTATAAATAGTAGAGATATGAGGGTTGCTTAGTTGGTACAATTTCCATTGGGCAGTTTGAATGTATCTTGTAATTTTGTAGTCTCTGTATAAGTCTTTTTATTTATTTCAATGATTAGGGGGACCCATCCTCTTGTTGCTGCTGTACCTTCTAGCATGGTCTTGAGGGTAGGGGGGGTTTAATTCTACTTTTAAAATCAATAAAATACGCAAAATACGGGAGCTATCACTTATCAAAAGACTTATGTAGAGACTACAAAATTACAAGATACATTCAAACTGCCCAATGGAAATTGTACCAACTAAGCAACCCTCATATATAAAATACACTGCCAAGGAAATTGCACATGAGCTTCCTCGTGACCTTCATAGTACGTCACCATTAAATTCCAGAAAACTAGAAACGGCCGGCAAATAAATTCCCGGCATGATGGGCACAATCACTGGTAGTACCGTACGATTCGTATGGCACCTCAAGGGACAAAATCCGATAAAATTAACTAAGCTGCTGGTGATCGCGAAGAATGTGATACGGGACCTCAAGAATCTTGCCCGCATCATCCCTGAAAATCTGACCGAAATCCGTTCACAATTGCCTGAGTTATGACCGAAACAAGAAAATTTAGTTTGCGCCTGCGCAGAGGCTACCATTGATTCGATCATGACGGAACTGATAGGGGACCATGTAGAGCTATACCCGCACGATCCCTAAAAATTTGAAGAAAATCGCATCAAAATTGTGGAAATTACGGCTGTTGCAAGGACCCTAACAAGAATATTTCGTCCACGCATGCGCAGAGCGTACCGCTAATGCAATTACCTTACCCACATCATCCCTGAAAATCTGACCGAAATCCGTTCAACATTGGCCGAGTTATGACCGTCACAAGGAATTCACGTTAGCGCCTGCGCAGAAGCTACCGTTGATTCGATCATGATGAAGTTGATAGGGGACCATCTAAAGCTTAACCCAAACGATCCCTGAGAATTTGGTTAAAATTGGATCAAAATTGTGGAAGTTATGGCTGTTACAAGGAAATGTGGACGGATAGATAGACAGACAGACAGACACGGAACCAAATTTGTTGAGGAGGCTCTGAAACGCAAAATGCGAGTGGAAATTTTGATTTTGGAGCAAAAAAAATTTTTTCATTTCGAAAGTGAAAACAAAGCTTCCTCTGCCTTGCAGTCTCGGAAGCAATAAGCTCTGACGAGGCCATTGAGGCGAATAAACATATACGAGAAGCTAACCTATTTCTCGCCCTCAACAACCCTAGGATGTATTCCTTGAAGCCTACTACTCCACATACAAATGAATTTCCATGTAAAATTCCAATATGCGATAGTAAATTGGGGATCTCATTTAAAATAACGAAGTTTATCTCAATTCACCAATTTTGCGCACGTGCGCAGTGCGCAATTTTGTCTTTTTTGAGATCCTATCCTTATCCTTCGTCTCACCTCCCATGCCGTGGTGCCGGCACCAAAAACCCGTTTACTTAGCACATCTAGACACATATTTTATAGCATGCCATTCTTGATCCGCTCATTGCCTGACGAAATGAGATCCCCCATCAAATTTTTCCAGCTCCAATCATAAAAATGAAATTATTTCATGGTTGATTTCATGTGGAGTTGAAAATTGCTTAAATGCTCTTTCCAGCATTTATCTAAACTAATTCTGTATTGTCTACATTTTAAGCGTTAGAAGTTCGCTTCATTTCGTTTTCTTCTATTTTTCTGCTTTTCTAAACAGGTAAATAGTACCGTCTGCTGATGTGTTCTCCGTGTGTTACACCATGTAAAAGAAGAATATAACAACAGTATTATGCATAAGCAACTCCCCCTAGCCGCACAGGGTCCCTGCCCTATGGCTTTGGGGTATATTCCATTGAATTCATTAACCTCTAATAATTTGTATTTGAACTGAATTTGTATTGTACTATTTACTTTTTGCTTTGCTTCGTAATAAATTCACTATTCATTCATTCATTCAAAAAACATTAGGATTGAAAAAAAACAAAATTTTTTTTTTAAACCCATTTTTAACGTTTTTAGCGGTGGGAGGGGGGGGGGGGGGTTTGAGGACACCCGGTGTATCCATTTATTAGTAAAGGTCGACTGCAACGCACGGATAAACTCTCCTCGCTCGTAACATACAAGCAGCCGTATTTGGATCGATAGCGCGTTGACGGCCAGTGGATCTGGCTAAAAGTTTCTACGAAAATTCGCTTACAAGATTATTGTAGCACCTTATTCGGTGATAGTTAAAAGTTCCAGTTCGTATGAGCGAATTTTTGTAAATGATCTACTTTTCATATTGATAAATTGTGTTGAAATTTGAGCTTTTTGAATGCAGTTTGTTAACTGTTAATTTTATAGAAAAACCCATATTCTAAATAATAATCTGCTTTTCAAACACTGCTTTTGAATTTTCAACTTTTTTCGCAGTTTTTTAAATTAAATTTTAATGAAATTTAGGTGAATTTTTCAGAATAATTTGGTACATACATTTTTGATGACTAGACGATAGACTGAAACTTTTCCATCTCTCAAACGTGAATACAATGCTTCCGTTAGCTATATACCTAGGTAGACTCGCAAGCAATAAATTTATGAGAACAACAGTTAACTCGATTTCACAAAGTTGGAATAAATTAAGATAAAATTCAATTTTGCGCTGGTACGCAGTTCACAATTTCGTATTTTTTTGGGATACTTACAAAAAAAAACATTACGATTGAGAAAAAAAATTACTTTTTTGACCCATTAATAACGATTTTAGCGGGGAGGGGGGGGGGTGACGTTTTTGGGGGCACCCGGTATATCCTTTCATTAGTAAACGTTGACTGCAACGCACGGATAAACTCTCCTCGCTCGTAACAGACGACCAGCCGTATTTGGATCGATAGCGCGTTGACGGTCCGGCTGTGTGCAAGTGCCATACGCCAGGCACCTCATTCATTAGACCAGATGAAGTCAGTAGGGAAGCACACAAAGGTGCGTTTTGGGGAACAGAAGTGTAACATAAGGCATGCAGATCTACTGCCAAGCCCCGCGGACCCAATAGACAGATGTCCCGGTCAAACAGATGCCTTATCAAAACGGCTGCTCTTCTATTTTTTTCCCCCTCAGCAGCGTATAGGACAACCCAAAAAGTCTCAAAATAAACTGTTTCGGAAGCAAAAACCCGTCTAGGCGATAACCCTTTTCGGGATATTCCCAATTATGGCGGTGAATGCAGTTATGACTGAGATTTTTTTTTAGCATGGAACATGCTTTAGCCTTGGACTAACTAGCCGAAAAATGTCACGCGGAATGGGTGACGCGGGATGGGTGACGCGGATGGGTTACGAAATTTTCTTATGATTTTCACGTACAAAGGAGCCGTTGGTAGGGAAATGGAACTTCCGAAATTTTAATCGCACAGAAATCGTTCACCATTTGTTGGAAAGCTCCTGATTTATGTCGCATTTTTATATCAGAGTGTTATATTAATGTGTGAGGTGTTTATCCAATAATGCGATGGTTATATGAATAATTGTTTACACACAGGTGATCATTCTCCATTATTGATATTGTGAACATGATTGCAACCGCTTGTTAATCATATTACCACTTGTTAATAATCGATATATATATCGATATATATATATATATATATATATATATATATATATATATACTGAAATATATATATATATATATATATATATATATATATATATATATATATATATATATATATATATATATATATATATATATATATATATATATATATATATATATAGCATGTTCCATGTTTCTCGAATTTTAGCCGCAGGCTCCAAACGGTAAGCATCGGGGGGTCCAGGGGGCTTGCCCCCTGGCGAGGCGCGCAGCGCCGAGTTTTTTTTTACAAGTTTTATTGCGCCAAGTAATAAAAACTTATAAGCAATATTCATGTGATAAATTATCATACATTTTCTTAAGGTCTAATATACTTCACTTTAGACTTATTGTTCTGATAATTGAGTCACTAGTCTTGACGTTCATTTTATTTCACTTAGTTTATGTGGTTTAGTTCTTTTAAGTCTGCTAAGTAGATCATCGGTGTCAAGAAGCTGGACGACATCCTCGTTAACATGATCTCTGAGCCTGAAAAGGTGATTGACGGCTTGTTTGCGGATAACCTCATTGACAGATTCAACTTTCAACTCATATTGTAATCTGTCGTTTCTGAAGTATCTGTATGCATCAACGCAGGTACGCAGAACATTATTCTGAAAGCGCTGAATAATGTTGTGGTTACTTTGTGCAGTGCACCCCCACAGTTTAGCACCATATGTCCAGACAGGTTTGAGGACTTGCTTGTACAAAATGAGCTTATTGTGGATATATTTTGAGTGTCTTCCCATAAGCCAGTAAATTTTCCTGAATTTGATAACTAGTTCAGACTTTTTCTTTTTAACATGTGATTTCCACCTCAGTTCGGCATCGAGTGTCATCCCAAGATATTTAGCTTCATTGGCATAAGGAAGCGACCCAATAGACAGATGTCCCAGCCAAACAGATGCCTTATCAAAACGGCTGCTCTTCTATTTTTTCCCCTCAGCAGCGTATAGGACAACCCGAAAGTCTCAAAATAAACTGTTTTGGAAGCAAAAACCCGTCTAGGTGATAACCCTTTTTCGGAATATTCCCCAGTTAAGGCGGTGAACGCAGTTATGACTGAGATGATAAATTCCGTTTCGTCAGTCCTTTTTTGATTTTTCAACCCGAAAAAAAAAAGAAACTCCTTGCCCGACTTTTTTGTTGACTGTTTCCGAGTAGGATTGGTGAAAAGGGACCTTTGGAGGATTACGACGTCTTTTGAAGGGACTTTACTGTTGGAACACGTGCAGGCGACCAGCTGGGCATAGGGAGAGCTAGACACAACCGCCCATTGTGAGAGAACCCTAGGACGAGGTCTTTGAGGGCCCATCCTTGGGTGTATCAATTGAAATAATGTAAAGGCATTACCATGGCAGTCATTGTGTGAAGGGAAGCTCCCAGCTATAAACGCAAGCCTTCTTGGGATGGGGTCGATAAAAATATTACGAAATTTTCTTCAGGGGAGGGTTGAGCTCTGGTTCTTCGGAAAGCGGAGTGAAGATTACGAAAATCCTTGTGCAATACAGTCGCACATTGTTAAAAACTATTGACTCATCGATTCACAGTAGGTACACATTACTTAAGTTGATTTCGTACATTCATTGGGAGGTCTGATGCGAATCATATGTGCCTCGTCTGAAATGACACAAACAAGTTACAGTAATTGATTCGATGCAACTATGATGTTCCGACAGACAGACTCATATGTATCCGTCGTAATTTTATCATTATAATCAAGCGGTTGAAATTTAAATACTCTATGTAAATTTGATTTATTAACTAAAAGAATTTTCAGGAAAATTGTGTTACCTATATGAATTAATAAAGCATGCTCTCTCTCTCTCTCTCTCTCTCTCTCTCTCTCTCTCTCTCATACATTCTTAAACGGTGTGCCTATTACAAAACTATAACTATTGAACCTTAGAGTTTATTTGAAAATTGTAGAGATTACTGTAATTATTATTCAGGTACATACAGTAACACTCATGATAACAGGTCACCTTAACCCTTTAACGGGACCCGGTAGCAAAATTTGAAAAAAAAAAATTTTTTTTTCTTTCATAAAACGATGTATTAACATCTAGGGAACAATTAAATGCAATAACATAGTCAAATTTATGCTTACAAGTGCGTAAATTTTTTGTTTAAGTACAGGCCGGCAGCATAGGCTGGCTAGATGGTTGCTCTGTCGTCTTTATTCTTGAATAACGGTTTACTGGTCCTTTCCTTTTTTGAAAATTCGCGTAGAACCACCCATTTTCAATAAATAATAAAAAAAACGTAAAAACGAAATTGGGCCACTAAAAATCACAAAGAAACCATAAGATGTAAAGATAAGATGTAAGATGTATGATAAGAGTCGAATGATAAGAGTCTCTTCATCAATTTCTTCTTTGTCTTTATTTGACTGGGCTACAACCATGGGTATTATGTTTATATTATCTATGGATGACATAATTAAGCTATCATAATACAACACTTCATTTCAGATAGGTCTAGGGAAAGCAAAAACAGCTTCTGTTTGCATAATGCGTTGCGAAGTCATGAAAAGATGGATGCTGTTGGTTTTTCTGCTCTCCTGTAAAGTAATGTTTTTTCATGTTCACGGGCGTTTTTCTTCGGAACGGTTGACCCTATTCGCTTGATTTTTGTTTTGTATTGAAGCAGAGATCTGGGCCAAGATATTAACGTAGCGGTTTTACAAAATGTTGATTTCAACTGCCGCTAGATGTTTCTGAAGTAAAAAAAAAAAAAAAAAAATATGACATTTATTCCATGATACTACGAATTCGTGTTTTTGAGATACCTAGAAACCCCTTTGTTAATTGAAAATTGAGAATATAAGGAACAAAAAGGAAAAAAATCACTGAAATTGGTTGCAGTGGGGCTGAGGAAAACGCCTGTAAAAAGAGGTCTATTAAGGGCGGGAGGGGGGTGGGTGCCGGGTCCCCTTAATAGTTCTTGTCAAAATTTTTATGAAATTATCCCCAAATATGTCCATTTTGGTCGAAAACAGAACAATTTTTACCACAAAAAAGAGTAACATATCTAAATTGTGTAACAAATTATTGGAAAGCATCTTTTACTAGGGCGTCCCTCTGAAGCTATGTCTTATAGGCACGGCCTCGTTAACAAAAGAGGGACGCCTATTGGAATTGATCCAGGGGGGTGGGGGACAGCCCGAGCATAAGAAAAAAAAGATTCGTATACAACTCCGTTTCAGTCCATTCTTAGACCGAGTCAACGAAATAACCATAGGTGTATGTCTGTGTGTGTGTGTGTTTGTGTGTGTGTGCGTGTGTGTGTGTGTGGTGTGTGTACAATTTTGTCGACGCTTCCCAGGCCACAATTCTCAACCAAATTTCGAGATTCTTTCTGTAATCGATCCCAATTTTTAGTCTAGTTATGCAACAAACCCCAAAAATTTTGAATTCCGAGATGGAAAAGGGGGAATATAGGGGGTAGAGCCGAAAAACGTGTTTTTTTTTTTTTTTTCCGACGCGTGTTGTCGTCGCCACCCAGTCTAGATTTCTTAACCAATTTTCGTGATTCTTATTTGGTTCGATTCCGCTTTTAGTCTATAGTTGAGCGACAAACCTTGGGAATTTCGGATTTGCTGTCGTGGTGGGGGGTGGAGGGGATAATTACCGATTCTTTGAAGTGGTGCCAAACCTACAAATCAATAGACCGTTTTTTGTTCTTCTTATATTGTTCCATTATTGAATTGATTTAGTTTTGGAACATATGTTAGGAGTTTCGTATTGCATCATGAGAGGGAGTGAATGAAGGGGTAAATACTGATAAATCACGATGTTTCCTCAACTCCCGTTCGATTTTCGTGATTCTTTTTTTGTTCAGCTATGAATTCGGTCTAGTTTCGGAAGGTATATCAGGAGATTTGAATTTCGTTATGAGTGGGGGTGAATGGTGGGGGTAATAGTAATAAATCACGTTTTTCCAATTATTCTTCTCAGATTATCGTGATCATTTTTAGCGAATTTTCGTAGAAAATGAATTTGTTCGTTTTGCATTTGGTGTAGGTTTCCTTGTTTGTTTTTTCTCTTATTTTACTCTCACCAAAACTATATACAAGCCATTGATAGGGGCGTCTCTGTAATGCATGAATTACTTACCACTATGTCTACTACTTCGCTGTAGTTTTGGTTTTGATATTTTTTTTTATTTTTATTATTATTTTGGTTTTTATCAAGTTTTTAGTTTATTTATCTATTTTCTCCCAGTAGGTGACAACGTCCAATCGTATTTTGATAACACACAATGGTCTCAGTTTGATAGATAATTTGTTATGGACCAGTGATCTTCATAGAAGGGCAATCTAATACAGAAACAATACAACTTTGTGTATGAGCTCTCATTTTTTTAAAATTTTCATTTTATTACAATAAATATCCTAAACCTTAAACCAAGACATTTTGAGGGGGGTTTAATTTTTCCTTGTTGATTGTCAAGGTTTATATAGGTTTATGTAAAAGTTTATTGACAATAATAAACCCAAATATTGACAAAAATATAATGCAAAATATTATAAAAACATTTTCGTATGGTCATGCAACACAAATGGAACTTTGCTAATTAATTCTCTTGATTAAGGGGTAAAGCTGAATTATGATGTTTATATTTTGAATTTAAGCGGTGGTTACCAAACGTATGTTGTACCTGACATTAATTAGACCGATTTGGTATTATTCGTCTGGATTATGGGGATCGACAGCAGACAATCACATCAAGAGGGCGCAAACCATACAGAATCGTGTTCTCCGCCTCAATACAGGCGCTCCATGGTATGTGAGAAACACAACATAATGATAATGACCTGACATAATGATCTCGACATTCCGTTTTTGAATGAGGTTGTACGTTTGAACTCTGTCCGTCTCCACCTGTCGATGGACAATCATCCCAATAGACTGTTGGCTGAAATGATAGACCGTTTGCCCCCACCATGTGATGGGCGTCGACTTAAACGGAAACGTCCACAACATGATCTCCTAGATGATTAAGTCCTAGGTTTATTTATTTATATATTATCGCACCTACAGTCCATACAATTACGTTATGTTGTCTATATTTTTTTTCTTAAGCAATTTGTACTATTATCACATGTGTTTTAAATATAAAAGTCATAATATAACTATCACAGTTCATGTTGTTTGTTATGTAACATATAGTCAAGTCAGCTTTTGAGCTGTTCCTGCAATAAAGTGTCAAGTTAATTAAGGTTCTGTCCCTACTATATTTAATTTTCATTTTCACAATTCTGATGTTCAATTGTTATAAATAATAAAATTTGAATTTATAAAATAAAAATAAAATAGCGGTGAGGCTTTGCTTGAACCATTGCTTTATAAATATGCTTTACTGCTTTCACTCGCGTAGCTTACATTGCTTCCCTGGTCCCTGAGCTCTTCATAGGTCGTGCTATGATTTCATTCAGTAACCGAGCAGAAATGCCTTCCGTACTTCATCACATATTCCTGTCAATAAGTGAACACCTGCCACCTGTTGAATCGATAACCTTCTGCCGCTTCCTTATTGTATAATGAGCGAATGTGGTTGCGATAGTGCAGAAAGTTCTCTTTTTACGCGGCCTTTCCATTCAGTCGTGTGCGGGGAACTTGATTCATTGAGAGTACAAGAATAAATTTAACAAATGGATATTTTACTTTATTATTCTACTACATTTTTAAAATTCCTAAAAAGAAGTTCGAGCCATGCAGCAAGATCATGTGAGCGAATTTTCGAAAATTATCATATATTATGTTAATTGTTTTGAAATTTGAGCACACAGAGTGCAAAGACACTGTCAACTACCTCCCAATTTCATAACAAAAACCTAGTTTTAATTAATATCCAACAGTTCAAAAATTCTTTGGATTTATATAGTTGTGGCCGTTTTCATCGATTTATCATAAAATATTAATAAAATTCAAGTACATTTTTCAGCATTTTTTCAGAACATTTTAATGTTCTAGTTCTTCTTTGATAAATTTTTTTTTGTCACAAAGACTGCTAAAAAATATGTATTTAATGATTTTACCCGTTTTAAGCCATTTTTAGTGATTTATTTCACAAATTTTTTGAAATTTCAACAACTTAAATTAGAAGCTATTAATAATTTAAAATAAAAAGAGTAAGCATTAGAAGTCTAACCAAAATTAGAAAAAATAAGAAATCACACAATGAGCTTTATTTGAAGAAAATACGTTTATTCATAAATCTCTATTATTAATAAGAATGAAACTCCGTCTGTCTGTCTGTCGCTCGTGCCTATGCACGGCCAAACGGCTGAGTGGGGGGAGTCTACGAGTGGGGGGATCTTTTTGGGATTTCCCGATAGGGTGTATAAGCGAATTTAAAATTTTCTAATCCCACCCGAACCATGGGCCGTAGGGCGGGAGGGGGGTCGAAGTAATAATTAATGTGCGCTTTTTGGACTTCCCCGCTTCCCCTACCCCTCTAAACGGCCGTTGACAATTCCGGAAAAATACGGGTTCCGTAGGTTTTCCTACGAGGAAGACGACGGCGCGATCGGATCGCGAAAAAAGTATCGGGAAATGCGTTAAAAAAATGCGAGAGTACGGACCCGTTTTCTCGAAAAGTCCGCCGAAAAACTTGGTTTTTTCCGATTAAAATATACCCCATAAAGGTACGTTTTTCGGAACGGTTTTCGCGGGCGAAATACAGCTTTGATCCCGCCGAATCTGAATCCGAAGTCGGATATCGAAAAAAGTGACGGAAAGTAGGTCAAATTGGGAGGGGAATTGCGAGGGAATCGACCACGGGCCGCCGTTACACAACGTTGCTTACCTGAAGGGACCCTCACAGGGGGGTTCCCATTTGCACTTCTACGCAATACCTTGCGAGCGAAGCGAGAGCCATTTCAAATAATAAATACGGACTTTGTCCAACACATATACAGGTATACCTTGCGAGCGAAGCGAGCAACATCCCCGAATAAACTTTTCGTGGTTCCACGTAGTTTCTAAGATTTAATTTGTTTGTAAGAATTCCCAACTGAAAAAAACGTCTGCCAAGTTGGGTGGGCAGTACAACATTCCCTAATAAACTTTTCGTGGTTCCACGTAGTTTTATAAGAATTAATTTGTTTGTAAGAATTTCCAACAGAAAAAAACGTCTGCCAAGTTGGGTGGGCAGTATAACTTCTTCAAGCGAGCGAAGCGAGCAGCATCCCCTACAGAATAAATACGGACTTGCGAGCGAAGCGAGCAACATCCCCTAATAAACTTTTCGTGGTTCCACGTAGTTTTATAAGATTTAATTTGTAAGTAAGAATTCCCCAACAGAAAAAAACGTCTGCCAAGTTGGGTGGGCAGTATAACTTCCTCAAGCGAGCGTAGCGAGCAGCATCCCCTACAGAAGTTAAACCTACCCTTAGGGATCTACCGTTTGCGAGCAAAGCGAGTAAAATTCCCTAAATGCCATACTTTGCGAGCGAAGCGAGCAACATTTTCTACATGCCAGACTTTGCGAGCGAAGCGAGCAACATATCCTACATGCCAGACTTTGCGAGCGAAGCGAGCAATATTCCCTACACGCCACACGTTGCGAGCGAAGCGAGCAACTTAATGGGGGGTCCGGGGGGCTTGCCCCCCGGCTGGACGTGGAGGCGAGCGTAGCGAGCCGGAGCAGCTAGTAAAATAATAATAATGGTTCCCTACCAAGAACTATTGGAAGAAAGGCAGTTATTTTCTCTCCCTTTACCCCTAAGAAGTTGAAATTTGGCAGGGAGACTGTCTGAGACAATAAGAGAAGTTTGAAATGAGTGGCCCATTCGTCATCAGCTGAGTGAGTTAAATTCTCCCCTGTTCATCCTAGAAAGTTGAGATTTGATAGGGGTTCACCCTGGGAAATTAGGATTCGATTAACATGATTGCGTCACTCCCAATCAGCAGAGAGAGCTAATCTATCTCTAGTTCATTCTAGGAAGTGTTATGATTGTGTCTAGGGGTGCATATCCAGAAACGGGAGTGCACCCTCGGGAAGCCGCCATGGTGGGTCGGGTCCGGGCTTGGCCGGGACGCCCCGGCCAAGCCACCTTTTGGGTCGTTACAGACTACCTATTTGGTCTGCAGCCGACATTTTAGTTTTCTTATTTATTTCATTTCTTTAATGAATTTTTAAATATAGTTCTTCCATAAAATTGTATGGCTGTATACATAAATTTGTGCTAATTTGATCATTTGGGAGTTGTGAATTTGTATTTGTTATTTGGCTTGTTTGTTTTTGACTACTGTTATGCACATATGTGTGATGGCAAATAAAACTATGTGTCTAGGAAGTTGAAATTCTATAGGAGACTCTCTGGGACATTAAGAGACGATTGAAATGATTGGCTCATTTCTAATCAGCTAAGTGAGCTAAATTCTTTCTTGCTCATTCTAGGAATACGGGTAAATTCGGCGAAGACGTATCCATTTTCCGATGTATCTGCATGCAGTGTAGATACTCGTTTGCGTATGCTCAAACGTTTCTAGGCGAACGCCACGTTAATAGGAAAGTCAGCATAATTGTCTCCCCTAATTAGCAAAGTATTTTACCATATAATTTGGCAGTGGGCTGTACTGGCCTGAAACTTAATCCTGAAGACAGTGCACTGATTTCAGAATTGGATGTAGTTCAAGTTTGACCTTTATGATTGACAGATAGTAATGTTGAGGATTTCATTACAAGTTTCATACATGTTAGTGCAGTAGGTAGCTGGAGCCTATTTCATAAAACAATAAGTTACAAGTGTACAAGTTGAAAAGTACAGGTATTTGTAATGCACGGTAGACTAGAACAAGTGTTTCACCAAAACAAAGAATACAAGTGTAGAAAAGTTACACTTGTAGAAGCTAAGTTTACAAGTGTAGCAGAAAAAAAAAAAAAAAAAACGGCGTGCGGGGACAAACTAAATGAACAACGTCAAGTGGGATGCCGAAATTGAAGTATTGTCAGCGAATCATTAATAAAAACGGTGTTAAGTACACGATAGGATGTTTATCGTTCATGACAAGGTGTAATGATTGGAAGACAGACAAAATATAAACTGAAAAGTGGAGAAAGTGTGTATTTGAGTTCAACTTATTTTGATGGCTGGCATAATTGGATTTTTCTCCTTCATTCAGTGGAAATGATTAATCAGTTCATCAAGTCATAATGCTGCTGGGTTAGGAATGTCATATGTAACCTCGAGATGATCTTCACACTTCACCTTGTTCTTCAATGATAGGGAGATCCTCAATACCCGATCAGGAAAAATCACACAGGGTCACGCACCATTTGAATCTTTCACTTGTGTCGGAAGACATCCTAAATTTCTCGTTAAACTCAAAAATACCCACGAAATGAGCGTTTATTTGTGGCTGAAAAACATCTTTGGCGTCTTCTACGCTGAATGCTTCTTTCTTGTTTGTATTCTTCAGCAGAAAATGATTCCCACATATTAAACACCGAAAAATTGTCAAATGCCGACAAAATTCTCACAATGCTGGAAAATAACAAGTTTACAGGTGAACGGACTTAGGTTAAAAATCGGCCATTTTTTACAACTGTAAAACAGTGACTTGTTCAAAATTATCGGGAAACACTTGTAACTTGTCCGAATTCGCCTGTACACTTGTTAATTTTCACAGTGCATTACAAGTCTACACTTGTACCTTTATGAAACGCTTGCACACTCATTTTTTACAACTTGTACATAAAATCGGCTTGTAACTTGTCACTTGTTGCTTTATGAAATAGGCCCCTGATAGCCACTTCTCATCTAGTACCAATTTTAGGTTCAACTTTCGACGTTGTAGGGAAGATCCAAACAGCTGACTGTTTCATGTTTCAGTGGTGATGTTGGAATAAAACTTATAATCTGCGCTTCTTTTTGATCACCATTCCCGAAATCGTTGCTATCATCATCCAAAATCCTTCTCCAAGATCTTCCGAAGCCGTTAGGTTTTAAAATCGACGGTGCACAAACGGAGCTCAAGGTGTACAATCACATCTGGCGTCTGCCGCCGAAGGGAAAGTAAGTATAGCTAAGGTGTATTATTTTAAAACAGTTTCTAGCCCCTAAATATAGGAAACCTGACAATACCCACAGCGACGTACGGGCGTTGCAGATGGGGCGCAGATGGTATCGAATCTACTTTCGGTGCACATGGGCGCGGAAGCATCTCGGCTGGGGAATGACTTTTTAAAAACTCACTTCCGTTTTTAGGCTAATTTTGCGCTCGTGCTGTGCGAGATAGGAATCGGGAGAAAGAGTTTGGAGGACACGCGGGGATGAGGATGTGGGTCAGGAAAAGAAAGATACCGTTTCGTATGGATTGTAAGAAAACCGAGGAGCCTCTGCTAACATATTCAGGTTGTGAAGACTTCATCAACCCAGTGTTGGGCATAATCTTATCATCGAATACGAATACGATTTTAATCGCGATAATTATTCGTTGATTCTGAGTCAACTGCGATTATATTCGAATTTGTCTGTCGGCAATTACACCAATACAACCCATAAAAATGCGTCACGGTCATCAATTTCAATAGGGCGTCCCTCCTATAATATGGGAAGCCTTGCTAATATTACCTAGTTTCAGAGGGACGTCCTATTGAAATAGATTTGAGACAAATAGGCTGGGCTCCAATCGTTGAATTCGCTTTAAGGACGTCCCTCTGAAGCTAGGTAATATCATCAAGGCTTCGCATATTATAGGAGGGATGCTCTATTGAAATTGATGATCGTCACGCTTTTTTATGGGTTGTATTCGTGTAATTGCCAACAGACGAATACCATTACACGAATACGATTATACGAAAACGAATATAATCGCAGTTGACTCAGAATCAACGAATAATTATCGCGATTACAATTTCATTCGTATTCGATGATAAAATTATGCCCAACACTGGCGCGGGGGGTGCGTGGTAAAGCATAATTACAACTTGAAAAACCAGTCTAATCAGCTGAGTGAGATGTGCGGCTTATTTGGCGCAGCAACGAGTTTTTAGCACATTTTTTGAAATATGAGGAATTTAATGGGCTCAAAAAGCGCTGATCAACGAACTGAACTCGTCCTGTCATATTGAGAGATTGATTGTTGGCTCAAGAACGGAATTTTTATTTCAATACTAAAGGGAGTAGTTATAGTGTAGAATGACATATGCATACAATACAATTTTTTTATTGTTCTAGAATGCCCCAAACGGATTTTAAAGAAGAAAATGTCCTAAAATTTTGATTTTTAAATTTTTGGAGCCATCGTAATATCTTTATTTTCTACAAAATTCGCTAAAAAATAATTTTATTGATCGAATAAAGAGATTTTATATTGGAAATAGGTTTTCTGGGTCACAACCCCCTCTCCCTCCCTCAGAAAGTATTGAAATTTCAGTGTCAGACTTTCAGTGTCAACTTGAAGTGTCAGACATTAAAGTTCTCACGGCGTGAACCTTTACAGTTCTTATACCTATCACATCGATGGACACGTTCTTGATCATCAGTTGGTGGTGCGGGACCTGGGTGTACTATTTGATGTTCAGCTGAGCTTTTCGAATCATATCGATTTCATATGCAATAAGGCAATGAGAATGAAGAGAAACACATCAGATTTTACCAATGCTATGGCCTTGACTCTTCTATACGCCGCACTTGTCCGATCCACGATTGAATATTGCGCTATAGTTTGGTCTCCTTTTTATAATATAGCTAGAGTTTGATTGGAGAAGATCCAGAATAAATTTCTAAGATTTTTAGCCCTTGGAGTGGAAGTGCCGATCTGTGGTGACTCGTTACATGATACGATGATGGGCATTAGTGGTCTGTCTGACTAAGTTAGAGACTAGACGAAGGTGGATGAATGCAGCATTCGTTTTCAAGCTGCTCAATGGTGGAATCGACTGTCCCTCACTCTTATCCTTATTTAATTTAAATGTCCCCATCAACAACATGCGCCACCATTTCACTTTTTCTATTCCTCACACCCACACTAATTATTTATTAATTAGCCCTATAACTAGAATTCAGAGACAAATAAATTATTTAGCTTCATTGTCCAATGATTTAGATCTGTTCAACTCCGGTCTTAGTTACTTCAGGAAACAGGTTTTGTCCCTAATTTAATAACTAGTTCGGTTTTGCTTTCTCATGTTAAGTGACCTTCTTTATTGAAATTCGTGTTAATTTTTGATGTATTTTTCCTGTAATTTGTAATTTTGGTTATGTTCTAGAAATTTCACGAACTCCAGTATCCATGTCATGAACTTTTCTGTTTTTTTATGTATATATTTTTTTGTCATACATATTGTTATTGGGCTACGCCCGTATCTATTCAAATAAACAAATGAACAAACTTTATTTCGATAAACAAATATCTGAATTAAGGTTTATGTGTATTAAACTGTTGCATAGATAACTATTCGGGTCCTTTCTGTTATATACCCGCATTTACAAACTATGTTCTATAGAATGGGGGTTGATCAGGAATGTCCAAATAACTATTTATAACTACCGCATAATATGTAGGAAAGGACGTTTCCAGAATTTGTTGAGAGTAGATAAGGGTTATCGCAAACAAGCCTTTGCATGCGTCACTCGCGTTATTTGGGTCATCTGTATGTCCAACTAATCTGTATTTTTATTAGGGGACTGACTACTTAATGTTATGTATTTTTGAGATGCGACTTTGCGAGCATTCAGACCATCAAACTATAAACATCATTCTGACCTACAAGTCCAACTAATCTAGGGCTGCCATATCTTTTCGACGTAAGTAGGGACAGCGTAAGCTAAAAGTCGGGACAGCCTAAAGTAGAAAATCGGGACCAAAATCGGGACAAGATATACTTCTATTTTTGGAAAAAATACAATAGGTATTGAAAAGTTGGAGAAACATCATTATTGAAAAAAAAAACTAAACATAATTTTTTTGGGTGCTTAGATCATCTATTACATAGACCTATGTCTATAGTCAAAGGTGTCCGGCTACCTACCTGCAATGAAGGACATCTGTACCACGCAGGGTTTATCCAGTTTTCATCCTGGGCTTACAAAATACTTCTGAGATTCAACTACTTTAAAAATCGGGATGAAGTCGGGACAGCAAAAAAAATAATCGGGACGCTTCAAAAATCATGACGGGACGCCCGGGACACCTCGAAAATCGGGACATGTCCCGATAAATCGGGACGGATGGCAGCCCTAAACTAATCTGAATTGTTACTAAGGGATTGACTACTTGATGTTATATGTCTTTTTAGTAGCGAACTTGCGAGCATCCAGACCACCAGAATATACACAGCATTCTGATCTATTTTACCACAGTGGACGTAAAAATGATTGGGGAACAGTTTTTAGAACAATAAAACATTTATCAAACGTTTATCAACATTCTATAGAAAATAGTTTGTAAATGCGGGGTTATAACGGAAAATACCCAACTATTATACTCTCGTTTTAAACTCATTTGACTTGAAAGAAAGAGGAAACGGTTTCTTATTTCCAGCGCAGGCCTGGTATGGCGGTATGGGCGGTATCCGTCAACATGAGGTTAACTTCAAACGCCGGCTACGTTGTTGTTGAGTTTGCCGTGTGTTGGCCTCTTGCAAGAAACCAGAAGCGGGTTGAGGTGCGGCCATCTGGGAGCCCGGAGATTCAAGTTCTGGCCAACGTCTGGGGCTCCGGGGAAGGTCGGAAACCCCGGCCATGTGTTTCCCGGGAAGTTTCCTGAGTCAGGAAATTCGGCTGGAGGTGAAACTAACCAGATAGCGATATGAACGGCCCCGTAGGAAACAACATCAGTTCGAGGGAATCCCGATTGCTGCGAGTTCCAGAAAATGGTTGATCAAAAGGGTCGCTAGAATGATTTAGTTCAAGTAGAACAACTAGGGAGAAACTATTAAGGATCTGAGTTTATTTTTGCTCGGATGTAATAGGAAGATGTGTAATTTTGAGGGGCAGGGAGGTAATCATTTTTATTGCCCCAAAAATTTAATCAAAAATCAAAATAAAATGTAAACTGTGGAAATTAAGCTTGATACAGGGATTTGACGTCACGTGGACACAAACATACATACACACACACTTTTTTTTTTTTTTTTTTTTTTTTTTTTTTTTACAAAACTCCCCTCAAAGGCGGAGGAGGCACACCATTAAATTGACAAATAAACAAATAAAATAAAAAAGTGGGGAGGACGCCCAGGTTTACCCGACGCGGGGGATGAAGGAAGTTCCAGAAGGACGAGGAGGAAGAGTGGGATGAAAGGAAGTGCCCCTATAAAATGACCAGCAGTTCAAGTAAGACCCCCTCAAGACACGGGTGGTGATACCGCGGAGCACTTCCGCTGAGATAACCAACTCGAGTAACTCCGTGGCACTTTTCCCGCATCATACCCCGGGTCATGGCACGGTCACGGCCATTACCTTGATGTTGTTGGTTGCAACTCCTTTTAGCTCGAAATTCGCTTGCAGCAGGTCATTTCTGTCGTACTTATTTTTCTCAGCCCGCCAGGTCTGCTCCATGTCCACGATAGAGACTTGGATATAACGGAATGAAAATCTCTGAACCAGATTGAAAAGGCTGAAAGATGGTTTACTGCTAATCTTCTAAAGGTAAATCCTTGCAAGATGCAATCGCTATTAGTGACCAACAAAAAATACTCTGAATCGAGCTCTGTAAAACTTTTGGGCTTCCATTTAGATACCCGCTTAAGGTGGGCTACGCATCTACGCAACTTTCTAGTAACTTGTTTCTATTTCGAAAATTGGCTCCCTGCGTATCGAGAAAGGTGCTTTTAACAGCATACCACGGCTTAATTATGTCTATCATTTCATACGGCCTCATTTTTTTGGGGGGCACGTCCGGAGTTCAAAAGATATTCCGCTTGCAGAAGAGAGCCGTCAGGATAGTCGCGCGGGAACCTCACCGAGCCCACGCCAGATCCATATTCCAGGAATTAAATTTGCTTACCCTATAGGGCCTCCCTGCCTTGGCCTCCCCTCCCTGCCATGGTTGAGAGACACGGCAGATAAATCAATTACAAGTCCCGTTTTGTCGGCTCGCAGGCTCTCAGTCTCGTTTTATGTATTTGGGTCCAGCCTTCCTCAACAGGATTCCGGACAAAATTTGCCAAGCTACTGAGTACAGTTTCAAGAAGACGATAAAGGCAGCCTTGACTAGCAACCCACTTTATAAAATTGATGAGTTTTTTGACATTGATTTTAATTCCAACCTGAAGTGATAGCTTGATAAGCAAGACAATGCCGTGTTTTCTTATTTGTTTTTAGTTTATTTATTTTTATTTATATTATACTATTTTCTAAAGAGCTGACTGAGGAATTTTATAAGAGTACTCTGATCATGCAAACGAATTGACATCCTTTCGACTGTGATACCTATGATGATACCTAAATGTTGCAAGTTTTATTTTTTTATCTTGTTTTATAGCAGTAATACATTCCTAAAAGTTTTGCCTTGCAATTTTTCTGTTATTGCAATATTTTTGTTGACATATAAATGTCTTGTAATTATTTAGTTATTTTGATGAGGTATGTATTCAAATGTATTATTGACAATTGTCATGCAAAAATTTGTAACGGCAAATAAAGATTTCATTAATCTATTCAACAATTGTCGCCTTCTCAAGTCCCATGACACTCCTTCCTTTTTCCTCCTTCCTCCTACTGCTGAGGTTGTTGTCCCGCCCACCCTTTTCTTTCCTACCGTCATTCAGTGAGACCCATTGCGGGGAATTTCCCTTTTTGTAGGGGAATCCCCGTTTCTTTGGTCCACTGCTCTGGCGGTTATTCATGATTCTCATTTTTTTAAAAGAAATGCATATGTCACAGCCCTCAGATTACTATTTCAGAAATACATAAATATTTTTTTCATATATTTAGTAAATTATCCAATTTTATGAATTTACTGAGTAGCACATTTATTTTAACTGTTTACACTATATTATGCCTTATTTTAATTACACTTCCAATTGCAGGTTTTTGCATGTAACTGTAATTGCAATTACTTTATCTCCAAAAGTAATCGTAACTATTTACAATTACTTCTGACCTTCATGTAATTGTAATTATGTGATTGCAGGTAATTTGAGTAATCGTGAGGTATGAAGTGCCAATGTTACTTTTTCGGAGCTAGCTCATCAAATAATTGTCAACATTTTCGCAATTAATGGTATTTGTAATTAATTACCAATGTAATTAATTACTGCCCAACTCTGGCCAGCAGACCTCCCCCTTAAGCGTGGCAACTCTCGTGTGTTTTGGACGCTGACGGAGGTGACGTAGCCGTAGGTGCGGATCCGATTGTTGTGATAGCGAAGGGTTGCGCAAGGTGCTCACAGATCAGAATATCACAGTTCGTTGTAAAGCTCGGTGGCTTTCAGGTACACCAACAGGGACTGGACCTTGTCTGGTCCTGACAGAACATCCACCCACTGAGGGGGTGAATGCTGTACTCGGAAGTCTATACGGACTGGGCAGTCCTCCAAAAGGTGGCGGATAGACAAATCACCCCCACATCTCCACACACAACATCACGAGCTACTGGATCTAGCAGGTGTCTGTGAGTAAGACAGGTATTTGTAATTAATTAAAAATGCAATTTTAACTGTCTATTTACTATTACTTCTGACCTAAATGTAATTGTAATGAAAATATATGTAATTTCCTGTTATACTGTTCAGAGACATTTTAACATGAAGTAATTATAATTGTAATTACACTTACAATTACAGGTTTTCGCATGTAATTGTAATTGCAATTAATTTGTCTCCAAAAGTAATTGTTACTGTCTATTTACAATTACTTCTGACCTAAATGTAATTGTAATTAAAATAAATGTAATTTCCTGTTATACTGTTCCATTAGAGATATTTTAACATGAAGTAATTGTAATTGCAATTACACTTAAAATTACACGTTTTTGCATGTAATTGTGATTGCAATTATTTTGTCTCCAAAAGTAATTGTTATAGACTCTCTATTTACAATTACTTCTGACCTAAATGTAATTGTAATTACAATTAATGTAATTGCAGCCGCTAATGACCCTTCTGGTCTCAACCATCTCAATGCGGCTTAAACCCTAATTGAAAAAAGTGATTGCCAATGTAATTGCAATAATGTAATTGCTGGTAATTTGAGTAATTTGTGAGGTGTAAAGTGCCAATGTTATTTTTTCGATGAATGTCAACAATCGGGTTATTTTTTCGGAGCTAGCTCATCAAAAATTTGTCAAATTTTTCCCATTTAGTTGTATTTGTAATTAAGTAGGTACCAATTTAATTAATTACGGCCCAACTCTGGCCAGCAGACCTCCCCCTTGAGCGTGGCAACTCTCGTGTGTTTGGGCGCTGACGGAGGTGACGTAGACGAAGGTGCGGATCCGATTGTTGTGATAGCGAAGGGGTTGCGCAAGGTGTGCGTTGTCCGGCTTCAGAGGGTTAAACCGGCTGGAGGGGTCCGCGCGTCTTTCCCACGAGACTCCGCTGCTCCCCAACACAAACTTTATCCTCACGGCGAACCATATGGTCGGGAACCTTCCTTATGTGCTGCAGCTGCTGGGTTTTGCAGATCCGCTCTGAGGGCTGGGTGCTGTAGATATGATTTGGAAGAATAAGTACCAGTTCCAGTCTTGGATAATAGTTTTTATTGGGACGTTTCGGTCTCTGACTGTAGACCCTATTCCTACCTAAATTAAATTCACATATACTACACGGGTATACAGGGTGTCGCAGTTTCGAACTCACCACCGGCTAGGGTTTGATTCTACTACTAATTTGTGACTTTTTTGTCCTATAACACATATTTTTTCAATTCTCTCCAAAGATCACGTTTTTTACTTTTAAGACTTTTTTTCGCGTTTTTCGATTTTGTGTCACTAAAACTAGCATAACTCCCTGAATTTTCAGTCAGAACTCAAATCTGATTATACCGTTGAAAAGAGCGTAAGATTTTCCTATTTCCCTAATGACTTTTTTAAAATTTTTAAATGGAACGGTGAGAAATAATCCGTATGTGAAAAATTTGTGAAATCCGAAAATTGTCACTTCCTTCAAAGTTAGTCTCTCGAAACGTCCTGGATGGAAATTTTCATGCCTAAAAGTTGCAACATAATCTTAGATTCCCAATGGTGGTCAATTTTTATTCTACTTTGTTGATTGAGGGAGAAAAGTATGTTCGTATGCTGAAAAACGTGTTTTTTTTTCTATCAAATCGAGGGTTTTCGCGAAAAATGACCCCCAAAGAAAATATTTGTTTGGGGTCGGTTCCTACATATTTTTTCACGCTTAATCGAATGGTAACACTCGCAGATCTCTTCAACTCCATTACAACCGAGTTTTACACTTTAACAAACTAGTTTTTAGTTTATTTTTCATGCTTCATTTTATGTGTTTTTTAAGGGTAAAACTATTTAAAATCGGTTGTAACGGAGTTAGAGAGAAAACCCTCAATTTCATAGAAAACCCCACTTTTTCAGCATACAAACATACTTTTACCCTCCAATTAACAAAATAAAAAACACAACTGACCACCGTTGAAAAGCCGGAATTTTGATGTAACTTTTAGGCTTACAGCATGAAAATTTCCAACCAGGACATTTCGAGAGACAAACTTTGAAGAAAGTGAAAAATTTCGGAATTTCACAAATTATTCACTTACGGATTTCTCACCCTTCATTCCATTAAAAAAATTTTAAATATTCATTAGGGAGATAGGAAATCTTACGCTCTTTTCAACGGTAAAATCAGATTTGAGTTTGGATTGGAAATTTAGGACGTTATGACAGTTTTTGTGACACAAAGTCGAAAACCCGAAATGTACAAATATTTATGTTATAGGACAAAAAAAGTCACAGATTAGTAGTAGAATCGAACCCTAGCCGATGGTGCTTTCGAAACTGCGACACCCTGTGTAGTCTTATATAAATATCATTATATACCTAGGTACCTATGAAGTATCTGTGCAAATAATTTAGGTGAAACAGAAAGGAATACAACTCTAGCCAGACCGGTAGTTAGTTGCAAGTAACTAGTAGGTAGTTAGTCAATAAGTTTAATGATTGTCTGCGTAGAATGATTGATGATCTGCGTAGAAGAGCTATCGAATACAGAAATAATAAACTTTTGTGACATAATTTGCAGCGGTGTTTTTCTGGTTCTGTTAGATTACTTAGTGTAACGAATGAGCTAAATTCACTCCTGTTCACCCGAAGAAGTAGTAAATTGAAGGATACCTCTCTGGGACATCAAGAGGATCAGCTGAATGAGAAGAATTACGACCATTTTCCATTTTAAAACACCTGCGGGTTCATATTGTTTAATTATACAAAAATATACACACCTCGAAAGAATTAAGGGATCACGTTTCCTTGTAGGTGTCAGAGACCCCAGATCAATCGGACAATGTTACCATTATATCTCATGATTAGGTACCTAGTGGAGAAGAGATGCATCCTGTTTTTTTTTTTTTGTTTTTTTTTCAACACGGGATATTCTTTAGCCTTAGCATCTCCAACCAAAAACGAAACGTTAATGTGTAACGAAGTTGCAACAATTTCTGATGATTTCCGCTTACAACCGATTCGTTGCTAGAGAAATCATTTTCCTGTTGTTTCTTACTGTTATGGTGTGACTCGTCTTCATGCGGGTATTGTTGTTCCTGTCCCTATTCCAAATAATGATTTCTTTAAAAGACAGTATACTTTTTTGGCTCCTTGACTGTTGAATGAACTCCTGGCACCCCGTAGATCGATACAAACTTCTTTTCAAATTTACTTAAATTTGAGTTAAAAATTCATATAAACAAACAATACTCCGAACATGAAGTTGTGTCCATTCTGAACGTTTTAGATTAATATTGATTCACTTTTTCTCAAATTGTACTTTTCTCCTGTATTTTTTAGTTAACTGAATTTTCCTGCTCTATTTTTCTGTTCTTTTAGCCTTTCCTTAGAGTTTATAGTTCCACTTCCTTAAATTACTTTTAATGCTTACAATTTGTTATTATATGTTCACTATTTTTGTATTTAAAGATTGATTTAATTAACAACTCCTGATCTCCGGACAATTTTTTAAAATTATGAAGATCAGAAACAGCCATTATTATTATTATTATTATTATTTTTTAAATATTATTTTTGCATGGATAGTATACAATACTATATCCTAATAAATTGTGTACTGCAAAATCTATATTGTTTAAAATTGCAAATAAAGGTTTATATTTTTTAAAAATGGTACTCTGTAATTTTTCATCCCACAAAATTCGTTGACCATTTGTTCGAAACCTCTCGATTTATACAACCATATTATGTTAACTACTGCGAAGTGCGTGACCAACGAGCAGAGTTATGAGCATGGTTATTTGAATAAATGTTTGCACACAGGATTGTTTGCACAAGATCATTCTCAATAATATTGATGTTGTGAACATGATTGCAACAGCTTGTAAAATTAATCATTCTGCACTCAGATCATTTAGTACACATATTAGTAGTTCATTATGGCTACTTAGCAATATTAGTTTATAACTTAGCGTAATAAATCAGCTTTCTTTGACACTACAAAGGCTTAGGGATTTTTTTTTTTTTTTTTTTTTTTTTTTTTTTTTTTTTTTTTAACGATTTTCCTGCTATGAAAACTAAGGGAGTTACACTTCCCTTGTAACGCATTGGTTGTAGGTAGGTGAAAATCTATAGAAATTCAATATTTCTGCCGTGACGTGACGATCGAAAAAATGGAAACGTCCTGTTAATCATTAGAAAGTTCCTGGTTACAACGGTGTTCAAAATTTCGCTAACACGCTGGCTGTTACTACGGTGCAAGCTTGGAGTTTCACGCGTCTTCACATGACGTCTCTTATCAAATGTTTTGTACCCTGACGCTGATTCCGACATCTTGTATTTTTCCGATGCTGTTTTCCTTCAACCTGATCCCAGTTTCCAGCATCCATCATCATGTTGTTTTATTTTGTTTTCAATCCATAGTGATATTTGTAAAGTGAACCTTTGTAATCGGCCAAGAAATTTTGTTATCCCCTCTCTCAAAATTTGTTGGTTACGTATCAAGATACATAGATTTTAAAAATCGAATCAGTCCTTCGTCCGTTCATACGGCATTTTATTTGTGACAAGAAATTCAGTGCGAAGAATTAGACTTCGTAGGCTTATAATAAATTATATTATCACTCTAGTTTATTCAGCAGAGACGAGCCCGACGATACGTTCCAGGTTTATCTTGAAGATACATCCGTCAGGTACACTGGCGATCGTTCAAGTAAGTTCTCGCTCAACTTTGTTAGTAGTATAAAGAGGTTGGTTTAAGAGATTTTATGCATTTTGTGATGAAACTCAGTAAAATAATACATGTTGGTATCTTAGTAGTTTAATGTTTGTATCTTGAAAAAGGTAGGTATGATTGGAAGGAAAAGATTTTATCCATTTTTTGGCAACCTTTAATCCTCCTTTTCGTTGACTCAGTTGTTTTTGGGCACTTGATGATTGGAGTGCTTCGAGTGAAAATTAGTTGAATGTAAACAAAATTAGTATATTTTAATATAATTATATATTTAATTCATATTTTAAATAATATAATTAATATGTTTAATATAACAATATGAACTGAACACGCTTATCACAGAAACATTCCTCGGGTAGTAGTATTGAAGACGTGGTAACGAGGACGTACTAAGACTCGATCTTGCGTTGTCAATCAAACGGTCTCCTCCTACGCGATTGTAGTAATTTGTCAGCTGTCGATTGTTACCAGATCAGCTGATCATGGTTCACGTGCACCGTGTGATCTGTAACCGCAGTAACCAAAATTTCTCTATTTAATGATCTGACTGTTGTACCGTTGATCTACTGTCCGTTTTTTTAATTTTGTTAATTTATTTTTAAGCTTTAGAAGTAACCTAAGTGGTAAGTAAGTCTCAGACAATATTACTTATAATAGATGTACATGACGACAGATCACCGGCGATATTGGGAAAGTGAGCACCAAATGGATTACTTCGCGCTCCCCTTATTAGGGATGCCATTTGTGTGATGGGCAATGGAACTCACGAGCCCTTCTCGCTGTGGAAGGGGCAGCAGGAGAGTAACATGTTGTAATTAAGATCGTCGTGTATCTCAATACCAGCCCTAATGTGTATTCATTGCTGAATGAAAGCGCATATGCCACTCCGGCCTGATCCGCCTAACAGCTGTGTCCGCGAGGGCCGCCTGCCCCCTCCCGACTTTCCGCATTTCTCTTGGGATCGGCCTCTGTTTATATACGTTTCTAATCTTTAAATCCCGGAATTGTTGAGTTAGTAACCCTACCCTGATTGCCATGGCCGTAGCACAAGATAGTGAAGTATCTAAGGGACGTATTCAGCACCGGAAATAATCACGTTTGAAATATGCCCCGTGACACGATTCATCTATTGCAACAGAAAATTATAGGTACATTTCATCCAGCAATGCTTCATTTAATAATAATAATTCATTACACATCTGTAAGGTAGGTTTACAGCTAAACCCTTGTAGTAGGTATCAAGACAAGTAGCCAGTTCAATCGTTATAGTTGTTTTGGTGTATATGTAGTGGGTTTGGGCAAGAACTTTCAGAGAAAATTTTTGAATTTTGAAAACAACATTTTTTTCAGCGTTGTAATTTTAGTTTGAAAGGCCAAAATTTCTCAAATAGCCCCGTTTAACGGTACGATTAATTTGTTTTCTTTTTTAATCTAGCAATACTTCTTTTTCTTCATTTGACATTACCCAGGGGCAACAGCCATGAAGACCTTTATTTCATTAACATTACGTGGCCATGACACGAACCATTTCAATTAAGCCGTATTAAATTTTCACTGTAATGTCATTAATATACGCGCATCCAGTTTTGTAGATTGATTGCGATTTCGAATGAATAATTCGGTGGTAATGTACGGGGTTATCCATATGTTGGGTGATTGAGCCTAACATTTTGCTTCTAGCTGCGGTGTAGGTTGGGCATATCATGTGTATTCCAGCGTTTCAGCCTGGGAGCCACATTTTGTGCATATTGGTGATTCTCGCTGTCCAAATATGATACTTCATTACAAATTCGTAAGGTAGGTCTACTGAAAATCACTAAAACCTCTAAAAATTGTTGAATCTATATGAAATTTATTAGCTGAATACCAATTACTTAAATAAAGTTTATTAACTAAAAAATAGAACATTAAAAAATGTATGTACAAAATTATGCTGAAAAATGTACCTACTTAAATTACATCGAAATTCGCTAAAAATCGTTAAAAACGGCAGAAAAAAAGGACACTTTGTATAACAGATAATTATTTAGAATACGTTTTTAGCATGGAACATCCTTTAGCCTTGGAGACTAACTAGCAAAAAACGTTACGCGGATGTGTCACGAAATTTTTTCTTTTGATTTTCACGTACAACCAAGCCATTGCTGGGGAAATGAAAGTTCTTTAGTTTACACCGGATAATAATCGCTCTCCACTCGTTGGAAAGCTCTCGATTTATCACGCATTTCATTCGTACTTGTTCTTCTGTTAATGTACTAGTTTTATATTTATTTATGTTATAAATGGATTTAGTAAACACTATCGCTTGTTTTGTTCTCACTTGGTTGAGAAGTTAATCTTGGTTACAGTAATTTTAGACGCGCACCATAACAGAAAATTACCTACCTAGGTACTCGTTCTAATTTCGATCAGTAAAACATTCATGGCGTAGTTTTAAATTTATTCACATTAAAACGGAAGTTAGTGAAAAAGTTGTCTACTTCCACGAAAAATAAAGAGTTACAATGTTAAATCGATTTTGACGATTGAGCCATTATCAGTAGGCCATCATCAGGAGTTATTGTTCGTTACTGATGATGGCCTAACCGTCGAAATCGATTTAACATTGTTACTCTTTATTTTTCGTGGAAGTAGACAACTTTTTCACTAACTTCCTTTGTGAAATGGGTTTCCACAACTTCTTCGCGAGTGATTTAGTTCATTTATTCACATTTACGAATTAGCGGGAAGAAAGCATGTTCCATGTTTTAGCATTTTAGCCGAAGGCTCAAATCCGAAAGCAACCGTGGGCTCTAGGGGCGGACCCTTACGAGGCCAGAAGGGCCGAGTTTGCCTTGTTAAAATGAATAGTTGACAATTTCTTCGCATCGAACAAGCTCAAATTTTAAAACAATTTAACGTTGTACAATACGATAATTTACGAAAATTCACTCATACGATCATGCTACATAACTGGAATTTAGTACATGAATTACGTCAAAATACGCTTAAAAAAATCGATAAAAAAACTACAGAAAAAAAAACTAAAAATTCAAAATCACTTTATGAATAACAGATTGGTAATTATTTAGAATACGTTTTTGCCTTAAAATTAATAGTTTACAATTTCTCGAAAAAGCTCAAATTTCAAAACAATTTAACGTTGTACAATACGATAATTTACGAAAATTCGCTCATACGATCATGCTGCATAACTGGAATTTTCTCCCATAGCGAAACCAGATGTTTAGAGATTTCCAATAGCCGCTGCAGGTTTCCTGGCTGCCCCGAATCATGTACAAAATATGATGAAAAAGGTACATGAATTACATCAAAATTCGCTAAAAAATTGGTAAAAACTGCAGAAAAAAACTAAAAATTTATAATCACTTTTTGAATAACAGATAATTATTTAGAATACGTTTTTTTTCCTTAAAAGCTAAATTAATAGTTAACAATTTCTTTGCATTCAAAAAGCTCAAATTTCAAAACAATTTAACGTTGTTTACACGATAACAACGTTTACAATCGTGTCGTTTACAACACGATAACATCACTGGAATTTTCTCCCATAGCAAAACCAGAATGATGTTTAGAGATTTCCAGTAGCCGCTGCAGGTTTCCTGGCTGCCCCGAATCATGAACAAAATTATGCGGAAAAATGTACATAAATTACATCAAAATTCGCTTAAAAAAATCGATAAAAACTGCAGAAAAAACTAAAAATTCAAAATCACTTTTTGAATGACAGATAATTATTTAGATTACGTTTTTTGACTTAAAATTAATAGTTAACAATTTCTCCGCATCGAAAAAGCTCAGATTTCAAAACAATTCAACAGTATACAATACGAAAATTTACGAAAATTTGCTCATACGATCATGCTGCATGACTGGAATTTATCTAACGTTTCAGCTGAATTTGAAGGAGCAGTTGTCCTCAAAACTAGCCACTGCAAAACTAGGACTAAACACTGTATGGTCTAAATTTATGGAGAAATTAATATCCTGATGGAAGGTAAGTTTAGTGTTTTTAATTCTGTTAGTAGAACAATGATGTGTTACGCGTGTCAAGTCTGGGTGTACGAGACACATTCACAGGGGGGAATGTTTTTGAAATTTTTCATCAAAAAACTTTTGTTTTTACCCATGAATACCCCGGGATACATGGTCTACTTAGAGAGTGGTGTAGAGCAAATGCATATGTATACTCTAAACTTGTGTGTGCATTATATTGTGAAGGTCTTGGAAAGCCCGAGATCAAGACTGACTAATGCGATAGCTCGTGAGGTAACCAGGAAGAATGTATCGTGGATGGTAGCTTTGAATGAACTGGCAGGCAGGCACGGGATGGTGTTAAGTATCAATCCGGACGAACCGAAAAGTATTATGGAGCAGATGAATAAAGTATTGGAATTAGAAAAAATACAGATTTATCGAAAGCTGTAAGTTAAAGGCTGGTGCTGCGCTCTTCCATACTTTGTATCATAGAAACATGAGTTATAGAAAGGAGAATAATCTCAGTCACTTTCTTATTAAAAATATTTGTAAAGCACGCTGTGAAATGCTGAATTTAAATTTTAAGCCGTGGAGCTCAAATGGTGTCTTTACTTGTTCTTTGTGTAATTCGGGGGATCATGAAACTGTTTTTAATTTTTTGGCACATTGATATATTTTGAGGGGGATCCGTAAATCGCATCGGCTCACTATATTTGTCAGATGACGAAGCACTTGAGTACATAAAAGGCAAAAAAAAAAAAAAAAAAAAAACTCGGCGCTCCGCGCCTCGCCAGGGGGCAAGCCCCCTGGACCCCCGGTTACCTCTATTTACATACTTCGGACGAAATTATTGAAACACAGAATGTGTTTGCGTTGTCGCGCAACCAAGTGACAACCAAACAAGCGTCATTGTTTACTATTCATTTATAACATCAATTTATATAGTTATAGTATGAAACTACGAAATAAATTCGTGATAAATCAAGAGCGATTTATCAAGTAAATGTCCTAAAGAGGCTACATACGAAATTACAGCTTCCTAGAGTGTAAAGTATAGAAATTAGCTTTAAAAGCCACTCATCTGATCCGGACCCTGGACATCGTCAAGTAAATGTCCTAAAGAGGCTACATACGAAATTACAGCTTCCTAGAGTGTAAAGCATAGAAATTAGCTTTAAGAGCCACACATCTGATCCGGACCCTGAGCATCGTCAAGTAAATGTCCTAAAGAGGCTACATACGAAATTACAGCTTCCTAGAGTGTAAAGCATAGAAATTAGCTTTAAGAGCCACACATCTGATCCGGACCCTGAGCATCGTCAAGTAAATGTCCTAAAGAGGCTACAAACGAAATTACAGCTTCCTAGAATGTAAAGTATAGAAATTACCTATTCAAATTATTTAACCTCCGCTTCACAAATCAAACCGTTTTCGTAATACTCAGATCACCTGCTATGAATCAAATCATCGAAACACAAGATCAATGAAATCATCAGAAATTAACAAGCGTTGCAATCATGTTCACAATATCAATTATTGAGAATGATCACCTGTGTGTAAACAATTATTTATATAACCATGCTCATAACTCAGTTTGTTGGACACGCACTTCGCAGTAGTTAACATAATATTGTTGGATAAATCGAGAGCTTTCGAACGAATGGTCAACGAATTTTGTGGGATGAAAAACGACGAAGTACCATTTCCCTAGCAACGACTCGGTTGTACGTGAAAATCATCCGTCACACATTTCGTTACCATCCCGCGTTCCATTTTCGGCTAGTTAGTCCATGGCTAAAACACATTCTGTGTTAAAACGGATGGTAGACCTACGGTTCCACAGTCAGATCATTTAATAATGATTAGTTTTACACATTATTAGTTCATTAAGGTTACTTAGCAATATTAATTTATAACTGAGCGTAATAAATCAGCTTTCCTTGACACTACAGAGGCTTTGGGATTGTGAGATGCTGAGATAAAATTAGAGCATTCCAAAAAGTGGCTAACGATTTTCCTGCTATGAAAACTAAGGGAGTTACACTTCCCTAGTAACGCATTGGTTGAACGTGAAAATCAATAGAAAACCCCACCGCGACGTGACGCTCGTGACGGGACAAAAACAATGGGGGAAAACCAGGAAAGCGCCAATTGCCTAAATATATAGTAGGAAAGCGCCAGTTCTGGCTTTTAAAAGTTATAGGAATGCGCCAGGTGAAGTTCAAGGACAGCTCCAAGCAAATATCACTGTTATGCTAGTTTAATAAATGTAATAATTAGAAGAATATTGTACATCGGTCGTCACAAACTTAATGTCTACTTGTTTATATTGGGTTCGGTAATAACATCCTACCAACTTTCAGAAATTCAAGTATGGTGATGTTGCCGTTCTTGTATTCTTCGTATTTACTTTGGATGCAGTCAATTTGAAGCATACTGTAAAATTACAGTATAGCAAACCATCGTTTTCTTTGTTGGTTGATATTCTCTTCAACTCCATAACCAAAAACCTCCGGCCGACTACTCTGTTAAACAACTAATCTCACGAGCACGTTTATCGACTAACTGACCTTATCGAATTTCTTGTTTTGACAAGTGCGGAGTGAGTCCGGAGTTTGACCGTCATCTCACTGGCGCTTTCCTATAACGTTAGCTGGCGCTTTCCTTACACTTCATATTGGTAAATTTCAAGGGATTGGCGCTTTCCTATTGCAGCCAACAATGGAAACGTCCTGTTAATCATTATTGAATGATAAAACTGGTTGGCCCTTGGGTGTTTTATTGTAAGAGCGCTAAAGTACAGAAATGTTTTGGTTGAGGAATGGAATTTTTGAATCCTAATCGTATTATTCAAGTATCACAACTGTATAAGTATTAGAGATCATTAGTGAAGGAGTTATCTATATACAGATTAATATTATATCATGATGTTATTTATGTATCCTTGTGTTTGCGAGTCTGTGCACAGTGTTGTCCTCTCTACTTTGACTATGTGATTATTCATGTGATGTCGTATTGAAATATAAATATCCGAATCCCGGCTCATACGAACTAAATCACTCGCGACGAAATTGTGGAAACCCATTTCAAAACGGAGAGGTTAGAAAGTAGGTTTTAGAACTAAAAATCAATGTTTAGGATAGAAGTGGGGTTCATAAATTAAAATGTTCTTGTGGCTTCGAATATTGCGGTCAAACTGTAGGATATTCAGGGAAAGAATAGACGAGCATCAGGAGGATTTCAGGGAAAAGAGGGTGTAGGTCTACATTTGCGAAACATCTTAAGAAATCCAATCATAGTTACAATTTTGATTTGACAGATAGACAGTTTTTGTAATTTCTTCATTTTTGTCCAAAGGGAGGTATGTTGAATGTACTTGAAAAATTCGAAATTATCAAAAGTGACAGATCTGGTAAATGTTTAAATGAAGATATCCCTCAATATATTTCAGGGCTGTTAGGTCCATTTCTATAAAGCGTGGAATTATCCCTTCACACTGTTGAAACCATATTTAGTTATTTTTTCCCCCTTTCACTTCATCTAATTATCTATAAGCCCCCGTCACTTTGTTTGCACTTGATTGGTTGTACCTCCTGCCCCTTTCCTTTCTCTTGACCAATGGGATTCAATCTCCCTTCACCTGTTTCTATAAGTGTCCTTTCTAATGTGTATTCAGTTATTGTTTGTTACTGATGATGGTCTAACCGTCGAAATCGATTTAACATTGTAACTCTTTATTTTTCGTGGAAATAGACCCGGCTCATAGCTCGGTGCTAAAGCCGTACGATGTTTTGTTCATTGATTTTGTATTAACTTGTATTATGAAATAAAACATTTTCAAAATTAAAAACGCTGCAAATTATTTCACAAAGGTTTATTCTTTTTTCAATTGAGTTTGTTCGAAGTTTTAGTTGGCTTGCGTACGTCATAAGGCCCGTCCAGACTCCTCGGCGTGTCCTATTTCGAGTTGCCACAACCTATACTTCTATAATTATATACGCATGTTTATATTTCTCGATTTGAGCTCCTATCTATTCAAATAGTTATTGCCTTAATAATATCATTATCTAAGTACGTACGAAAAGTCGAGAGGATATGTTATTAAATATGCGTAGGAAAAGCATTGGTACCTATTAACACAAAAATATGACCTAGAAAAAAAAAACATATGCCTCGAAGGAACGCTGTACCCACCTCATGGTGCCGCGGTGTATTATATGGGTATACCACGTAAAAGTAATAAATATCCATTCTCCAGCCACCACAAGGTGCCGCGGCGCCTCCTCTCACTCCACCCCCCGCTCACCCCCCTCACCACCCACCGTGACCCCCTTCCAAGCGTGCCAGGCGTGCGTCTAACACGTCTAAACTCAAAGCCTTGAAAAATACACTTTTTCGCCCGTTTTTGGCCCATAGCATCTATGCGAGTAAAGCGATCGGGATGGTTAAACGTTAGGACCAACTAGACCCCAAATGGAGTCTATGTGCGAAAGAACGTTTTTTTAAAGTAAATTCTTAGGCCTTTTATGGCTCGGACGGCGGACGGCGAACGGCGGACGGACATTTCAAATTTAGATTCTACGCACCTTGAAACGTAAAGTGACCAAGTTTGAGGGGGGTTATAAAACTTTTTTGCTACACGATCACATAGGCTTATTATTGGAATTAATAAACCAAAAATTGATTAAACTGGAATTTTCTCCTACAGCAAAAGCAGATGTTTAGAAATTTCCAATAGCCGCTGCAGGTTTCCTGGCTGCCCCGAAATCAATTTCTCTCTCTTCCCATCAAATATGTAAGGGCGGCCGTGTGGCGTGTCGACCCGCTCGAGCCGATAAAAGCGCGTGGCAGCTGGTGGCTGCCTATCGAGGAGGCCCAGCAGCGCCCCAGCGGCTTCACCCCCTGCGAACTCCCGCGGCAAAGGTGGCGGCGCAGCGGTCGCGCCCGCGTTCCCATGTGACCCCCACCTGCCTCCCCGTACGAAGCTCTGATTGTTCCGCCGCCATCTGTTTGGCTCCCCGGCCGCCTCCCCAACCCTGAGAAATATTTCTTCAATGACGACGTTTTTTGATCGTTGACGATTATTTCCGATCACCCTCCTAAGGAAGGAAAGTCGTCAACGGGTGCGTAGGCGTAAGACAATGAATTTCCTCCACACTCCTTCATTCACTTTGAGCTTGAAATCTCTAACGTACTTTTAAACAGATTTGGGCGTAATCTTAGTCATAATTATGTTTACGATTACAATCATAGGTGTAGCATGACTTTGGAGTCATAATATTTGGATATTATTATGAAGATTGTCATAAACGTCACTAAGCAACATATTTGTAATATGTGTAAACTGATATAAAATTAGAATCTTTTATGTTCTCGATATGAAGACATTAGAGAGTTTTTAACACAGAATGTGTTTTAGCCATGGACTAACTAGCCGAAAATGGAACTCGGGATGGTAACGAAATGTGTGACGGATGATTTTCACGTACAACCGAGTCGTTGCTAGGGATATGGTACTTCGTCGTTTTTCATCCCACAAAATTCGTTGACCATTCGTTCGAAAGCTCTCGATTTATCCAACAATATTATGTTAACTACTGCGAAGTGCGTGTCCAACAAACTGAGTTATGAGCATGGTTATATAAATAATTGTTTACACACAGGTGATCATTCTCAATAATTGATATTGTGAACATGATTGCAACCGCTTGTTAATTTCTGATGATTTCATTGAGCTTGTGTTTCAATGATTTGATTCATAGCCGGTGATCTGAGTATTACGAAAACGGTTTGATTTGTGAAGCGGAGGTTAAATAATTTGAATAGGTAATTTCTATACTTTACACTCTAGGAAGCTGTAATTTCGTTTGTAGCCTCTTTAGGACATTTACTTGACGATGCTCAGGGTCCGGATCAGATGTGTGGCTCTTAAAGCTAATTTCTATGCTTTACACTCTAGGAAGCTGTAATTTCGTATGTAGCCTCTTTAGGACATTTACTTGACGATGCTCAGGGTCCGGATCAGATGTGTGGCTCTTAAAGCTAATTTCTATGCTTTACATTCTAGGAAGCTGTAATTTCGTATGTAGCCTCTTTAGGACATTTACTTGACGATGTCCAAGGTCCGGATCAGATGAGTGGCTTTTAAAGCTAATTTCTATACTTTACACTCTAGGAAGCTGTAATTTCGTATGTAGCCTCTTTAGGACATTTACTTGATAAATCGCTCTTGATTTATCACGAATTTATTTCGTATTTTTTTTCGTAGTTTCATACTATAACTATATAAATTGATGTTATAAATGAATAGTAAACAATGACGCTTGTTTGGTTGTCACTTGGTTGCGCGACAACGCAAACACATTCTGTGTTTCAATAATTTCGTCCGAAGTATGTAAATAGAGGTAACCGGGGGTCCAGGGGGCTTGCCCCCTGGCGAGGCGCGGAGCGCCGAGTTGTACTTCTCGTTCTCTTATTCATTTTCTCGTATACGAAAATGGCCTTTCCGAAACGAGAAGAGGTGGAAACGCTTTTCGGAACGGGAAGAGTCAGCTTTACTCGTGCTCAGCTTTTTCGGAATCGTAATTACGAAACGAAACCTTGACCTTCCTCTAGGATAACACTCTAGAATACTTAGCAACTATCATGCAGTTGGCATGGATACACATACACACCCGACAAAATCGCCTGAATTTTCTCCGTGCCGTCTTTTGTTGTTGGTTTAACCTTTGTATTTATCTTTCTTTCGTCTTTTTTCCCCGCACCTCAACCAGAAAAGTCATTAGCGGCATTTTGTTCTTGCTTTCGAAGTTTTATCGAAGATTTCAGCTTTAACATTTTCAAGGTTCATTTCAGTTTCAAGATTTCGTTTCAAGGTTCATTTTACACCTTTTAAAGATTCGTGTTCTTCACGGCAGAATCGTTTTCATATGATGTAGAAGTAAGTGGTCGTTTTCTTAATTCATGAAATATTTTGGAAATTGTCTCCTGTGACAATTGAGTTTTGAGCAGTGATTCACTACGAGAGTCACGTTAACGTCTCTGTAAGAGTTCTCTTCTTCTCGGGCTTACGAAAACGCTACGACAAATCGATGCAAAAAGGGTTAGGATTCATCATGCTCGCTCCAACAGCTTGTTTTCGTGTTTACGAGAAATACCAATACGAGAAATACAAAAACTCTCTATTATTTATTCTGAATATTAATACTAGATATTATTTAAATACAAACGTTAATATATTGTTCACGCTGAATTTGAACACTATATTATCAAAACCGGTTCTCAAAAACTCACGAATCTCTGTCAGTTCTAAAAGCGCAGAATAACTACAAATGTCACGACAATTTCGCGAAAAAGTAATCCTCTTAGAAACCGGTATCCGAAAACGATGAAGTTCTATCTTCCCACACTTGTTAACTAAAAACTGATTCCACGGTGGTCATCTCTAGGTACGAACTCGACTGCGTCATAATATAGTGTTCAAATTCAGCTTGAACAATATATTAATGTTTGTATTTAAATAGTAGTATTAATATTCACAATTAATAATGTCTTCATATCGAGAACATAAAAAATTCTAATTTTATATTAGTTTATAAATATTACAAATATGTTGCTTAGTGACGTGTATGACAATCTCATAATAATATTTGGAGTCATGCTACAATAGGGTTTTAGAGTTTGATTACAATTGCGATTACAATCAAAGACCCTGGAGATATGATTACGTTACGGTTACACTTCATGAATACGATTACGATTACAGTGGTAATCGAGAGTTCGTAACGATAGGTCAATTGGGATCAATTGGGGCGAGCCACACCGTATGCTAACCTTATCAAGTCAAGAGAGTCGAATTAGTGACTTATCTTGAAGTGACGCTACTTATCTTCAAGTAACACAGGCACGAAACGTTAATGAGAACCGCCATTACATACACCATAAACATAAAAAAGTCTAAATACTCACTGTTCTCCCGCGCCAGGAACAAGAACTCTCATCCATACAACCTAAAATTGCACTTTTGTGATTCAGAGAACATGGCATGTGAGTGTATGGAAACAGAAAAGCTAAAAAGTGCACAATACCTAGGGATGATATTAGATGAGAACCTTGACTGGAAGGCCCAGGTAATCGCCCTGGTGAAGAAAACTAGGAAGTTTGTCCACATATTATACTCTATCCATAACTGCTTCTCAAAAATACGCTTATTATAATTTAATAATGATAAACAGGACGTTTCCATTTGTTTTCGTCCCGTCACGAGCGTCACGTCACGGTGGGGTTTTATATTGATTTTCACGTACAACCAATGCGTTACTAGGGAAGTGTAACTCCCATAGTTTTCATAGCAGGAAAATCGTTAGCCACTTTTTGAAATACTCTCATTTTATCACAGCATCTCATAATCCCTAAGCCTCTGTAGTGTCAAGGAAAGCTGATTTATTACGCTCAGTTATAAACTAATATTGCTAAGTTACCATATTGAACTAATAATGTGTAAAATTAATCATTATAAAATGATCTGACTTTAGAACCGTAGGTCTACCGTCCGTTTTTTACTATATCCATTTATAACATAAATAAATATAAAACTGCGAAATGACTAGAAACACAAGTACGAAAGAAATGCGTGATAAATCGAGAGCTTTCCAACGAGTGGTGAACGATTTTTGTCCGGTGAAAACTACAGAAGTTTCATTTCCCCAGCAACGGGTTGGTTGTACGTGAAAATCAAAAGAAAACAACATCTAACTTGTTTATAGGCTGCGTGACGTTTTTTTCCTTGTGTAACAAAATTTCCATAACAAAATTTTCGGTTGACCCGTCGACTAAGACATTTTCAATGTCAAAAGTAATTTGGAAAGTTCATCTAAAAAACCCCAGAGGTTCCCCAGTGGTGAGATGTTTAACGAGGCAAAAGTATTTACATTGAAGCAGTTCTATTTAAAACACGCTCTACTATATTATCAGAAACATTAGACTAAACCTCGCTTAGATCATCTAAACAGAACAGCCGTACAATCAGACTCACGACCCAAGCAGTGATACCGATAGCATCAAGCCGCCTACAATATCCACTTCTCGCCATTTATACCACAACTGGGCATGCATCATACGGACAGTTCAGGCCTCTCTGGCCCGCCCCCATTCCATCACCGGATCTGAATACAACAAATCTATTTTTTCGTACCTCATTGCTGCTACTCCCACGGAATGTGATGCCATGACGTCCAGCATTTATACATTTTGACATCATTGTTGCTATTAGGTATATATAGTACGTATATGTAGGTTTATAGTATATATGGCAATGAGTAAAGAAGAGAGAAAATGTAAAATACAAGTTATTCCCAATCAAACAAATATAATTCGCATATGCAACTCTCACCCCTCCCCTTTGGCACAGATCATTGATCCATGAGGGGGGTAGTTTCTATGACACGTCATGTGCCTAATTTAAAAATGTGAACACTTCGGAAATAATAAATCATTCATTCATTCATTTAAACCAACAAGAAATGAATATCACTGTTATAGGTTTGTAAGGTTACTTTACAATAAGACGGAAAAGATGGGATAGGCAGGTTTGGGATAAGGCGTCTTATGTACAGGGTGGGATAAATATGTCTTATTGGAGATAAGGCGCCTCATCTCTATCTCCCTACTGCTTTAGGAACTCTCTAATAACAGTTTTTCTGTAATATATTTGTAATCACAATTTTAATTTTTTCTGATTACGACTGTCATCACAAGTTTTTCTTTTAAGTGATTTTGGCAGCAATAACCTGTTTGTTCATTTGTTTATTTGAATAGATACGGGCGTAGCCCAATTACAATATAGGTACATGACAAAGAATAGATGAACAGAAAAGTTCATGACATGGATTTTATGAAATTTCTTAAACTTAACAAATATTACAAGGTACATGAAAAATACATCAACAATTAAGAAGGTCACAGGACATGAGAAATAAAAACCGAACTAAATATTAAATTAGGGACAAAACCTGCTTCTTGAATTAACTTTGACTGGAGGTGAACAGATTTAAATCATCGGACAATGAAGCTAAATAATTTATATGTCTCTGAATTCTAGTAATAGGGCTATTTAATAAATCATTAGTGTGGGTGAGGAATAGAGAAAAAGAAATGGTGGCGCGTGCTGCACTTTAGTTGGAGACATTTAAATTAAATAAGGATAAGTGTGAGGGACAGTCGATTCCACCATTGAACAGCTTGACAACGAATGCTGCATCCATCCAACTTCGTCTAGTCTCTAACGGAGACAGACCACTTATGCCCATCATCGTTTCGTGTAAAGAGTCACCACTGATCGGCACTCCCACTCTAAATGCTAAAATAAATAAGTTAAGTTAAAATGAATAAATAAAATAAAAATAAAATAAAATAAGTTTCCTATAAATAAGCCCGTTACCGCTGATTTCCCCTCTTAACTACAGTCATAATCATAATTTTTCGCGTGACTACAGCCCTAATCTTACCGGCCTGCTGAAAAGTATTTCTTCAAGGACGAAGTTTTTTTTTATCGTTGATGATTATTTCCGATCGCCCTCCAAAGGAAGGAAAGTTGTCAACAGGTTCGTAGGCGTAAGACAGTGGATTTCCTCCACACTCCTTCCTTCACTTTGAGCTTGAAATCTCTAACGTACTTTCAAACACAGTTGGGCGTAATCGGAATCATAATTATGTTTGCGATTACAATCATACGGTTTTAGAGTTGTGATTACAATTACGATTGTAATCAAAGACCCTCGAGATAATATGATTACGTTACGATTACACTTCATGAATACGATAATGATTGTATTAGTAATAATCGTTTTCCTGTTATTATATTTATATTCATAACCACAATTTGTTTCTGATAACGACTATAAACACAAGTTTTTAAAAAGGGATTTTGGACGCAATAACCGATGTTTCCCATAAATAAGCCCGTTACCGCTGATTTTTGTTTTTAATTACAGTCATTATCATACTTTCTCGTGTGATTACAGCCCTAATCTTATTTTTTCAATGATTACAGCCATAATCTTAGTTTTGCCTGTGATTACAATTGTAATCTCAGTCATAAGTGTAATCATCTACTAATGAACTGTTCATTATTTTATTGTGAGAGGGAAGAAATATGTAGGAGTGACTCAATGCATCATTCAGCCATTTAATTTTCAGGATCTATTTGCGACAAATTATATTTAAAAAATATACGATTACACATACCTATGTGTTTATATGTATACATGCAGATGTGTATATATCTCCAGAGTCTGTGATTGTAATCGTAATTGTTGTAATCCCTACTCTAAAACACTGTGATTGTATTCGTAAACTTAAATATGATTACGATTACGCCCAACTCTGCTTTTAAATTGCGGAAGCTGCTGCTATACAATTTGCTCTTGAATAAGTACGCAACCTAAATAGATATTCCCATACAATAATGTGTACAGACTCTGATAATGTGTTAGAGCTACGAATTTTTTCGAAAACCGCAAGCTAAAAAACATGGGAAAAAAAACGCCCCTTTGGGCCTCGCCAGGGGGCAAGCCCCCTGGACCCCCGTATGTTTACTCTTTGATCCTTCGGCTAAAATTCAAGAAACATGGAACATGCTTTAGCCGTGTTTTATTTGTTTGCTGTTTCCTTTTACTCAATTTGTTGTCTGTTGTTTTTAATTTAGCTCTTTGTGATCCTGCTTTTCACATTACTTTCCACTCTGTTGGGATGTTGGGAAAGTAAAAAATCCCACGCTACTTTCGTTCCACGGTTTCGTCACGTTTTTGCCCAGTTAGGTGATGGCTAAAGCATATTCCATGCTTAAAAAAAAAAAAAAAAAAAAAAAGATTTAGTAGACAACGTGTTTGTGTAGAAAATGAGTTTTTATTGAGATCGGGGCCTTCGCTTCCTCAGCATGACTTCAGCAGGGCAGCTCCCTGACTCCCTGATGGTTCCTGGACACAAGGAGTTGAGGAGCCTCGAGTAATATTCCACCTTCTGCATCAGCTCTCCTTTCATGACGAAATCCGCCGAGCAGCAGTCGACCCTCATCTCGACTATTTTCCTCGCATCCGCTAAAACCTTCAATAACAGATTTCAACCATGACAATGACTAATTTTAAGGTGACTTTAATGTTACGTAAGAAAATCACTTGATGTGCAAAATCTCAATTTAGTTCTTCGATAGCGTTTTTCCCGGTTAGTTTTAGTTGATTCATTACCAACCCTCCACCGTTATAATTGGGTACTTTTCCGTTATACCCCCTCCCCAGTCAATTTGTCTTCAACACGCCCGCCCGATGTTTCAAGGCATTACTTCTTACTTGGATTATATTATGCTATGTTATGTGTTTTTGGGATGCGAGCTTGCGAGCATCCAGACCGCCAAATTATACACATCATTCTGACCTACATGTCCAACTAATCTGGATTTCCACTAAGAGATTGACTACTTGATGTTATGTAATTTGGGGATGCGAGCCTGCGAGCATCCAGACTACCAACCTATACACAGTATTCTGATATATTTGTTCGAATTCATGTGCATTCTACTTGTGCGAATTCATGTAGAGGCAATCAAACCACAACACCGCCAATTTGTTTCAACAAATCCTCACTGACATCAGCAACTTCTGAAAACATGGTAATTCTTTTTTTTTTTTTTTAATAATATAATTTCTTTCTACAGCTTGAAATTGTCAGTAATTCTACGTGAACATGTAATCTAAGTAAGAAGGAATGCCTAGAAACATCGGGCGGGCGTGTGGAAGACCAATTGACTAGGGGGGGGGGGGGGGGGTTATTACGGAAAAGTACCATTATTTCAACCATTACAATGACTAATTTTACGGAGACTGTAATGTCACGTCAGTACGAAAATCACTTGATGTCCAAAACTCAATTTAGTTCTCGATAGCGCTTTTCCCTGGTTAGTTTTAGTTAATTCATTACCAACCCTCCACCGTTATAATTGTGTGCTAAGCGAATTAGATTGGAAATACCAATGCTGTAAAATGTAACAGGTTCGAATATTGAGTTAGACCACAGTTCCCTCATATCTTTAAACTTTGAAGTTGAGCTACATTAAGCTACAAGTCTCTAATATTTCTCGATTCATACTATAGAAACGTAACTGCGCTCTGAATTTCATAACCAGATGTGGACGTACTAGCCATATTTGGGGAGAAAAAAAAAGTGATAGCTGATAGGTAGTTTCAGAGAAAAGTGTGTGGTTGACAAAGGAATGTAAACAAACAGGTGCATACATCTGTTATCCCGAGCTGGTTGATTGGACTGTTCAAGACTCAGATTGCTCAGATTGGACAGAGACATCCGATATTAAGGATAAGAAATATAGAAAAAAGACAATCGAATGGGCGAATTCCCGTAAAATATCCTATTACATCAATATTAAATTGTTTGGGCATTCGTTTGTATCGATTTTATAGCGGATTTTGTAAAAATGACTACAGCAATGGCGTCAAAATTTTTTTTAAATAGGTACTGTTTTTCCCCCAAAAAAGTTCTTTGTGGGATTCGTTTTGAGGCATTTTGAAACGATTCCTGGATTTTAACGATTTTCCACAAGTATAATAGCATTATACCTTTTCCAATATTATTTTAGACTCGATTATATTAAGTTACATTGTAAATAATTTGTTAACTATAAATTTTATGGTTATGAAACTCGTTGTCAATAATATACCGCAATTCAAAAAAGGTTTAGGATTTTTGCTATTTTTTAGTTTTTATTGGTTTTTTAGCAATATATTATTCAGTCCAGGGGCCTATTTCATAAAACAGCAAGTTACATGTGTACAAGTTAACAAGTACAGGTACTTGTAATGCACGCTAAACTAGATAAAGTGTTTCACCAAAACAAAGAGTAAAAGTGTAAAAAAGTTGCACTTGTAGAAGCTAAGTTTACAAGTGTAGCAGAAAAGAAAACTGCGTGTGGGGGCAAACGAAATGAAGAACGTCAAGCGGGATGCCGAAATTGAAGTTTTGTCAGCGAATCATAATATAAAAACGATGTTAAGGACACGAAAAGGAAGTTTATCGTACATGACAAGGTGTAATGATTGGAAGACAGACAAATTATAAACTGAAAAGTGGAGAAAGTGTGTATTTGATTTCAACTTATTCTGATGGCTGGCATAATCGGATTTCTCTCCTTCATTAAGCGGAAATGATTAATCAGTTCATCAAGTCATAATGCTGCTGGGTTAGGAATGTCATATGTAACCTCGAGATGATCTTCACACTTCACCTTGTTCTTCAATGATAGGGAGATCCTCAATACCCGATCAGGAAAAATCACACAGGGTCACGCACCATTTGAATCTTTCACTTGTGTCGGAAGACATCCTAAATTTCTCGTTAAACTCAAAAATACCCACGAAATGAGCGTTTATTTGTGGATGAAAAACATCTTTGGCGTCTTCTACGCTGAATGCTTCTTTAGTGTTTGTATTCTTCAGCAGAAAATGATTCCCACATATTAAACACCGAAAAATTGTCAATGCCGACAAAATTCTCACAATGCTGGAAAATAACAAGTTTACAGGTGAACGGGCGTAGGTTAAAAATCGGCCATTTTTTACAACTGTAAAACAGAGACTTGTTCAAAATTACGGAGAAACACTTGTAACTTGTCCAAATTCGCCTGTACACTTGTTAATTTTCACAGTGCATTACAAGTCTTCACTTGTACCTGTATGAAACGCTTGCACACTCGTTTTTCACAACTTGTACATAAAATCGCCTTGTAACTTGTCACTTAATGAAATAAGCCCCAGGTGGTCGGTTGCCATCCATTCTCTATGGTATGGGAGGTTGAGGGAGGGGGAGGGGGGAGTTAATTACTGGATTTTCCTCATAAAGGTTTATTTCACAACTCCAAGAACTTTCGCTTCTGTGGGAGGCCTCATCAGAGATCTAGAATTTAATATAGGGTACTCTTAATTCCAAGTCATCATGTAGATATAGTAGTGATTAATCTTCTGACGGGTGCCATTTATCTGTGAAATGAAGTGACATGTTTTTTTGAGGCATTGGCGGTGGATCTAGGGGTAGGTGGTTGGTGCCCCTAGTAGCTTCCCCATTCCGCATCCCTCACCAAAGGGTGCCGCAGTTTTTTCTTCATCACGTCCCTGATCACCATCAGTGGCGCGTTAATCCCTCAGATGTATCGCGACCAATAATGTGATTATTTTTTAAGTTAATAAGTTCAAAATGTTTTTTGAAACATATTTATCTTTATTTGTCGCACAATATTATTATGACTCTCTTTATATCTCATATAATATGAAGGGCGGAATTCATAGACAAAGCCTGAGTGTGTGTGTTCACTCGCACTCACCTAAATGGAGGGTCACCCTCCACTTAACAGTTAAAATTCATAGTTGAGCAGGGTGGTTCACTCAGATTAAATGAGTTTGACAGTGCGCTCAGGGGACACTCAACACTTTTTTAACTTAAGTTGGCAGCCCTTACAGTATGTTGTAGGGGAAGTTTCCCTGGTTTGAGGAAAAATGGACGGGGAAATTCTCTCTCACATTCCGCACTGGTCAATAACAGTTCTCAAAGGTTACTCTTTTCTTTGTGTTTTTGCTTTTTATGCTATTATCCTTGTTCCTTGGGGAGACCGGACATAGGCCTTATCAAACAAAGATGAAAGTCATTGGTCCTCCTGCCTGGATCGAGGCAGCCACAGTTGAATTGAATCCTTGTTGCTTGTTTGTTAAGTGCTGATAAATAATTTGTGTTTAAGTATGGAGTTGTGACGGAAAAGAAGTGAGAAAATGAGAAAACAACGATTCGCTAGTTAGTTTTGATGAACAGATATGTAGTTGAAAATAAGAAGAGTCATATAGGTATAATGAGACTGTTGGACAAGAAGAAGACGTGAGGTTTTGGGAGAGCTTCAAGCAATCACATTTCCTTGGATAGGTCATTGATTGTACATCCTGATGAATGAAAGGTAGGTAGGTACCTAACACCAACTCATTCCACAAACCAAGATGAATCGGAAAACCGTGCACTACAAACTTGGAATGAAGAGGTCGCATAAACTCAGAGAGCGACCAGCACTTTCAGCTGTGGTGATTATAAACCTTTTCCATTTTATTTAAGGCTATTTCAGGTACGTAGTTGTCCTTGACTGTCTGTTTCCCGAATCGGAATAGTTTGCGAAATATTTATTTGTTGATTGTATAACATTCGAATGGGATCTGTTGGTCACATCAAACATGTAGGGTAAATGCACCAGTAGCTGACAGGTGCGCCATTACCTGACATCCTCCACGAAAAATTGAAATAATAAGGTGACAGGGCCTCCTACACCTCTATTTCAAAAATTAGCGGCATCTGTAGGTATTTCCTTCTTTATTAAATGGCAGAACTACGTCAGTGCGGGTGGGAATCATAACCTAATGTCAATACGTGGACGGCAACTTCTTCTCAGTTTGTCAAGTGCTCCAGAACCAGACACCTACGAGCAAGGACTCGGAGGTGAGCTTTTGTCTCTGCTGCTTTTGTACTTCATTTTATTCCAAAACGTTTGTGTTATTTCTATTACTGAGTGATTGTAGATTGTGTTTATTCTATTTTTGAACCTATTTTGCAATAGAGTTTATAATTTTAAAGGGTGTCAGCTACTGGGTCCTTAAAGTGGCCTTTTCACTAGTAGCTGACAGGCCTGTCAGCCACTGGAACATCACATAATTTTCTTCAAACACTCATAGACTTTATGCTATATTTATCCCTAGTTACATGAGTCACACAACTGAACCTTATTTTCAATGCAGATTTTACTTTCCAGTAGCTGACAGGGGTGTCAGGTACTAGAACAGAACATGTCAGCCATTGGGACAACATCCAGCCTGTGGGTTTTTTATGGTTCCAGACGGTTCCTAAATTCTCCAATATTCCCTTTATTCCTGAAACTCCTCCCAATAACTTCCCAAGCCCTTTCAAAAAGGCACTACCGTGGCCTGAGCCTCCTAAAAAGAAATCTGGAGAAAAATTTACCCAGGCTTTGTAATTTTCTATTCTTGGAAAGGGTATCATACAAAGAAGGAATAGAAGAAAACAGAAGACGAAGAAAATAAAAGTAAGAGAGCTGAGGAAAGATTAAGAAAGAAGCAAGAAAAAGAAGAGTTACTGAGAAATAAGTCGAAGAGAAAGAAAGCCAGAGAAATGATGTTATCCCAGAGAGGCTCCCTTTCAATTTGCAACGTCCTACGGTGAACAGGAAAGATTTTAGCTCACTTAGCTGATCAGGATCGTGCTCCATATTTTGCTCGTCTCTTGTTGCCCCAGAGAGGCTCTCTGTCAAATGTTGACGCCCCAAAGGTAAATAGGAGAGAATTTAGATCAGGATAGCGCTCCTCACTTTGCTCGTATCTTTTTGTCCCAGAGAGGCTCCCGAAAGAATTTCGACGTCTTACGGTAAGTAGGAGAGATTTGAGCTCGATTTTGATATCATTATGATTGATATCACGGCTCGAATCCAAGTCAGCGAGGCACAAGTTCCGACATGGTAATATATCGCATCAAAATTTGATCCAAATCGGACCATCGGTTTCGAAGGTGTAGTGAGCACAAAGTTTTGTCCATAAACACACAGACACACACACACAGACACACACACACACACACACACACACACACACACACACACACACACACACATATATATATATATATATATATATATATATATATATATATAAATCTGAAAATGAATTACATTGTACTCGTGTTCTACTCCCTCTGAAACGCAAAGAAAATGCATCCCCACCCCAACTGCACCCGTACCGACAGCTGTAATACCCCCCTTTTTTACGAAAAGTTGGGTAAAAGTGAGAATATACCTCGAGTCCGTGACAATAATGAGATAACTGTAGAGAAAAAATTACCTCCTCCATTCGTTTTTGGTAAGGGTTTAAATGTGAGGTACCAGTTTTCTAAATCCGTTACTAATGTTCCTTTTTGAACTAGCTCCTTCCTTATTTTGCTGAGTGAGCCACTTTTAATTTTAGACAATTTTTATTTCAATTGCATACGATACATCCATTGAGTGAATACTTAAATACTTGAGTAAGTTAAATCACCTATTTGCATTACTTACAGACAATTTTTGAGTCCTTATTTTGTCCTTAGTTTCCTATTTTGGATGAACCTAAGGTAGAGCTTAATGAGATAGGAAAGAAACCCAAGTTCCTACTATTATAATAATTGTAATGTACCTAATTTCTATACCTGTTCACGTTTTAAAATAAAATCTTTCAATATTTTCCTCCCTGTCAGCTATAGGAACATTCGCACTTCGACAGTGTCAGCTTTAGGTGCATCGGAACTTTTCACGAAATTCGCTATTATTTTCACTCTGACTCAAGATTTCTTACTTTTTAAGGGCTAGTTAGCAAGCTGGAAAGTTTTTCTATCAAATGAAAACAAGAAAGATTCAAGAAAATAATTTTTAAAGTTGTAGCATCGCAAGATTCTGAGAAAATTTCTTAAGGGTGTCAGCTACTGGTGCGTTTACCCTAGCTAACTACCGTTCAGGTACAGCCTACCTACTCTAGTGTGCCGTAGTTTTTGAATAAGCTCCGAACAAAATAAACTATGTATGCTCTACAATATTAACAGTACCTATATGTGAATATAATAATACAAGTTATCAGTTGACGCACTTAAGTGACCTCCTGCCGTCACTCAGGATATTGTACCATTGAGGTGAGGGTGAAACTCACCTCAACGCGATTTTTTGTTTATGAATCCAGTTGAGTGTGCATTTGGGTTGCACACTCAGTGCACCCTCAGGGTCGCCCCCAAATCACGTCTATGAATCGCGCAGAGTGCATGAATTCTCATATCGAAACACTTAGGCGCTCACTCAGACTCAATTCCCGTCCATGAATTTCC
>CM061043.1:59765649-60028593 GCA_030762985.1 Adelphocoris suturalis
GGCTACAATGCACTGTTGGCTACGTAGAGTAGAGAAGGAAAGACCGGGGAGGCCTCGGATAGAATCGGGATCGTTTGGAATGCTACGGGCACATCTCTGAGAGAAAGAGACAAAGAAGATCTATGCAGGGACCGAGTACTATGTGCGCAACAAGAGCCAGAAAGAGAGAAAGAGAGAGAGAGAGAGAGAGACATATTATCAATTATTAACTACATTTTAAATTATCACGAACTACATTTTACCTTAAATTATCGTTAAGTATTTTTTCTTTAAATAGTTTTTTAAATATATTAACAATTTTCCTTCTTCGTACAATATAAAATCCTCATTAAAAATTCTGCTACCTTCAACAACAAACGAGTGGCTCATAATTTCAGTCCGATGCCTAGGAATTTCTAAAGTGCTAGATCCTGCTCTAGTGCTACTCAAATGCGCAGATATATTGCCTCGCAGACGAAACCGATTAAATAAATATTGTGGGTCTTTTGTTTTCAGCACTTCATACATCAGCGTAGCTACACTTAAATTACGTCGTTGTTTTATTTTTAACCAATCTAATTGGCGATAGTACGGCGTAACGTGTTCATCATACCGTAAGTCAAAAATGAAGCGAATTGTAGCATTCAACGCCTTTTGTAAATCACTACTATTTCTCTCTAACATATCTGTATATAAACAAGAACAGTATTCAAAGTAAGGTATTATGAGTGCTTGTACGAGTCTAGCCTTAACGTACTGGGGGAAGTGGTATGCAAACTTTTTCAATTGATGAAGGGCTTTGAAAGTACTATTTCTCGTATTAGTAACTTGTGCATCTCAAGATACAGTTTTTGAAATTACGACTCCCTAATTCTTAACTTCATCCTGAAATTCTGGATCAACCCCATCTACTTGAATTCGGCGAATCCTATCAAAATTAATTAATTTCAGCATACGTGAGCTTCCTATTACTATAGCTTTACACTTTTCCGGATTCATTTTCAAGCTATGCTTTTTACACCATCTAACCAATTCGTTAATTTCCAAATTCAACTGCGCTACCAACACATCTAAATTTTCAGGATAAGCCGATGCGTACACTTGCAGATCATCAGCATACAACATATATTTAACTTCACAGTACGATCTTAAGACTGTTACTATCCTATTTATAAATATGATAAAGCACAGAGCTGACAAAACAGAACCCTGCGGAATGCCGACTAGAATCTCTCGCCAACTTGAAAATCTGCCATCAGGCGTACGTACTCGCTGTAGTCTTCCATTAAGGTAGGACCAGAACCATTTTACCACTTCCCTACTTATTCTACTGCTTCGAAGAGTAGTGAGTAACAAATCGTGTCTAATTGATTCAAAAGCTCGAACAAAATCAAACAGAATCAGCACCGTGACCTTTCTATTATCGATATTTATTCGCATATCATCAACAACGGACGTTAACGCAGTCTCAGTGCTGAGACCTCTTTTGTAACCGGATTGAAATTTATCGAGGACGTCATGCCGGTTACAAAAACGGTTTAATGGCTCATAAGCCACTCGGTCTAGCATTTTGGCCAATACACACAATATATTGATAGGGCGATGTTCTTTGAGGCTGTGAGGATCGGGAACTTTGGGGATAGGTACGATAACGGATTTTTTCCACTCCTTAGGGTATTCACTGTGTTCGACTGAAAAGTTAAAAATGTGAGTTATAACCTCTCCAACGGCCGGAAAAATCAATTTAAGAAAATCAGCCGAAATTTGATCGTGACCAACCGCTTTAGACGAAATTCTCTTTAAGGACTGTTTCACGGCCTCAATTGTGATCTTCCCAAACCTATAGTTCAAATTCAGAATTCCGCGCATAAATTTGGTCATAATATTCAAAAACATCCTCTTTCACATCCAGAACTTCAATTTTACAGAAATTATCATTCAACTCGTCAGCCATGAATAACAATTTTTCTTTTTATTACTAACCCCTTGACCTTGTACAATTTTCCAGAAACCGGCAGAGCTAGTTAAATTATCATTAAACAATTTAGCGAAATGCTTGTTCTTTTTGTTCCTGAAACATTGCTTAACCTTATTCCTATGCTTTTTATACTCCTTCTAATCCTCCTCCAACTTCCCTTAACCCATTTCCGGTACTTAACATCCCTTTCCTTCATAATCAACCTCAACTCATCATCTATCCACGGTGTTGGTGGTCTGGTGACCTTGATTTTCTTTAATGGTGCAAATTCGTCATACTATAATGCCATTACGTTTTCAATGAGGTATGCAACTTTCTGATTGATATCATCTAGGTCATGTATCGCGTCCCAGTTGACTAAAAGTGCTCTAAGTAGCCATTTCGTTTGGTCTATATTTTTGAAATCCCTAAATGTAATAAATTTCTTCACGTTTTCAGCTCGTCTCATTTTTAAGGCACAACAAATCAGATCGTGTTTTGAGAACGCGGGTACTGGGATTTGACCATAAGTGGACACGATTTCAGGGAATTGACCACAATAAGATCGATCAGGGTATCTGAAAGTTTGGTGTGGTGGGTGGGTTGGAGTGGTAGGCACTTCATATTAATAGTTTGAAAAATTTTATTTAGTTCTCGACTGTACGCGTTGTCTTCATTCATATTTGAATTCAAATCGCCCATGATTACTTCCTTTTCATATCGCGGAATTAATTGAGCAATTGTATCAAAAAATTCAATTATTCCTCCAACTTTGGGGGAGAGAGAGAGTGAGTGAGTGAGAGAGAGAGAGAGAGAGAGAGAGAGAGAGAGAGAGAGAGAGAGAGAGAGAGAGAGAGAACGTGTACATAGTACGCACACACCGAGGAAGAAAGCACGTACAGCATGGCAGCGGCGGCGGGCGCCTCGGGTAGAGTCGGGATCGTTCGAGACAGTTCGGATTATGACTGACGGTTTTCACGGGGAAACTCCCCGAGCGGTGAGCGTTCCTAGCGGGGGAGGGTATACAAGCTTCACTTCAGAAAAAAAAAAAAAAAAAAAAAAAAAAAAAACGCACCGGTAGTCGACATGTTAAGGAAATTTCGTCATTTCGGCTCAACTTTGACACACTTGAAATGATTCTTTCAAGTTGCAAACCCCCTTAGTGTGTACACAAGTTCCTTCCCTAAAAATGACAAGTGGATATTTTCTTCAAATTGGCGTTTAAAATGTTGAAAATTTAGTTTTCCCAACTTACCTTTTTGCATTAGTAGTGGACAGTTGATGAAACGAATTCATCAGAAGTTGACAGTGGTTTTGCATTAGTAGCCGACATGTGCGTTAAATGTCGACAGAGGCTGTGGATCCATAGCCGACATGTTTAAAACGCTCTTTATTTTCAAAATAAAACTTCATTTTACTCAATAAATATTCGTTTTATTCACTAAGTATGGTTCAGGCTTTAATTTGCTAATCACAGCTCAGTACAAGTACGTTATTGTAAATCTATGCTCCATAAAAAACGCAATTTACTCAAAAGACTTTAAAATATTACAACGTGATGTCATAAAATCTCTCACAAAAAGCTAAGACTAGCTAAAACCAAATAGGTACTTGTACTTAAATCATATCACAAAACAATTGAGTATACTATCTGTAACGGCCCCAAGTTATTTGATACCTCGACAGGAGTTCGAACTCGCGTCGTTACAACTACGGGAAATTATTATTATATTCCCGGCGTTGCAACGCTAACGATCAGAGCTAAGAGGCCAGGGTTATCAAACCTCTTCGACTGTGAGAGTTATTTTCCTGGAGCGTAACACAGCCAATAAGTAGGAAATATGTTCTTGTAAGTAGGCGATAAACAATGTAAAAGTAAGAACATTGCCTTGATATAGGTAAATCTAGATTTAGAGATCAATAAAAGATTCAGAAGTCGACAACCCCCTGTCAACTACTAAAAACAAGCCAATTTTGTTTCAGTAGTCGACATGCATGGAAACTCGTATAAAAAATCATTGTATACTTGAATGAACTGAATAAACGTGAACTAGAAATCTTCAAGACCTAACACAGAAAAACAAACTTAATGATTAAATAGCAAGTAGTAAGAGGGAAAAATGCTTACTTATCAAGTGAGTCCTTAGCTGCGAGTGTAAGCATGGAAGAAGAGTCTTCTTCCATGGTGTAAGCGTCGGCACTCGCGAATGAAAAAACGGTTGAGGTGATCGAAAACCTTCCATGGTTTCATTGTTTCCCGCCTTGTTGCAAGGTAACCTACCATCCTACATTCTAAAGACATCAAAGGATCGAGAGCAACAGCTACGAACATTATACCATGTCCTTATTCTTAGCTTTTCACACTTTTTAGAGGTACTGCCGACTACTGATGGCACTGTTGACTATAGGTGCGTTTACCTTACTGGTCCTGGGGGTTTTCGAGGGTGCTGAATCCGAAGCCTGTAGACATCTCGTTTTTGAAATACGTCACCTGCATTTTTAAAAAAATCTCTAAAATTCCAGGATAATTTATGTTCAATATAATAGGTGATATTTTTGTTGGAAATTTAACGCTTGTTTATTTACAAGCGTTATTTATATTTTATATTTATATTATATTTACACGCCTGTACCACATATAATGGGTCTGAAATAACTCCTTAACGCGTCTTTTGCCTAATAACTGCCAAAAACATAGTTTTTTAACAAATTTTTGACGGTTTTTCTACAGTTTTTTTACTGTTTTTGAACAAATTTCACCACTTAGCGACCTGAAATAAATTGTGCTATCACTTGGACTATTTCTTCGTCGAATGAGAGCACCAGCAGCTCTGAAGGCTCAATACAGAAATAATAAACCTCTGTGTAATAATTTGCAGCATTTTCTTTTGAGAGTTTTATTATAAAGTGACTTGGTGTACCTTTTTCTCATTGCAGGTATTTCGGCCCCAAGGCATATGACAGACACGCAGAGTGGTGCAAAGAACAGCACATCAAACTGAAAAACAGCAATAATATAAATCACGAAGCGAGAGAGAGGCTGCAAGTTCGAACAAAAGTAAGTGTGCCTATAATTTACTCAAACTACCAATTATTATCGCAATGAGCCATCATTATTCTTATTATCCATAATGATATTTTTCTCTATGAATATCAAGTAGTTATTGTCATCTCAAAAGGAAGAGTGTTTGAATGTATACTGAAATAAACAATGTAAACATTCAGGTTTGTAAACCTGCCTATATACTCGTACATACTGTATTTATTAAATTTGTAAGTTGAATTTACACAAAAATTAAGCTTAATGTTAATTTTAATTCACTGATATTTGACTAACGAAGTTGCAAAAGACAGGCCGAGTTCGTTGGCCAGCCCAATCGCTTCAGAATTTCAGGTTCAAATTTACGATTTAGTGGCCCAAAAAATGCTAAAAAATCGGTTTTTTGACAATAGGGTATGTGGGATGTCACGGTCGAAGTATTTTTCAGCGCTGAGTCGATTGCGACCACTCTCAGATCTCTTAGATTCACAACAAAGGGAGAAAAGTCGATTTTTAGGTGTAAAATGCTCATAATTGACCAAATTTTAGAGTTCGGCTGCGTATTACTGCGTACGGAGTTCAAACTCGCGTCCTCTCTATTAAGGAGAAATTTCCTCTTAATTGCAACTACTCAACTTTACCAGGATGTCATATTTCAAATGGAATACAATTTTTCGTGACACAGATAGAAAACCGCAAGTGTGAGTCAATGTACAGGCCTTATCATATTCGGTACCTCTGAATAGTAAAATTAAATTCAATAAATTTCACACATAATATAAATTTATTTTGTACGTTTGTAATGTTCCAGTACCGCGCGCCACTTTCAAACAAAGTGCTAACTAGAGACAAATATCTTCCTAGAAGCAGAGATCCTAGCCCGATGAGTATGTCGAGAATAGAAGGTAACTATATTATCGCAATTTTATTTATTACAAGATACGTTCCAGCATTTTTCGTTTCAATATTGGTAGTGGGAATTCATAATTGTTATACCTGTTACTTTGTGAACTGACATTATGCCGTTGGGGCTAACAAACAGGCGTGTCTGTAAGGCCACCAGTTGAATGATACTGAACCTAATGAGTTGTAAAGTGATCCTTTGATACTTAATATCTATATCATTTGATACTCCACCTCGTGCACCTGAGAAGGGTAGAACCAATCAGTCGTTAGAACTTAACGCTAAATGTTTATAATCTCAGTGCGCCTCGGTCCAGTACTATAACGGAACTTTCAAGAATATTGTATACTTGAAGCCCATATTCTCGTGACGTCACGCATGGAATAGGCTTGTGTTTCCGCCAAGGTCTGCCATGACCTGCCAGTTGTCAGCAAATCGCAACTCAACCAACCTATTTTTTCCAAGGGACAAGAAGTTGCCTTATGTTGACCTCATACGTTGTTTTAACGAAATTTTTCATCAGTTTTGTTTTGCAAAAATAATGTTGTGGTAATATAAAGTTTCAATTTGGATTTAGTTCTCCGGGAACCAAACCAAGGAGAGGAAATATTTTTCAGGGTTAGTGAAAACGACATTATAAAAATAATTGGGAGCCTGAAAGGAGGATCGAGCCCTGGTTTTGATAATGTAACTGTTGAGCTTATTAAAAAGGTTAGTAAGCAAATAGCTTATCCCCTGATGAACCTGGTTAATCTGAGTTTTTCAACAGGTATCTTTCCGTCAATATATAAAAGATCCATTGTGGTTCCTTTGTTTAAATCAGGGGATCCAACCAATGTTGAGAACTATAGACCCATATCATTAATGTCTAATGTTGCCAAAATCCTGGAAAAAGCAGCTAAAATCTATACCACACAGTTCCTTGACCGAAACAATTTCCTAATTAGCCATCAATATGGTTTTAGAGGTGGCAAAAGCACTCAAGATGCAACCCTTCAAGTGATCGAGGACATTTCTTGTACTTTGGACACTGGGGATAAGTGTATGGGTATTTTCATGGATCTTCACAAAGCCTCCGATAGCATTCCTCATATTAATTTAGTGAAAGTTCTGCTAAAGAGCAACTTTCACCCTGGTTATGTTCGATGGATAAGAAGCTACTTAACCGATAGGGAACAAGTCGTGAAAATCTCGGGGTGCTTTAGTGGACCATGTACATTTACCTATGGTGTCCCTCAGGGAACAGTTTTGGGACCTGTGCTGTTCATAACATACCTCAACTCTCTTCTTCAGTTGCCTATTGAAGGAAAATTTGTTTGCTTCGCGGACGACACGGTTATTTTGATCAGAGGAAGAACATGGGATGAAGTAATACAGCTAGCTGAAAATGCATTGAAACTTGTAAATAATTGGTTAAGACGTTTTAGTTTCAAGTTAAATGTTATAAAAACACACTTCATCTGTTTTTCTCTGCGCTCAATCGGAGTGCCCAGTATTGGATACCTGAAATGTCACGGGCATGAATGTAACATGAACTCTTCGTGTGCCTGCCCCTCTATAAACCAAGTTAGCTCAATTAGGTATTTAGGCGTCGTGCTAGACCAGTGCCTAAATTGGCAAGACCATGTGGCTAATCTTTGTCGTAGATTGAGACGATTAACGGGCATTTGTATGGAGGTCAGGGGTTTCCTTAATATAGACAACTTGCGGAATTTTTATTTTGCTCTGATCCATTCAGTATTGTCGTACAATATTGCTGCATGGGGAGGTGTGGGTATCACTACTCTTCAGCCTCTAGTAGTAACCCAGAAATGTTTGATGAAAATTCTTTTGAAAAAATGTAAGCGATTTTGTTCTGCCGAATTATTTAATTTATTGCAAGTGGCAACATTAGCCAACACCGTCAAGATTGTAACCATTATTGTAACGTATAAATATATCAAAGAGGGATCTTGTTATGAGATTAATTACTCCAATACCCGTGGTAGCGGGAGTATTAAAATCCCATTCCGACTGACTGCGTCGGGTCAGAGGACATGTTCGTACCGTGGTGCGAAACTTTATAATAGTTTGCCCATAAATATTAGAGATTGTCCATCTCTGGCTTCGTTCAAGCTCCTTGTAAAAAAACTGTATGTCTCACCCCAGTAATAGTTTAGTACAGTATAATAAGATCTAGCTTTATAATATATCATCATGACGAAATGTACCATTTATAATTTATTTTAAATTAACCCGCAAGATTGTAGATGTAGATTCTTTTTCATTTCTTTTTTTTATCAATCTTAATCTTAAATTTCTGTCTAATTGTGACTCCTCCCCCAAGCACGAGGGTTTCCTCAAATGGGGGAGTAACATTCGGTAGTCGTATTTTCTATATCGCCTGTAATTTCTTGTACTTATTACCACAGATGATTGTTCTTTTTTTCTTGTTTATTTTCAATAAACGAATGATTTATTTAAAAAAAAAAAAAAAAATTCAACTTACTATATAGTCGTGGTAATCATGCCTGCCAGCGCGATTATTGATTAGGTATTGATCTAATGGTGAACGAGTTATTGTTTGGACTAGGTACAACTATTATAGTTAAACAGTGCCCGAAAACTAAAGAACTTGATTCTTTTAGGCTTTGAGAATAAATAATCTGAAAAATAATAAAGAAATAATAATTGAAAATCCCTACCAAAATTATATCTAATTCATCCATAGGGACATCCCGGCAATGTGTGTGCATTACTTACCAGTATGTATGTCAGTGAGTCTAGTAATAATATCCAAGCATTTCGTATGAACGGCGCAAAGCACGTTCCTTTCAGAATCAGCAAGAGCTTTGGGTTGTGCTAGGAAATTATTGGTAGACAGCAAATGCCAAAGCTAGGAGTCTTCGTGCCAAGTTTTTGATTCACTGGTGGGTTCAGTTCTTATCTATGCGTCCGAAGTTTGGAGCATAAGGTATTGGAATGAAATTGAAAAAATCCAATCTAAATTCATTAAGAGTATATTGCTTTTACCACATAGTACACCTGGGTATATGATTCGCACGGAAACTAGTAGGCCACGGCTATGTGTTGCGATTTTGGGAAGGATACTGAGTTGGTGGGGGAAAATACTAAAAATGGATAAAAGAAGATACCCCAGGATTTGCTACGACCAGTTAGTTAGGGGTGAGTGTACATAAGTACAACTGGGCTGCGCAGCTTAAATCTATTTTAATGGATTTAGGTTTCCAGAGACTGTGGGACAATCAAAACCTAGAAGAAAGTGTGAATTCGGAAGTTATGGTTATGCACGCTTTAGATATTCGGTCCAGGTACCAGGATCTGGAAAGGATAATGTACTCTTCATATAGTACTGAGTATTTGAGGTACTACCCAGATCCTGGTCCGGATAGCTATTTGGAAACAGGCGTATCAATACATATTGAAAGAGCCATAGCCCAATTCAGGCTTGCCAGTGACAAATGCATCCAATACAGTGTGAAAAATAAGTTTTATATAGTTGACCAGTCAAAAGCCTGTCTTCTCTGCAACTCTAGAATGCCAGAAACTGTATTCCATATAATCAGCCAATGTCCGCTAATGACCTTCTGGTTGAGATGCGGCTTAAACCTTAATTAAAAAAAAAATAAAAAAAAAAAATAAAAAAAAATCAGCCAATGTCTGCAATTATGTAGTAAGAGATTGAGGGTAAAATGTAAAGAGGAGGGGGAAGTTACGATGTTGGGTTCTTTTCTAAAGTCATACATAAAAATTAGATCCTTTTTAGGTAATTTAATTGAAGAAGTAGGTCTTGTAGGGGAAGATTGTTAAATATTTGTATGATTTTTTGGTTTCTAGAAATTTATTATTTCCATGTGAAACCTTCTTTCTCCATTTCGATCTTCATAGGTTCTTGTATTATCATATGTAGAAGTATTGTGTGATTGTTCTTTTTATGTATGTTTTTTTTAAATTGTATTAAGGGGGCACTTAAATAATTTTCGATTTGTTATAATTACATCATAACTCATAACCATGCAGAGTTTGGACTTATTGTTTATTTTCATCTGTATAGTTTTGTGAACTCCTTAGTGTACAGGTTGTGTACCTTATGCAATAATAAAGACATTTCATTTCGTATCAATCTTAAGTAGGTACTTAACTCAGTATATCATACGTATGTAATCAATTATGCACGAGTTTCATGGCAACATAAATTAGGTATACGTGCATAAATTTATATCACTCATTCATTTACTCCAATTATATTGGCAATACCTACCTAACACACTGGCTATTGGACTCTTCAGACGATTTATTCTTGCCGATAACGTTACGATTTATTTTGTAAAATTTTCTAATACTGTCCTAAAATTTTTATGATACAGCTGAAGAGCCGTCGAGAACGAAATTCCCCAGTCCCGCACTCACCCGTTCGTCTTCCCTTAGATTGAGCAACAGGTCGAAGAGTATGGTGAACAAAGCTCCGAGCATACCTCCTGTAGAGTAAGTAAACTAGTACATAGTATATTTAAGTACTATTACAGAGTATATTTATGTTTGATGGTTTTGAAATTTGAGCAATTTTTCTGGAAATCTTTCTTGTAGTTCCTATTATTCTGCCATACAAACAAACTTTTGGATTCTACCAAATATTTGTAGTTGTTATCTTTTCATAAATCATTGAAACGAATTAAAATTCTGGTTGAATTTGATTGGTAACATTCTTGCTTAATTTTGTTCACGATGCAATCCAAGGGAAAGTATGTCATTCTTGTCATACTTTCCCTCAATTTGGAGGGTATAAGTAGGTTTTAGCATATAAAAAAGACCTTTAAAATCACTGATCTAAATTAATCACTAAAACTAGAGATAATTGAAAGGTCTTTTTTATATGTACTTATGATAAAACCTCATTATGGAAGATTATCACACAAAATCTTTAGAAACTCTTCTAAGATTATTGGCGTATATAAGTGATGAAATTCACCGAACTCACCTATTTTCCTCGTATTTCCTCGGCTGATTTCCTTCTTTTTTTTAAAATTATTTACAGCTAAATAATAAAAAAGAGCCGTTGAGCTGACCAGCAGCTCAAACTTGTTGATCGACGAAATGAATGCAAAATCAAATTGAAAAAATGAAGTTGAAAACACAGGTGATAAGAAGAGAACAGGTGATGCTTGCTAAACTACGAAGCGTTTTTGCGTTTCCACGTAGGACACTATTTTTTTCTCCGGCGTGGCACGACGCGGCAGCACGCCAACGCTCGTATTTCACACGCGGCTTGAAGCTCGCTGCGGAGCCACGTAGGACACTGCCTTTCTTACTTCAGGGGTTCTTAATCTTTTCGAAGTGGCGAATCATTTTTCAAAGACCTGAAGTTTCTCCATGGACCATTTGATTTTTTTCATCCAAGTAGGAACCTACTAGGTAATTGGGGGAAAAAGTTTATTTTCTGCCAAGTTAGGTACTGTTTGTTATTAGAGAAATATGAGAATGAAAAGCAAAATAAAATATATTTACGATCTTCGACACATCTTGCTAATGTGACAGTGTTGCGCTTGCAAGTCCTTTTCGCACAGATGAGTTCCTTGGCCAGCACTTTTGAGCACATTGAATGGTCAACTTTGAAAAAATGTGCTGAAAAAAAAAAACTGAAAATTGTTAAATTCATATTTTTAGCAGAATATTGCTCAAGTTAAGTTTATTAAGTATAAAATAGAACGTTTAAGAATTTATGTAAAATGGCAGAATGATTCCAAGGTATGTAAATTATTACTTCTATATCAAAAAATGAATTATTTATAATTTTTAATTTTTTAATTACAACGAACGTGAAAAATCGAAGAAATTAAGTTTTAAAAAGGTATAATTAATAATGCACGTCATTGCACGTTTTCAGCCCGTCCAAACTTGTTTTATATGAGTTCTACTTTAGGTATCTAAAAGAAGTACCGTGATCGTTTACAGGTAGCTCTGGAATTGCCAAATTTGTGGGAATTTTATGCCATTTTTCGGAAAATGGCAGCGGCTGAAGCATTTGACGATTCTAAAGCTACCTGTAAACGGTCACGGGGTGTTAACGATGTTTTTCTTTCGTACGATGTTTTTAGGGATCTTTAGTAGAACTCATATGCAACAAGTTTTTGACGGGTAGAAAACGTGCAATGACGTGCATTGTTAATTCTACCTTTAGAAAAATTGATTTCTTCGTTTGTTGTGATTAAAAAGTTTGAAAAAATTATAAATAATTCCTTTTTTAGTAAAGAAGTAATGACTTACTCGCGTTGGAATTAGTCTGCGATATCGAAAAGTTTTTACGAAAAGCATCCACTCGTTTTGACAATCCAACACATTATGAAGGGGAAAGTGAGAGAAAACAGTAGCTTCGTTCTCAGTGTGCGTTCTGGAAGTTCAGAAAGTTCTGGGCAAGCGCAGTTGAGTTTTGTCGTTTGTAGTGCCAGAACGCCCATTTCCGGAACGCCAAAAATGGTCCCCTTTTTTTTTTTTTTTTGGAACTCTCAGAACTCGAACGCAAGGACGTAGTTAATGCGCATTCCACAATTTTTCAGATCTCGTGGAGTAAACAACTCTCTTTTTTATTGAAATCATACTTGAGTCTCTATACATTAGTATAAGTACGTATTCTATGATCGAAATGTCAACAAGCTCGTCAAGTTCGGAAAGCGATAGTTTTGACGATGGTGTTTGCTTTGTAAATGATGAGGACGAGATTGAAGTTATAGTTGGATCTCATCTACATCTACGAAACTCAAATTTTTTCGAGTATCATTTGGCAGTCATCGTAGAATTTTTATTTTTTTAATTTTTTTATTGCCGTGGAATAATAGTCAAGTAATATTCACGGGCATAGTAAGTAATATATTCACTGGAACTAAAAACATTCTGAAAAGGAGCACCAGAAGGAAACACGAGTTGAGTGAGGTTACAAACAACAACACAGGTTATTCCACTTCCAAGTTCTGAAATCGTTCGCAGTGCAGAACGCGGTTCCACAAGTTCCGGAGCGCCCCGGGATTTTCTGTCCCAGTTCTGATGAGTTCGAGAACCGTCAGAACGCGCACTGAGAACGAAGCTACTGATATCGTCAGTTCATGTCTAATTTCGCCACTTTGTGTTAACTGGAGCGCCTTTCCTCACAGGGTCAAGGTCCTCAGCAACACCTCTTTCAAACTCAATCATTAAAACCCCTTTTAGCGGACTTTCGGAAATTGTCTCTTTTCGTCTAATAATTCAACCTGGCTCACTGTAGCTTTGTTCCAACAACGCTTCGGGGTCGCCTCAAGAGTTGCCGTGGGGTTAGTTCCAAGGTCACCCACTTGCGTGTTGGTTGGAACTCTTCAGAGAGAAGTGTAATAACAAACGTAGTAGAGAAGGTGAAAACAGTTCAGACAAGGTTACCCGGATATGTAGATTGCCCAAGGGTAGCAGGTTATTTCAAAATACGCATGCGTACGGCTCGGAGCTCTCGATGAGACCCCTTCAAAAGTGTGGGGCTGCTTGGGGGCCCCCGGAGCTGCTCTGGGGACGCTCCAAGCTCTGTTGGAACGCGGAGCTCTCAACCCCATAACCTTGTTGGAATGCAATTTTGAGCTCTGAGCTCCTACAGGGCGCCCTTTTTGTCCTTGTTTGAATAAAGCTTGCGCATTCATAAACAACCGCCAGTACAGCTTTACAGTGTACCTATAATTTTTTTTTTTTTTTTTTTTTGGACATGCACAGAACAGCTGATCTACCTTCATCAAACATCCACTAGAGTGTACTGGCGTCATTTCAACACTCATTCCCACGGTGCAAAAAATATGAAATATCAACGGTGTAAAAAATATGAAATATTAATGGTGTAAAATAATGGTGTACATGTACGGTGCACAGTTAGGGTGTAAATCTTAAATAAGAAATGTGTAGGTATAAAATCCCCATTCATTCACCAACCTAAACATCACATCTTACATCAGCTGATCAGTGTTCACTTGTTCAGTCATTTTGCCCCTGGTCAATTCCTAGACCAAACGACAGTAGTGGCACGTATGGTTTGACTGCCTGAAACATTAAATAATAGCCCTCCATCTTATTAATACTCAAAGGTCCTGCCCAGGCGGGAGGGGCGCTTTGACGTCTCCAGTGTGCGAAAAATTGAAAAATCATGAACAGAAAACTACTCGTCGTACGAGAGTGGGATTGATGTCAAACTTCTTAGGAAGGAATCTTCTTCCGTTTTAAAATAGTAAAGAATCCTTTTCGCACTCATGGATGACGCTCATTTAAGCTTTTGATTTAAAGTTGAATCGTTAGATTGTCATTTGAAACTTTTGAAGTTCTAACGTAACTACCAGCTCTTCCTCTCAACCTATTTTTATGAGAACCTAACTATCATCTCACTGTTACGTTTCAGACTTAGAGACTCTCGTGTCCGTCACCATCAATCTTCCATAAGTGTTAGAGGAAGAGAACAGCTGCAATCGAAAGAGCCTGACAGAGCTTCCTTGATGAACGGTACTGACGAGGCCAAACCTAAAATTGTGAACGTCAACCAGCACTCAAAAAAGTAAGCACGACCAGTCCTCTACTAAATTGGTAGGTAATTATGGAGTGAAAATTAATAAACACGCCTCCCTCAGACCACCCTAAGTTCAGATCTGAAAATTTTGAAAATAGACAAATTCTCTTAAAATCTCATCATGTCGGATGCAATACGGAAAAATCGCTCGCAATGAAGATAGATAGACAGATAGATGATACGAGTAGAAGATAAATTTTGACAGATAGACAGCTTGATTTGATAGATGGACAGTTTATAGAATTTCTTCATTTTTGTCCAAAAGGACATATTTATATTGAGTGTACTTGACAAAATCGAAATTATGAAAAGTGACACATCTTAAATGTTTAAATGAGGATATCCCTCAATATATTTCACCACTTGTAAGTCCATTTCTATAAAGCTTGGAATTATACCTTCACACTATTGATACGATATTGAGTAATTTGTTCCTCCCCTTTCACTTCATCTGATTAGCTATAATCCCCCTTCACTTTGCTGGCACTTAATTGGTTTCCTTTCCTTTCTCTCGTCCAATGGGATTCAATCTCCCTTCTCTTGTGACTATATAAGATGTGGCATTTCTAATGTGTGTTCAGTTATTGTTTGTTACTGATGATGGCTTAACCGTTGAAATCGATTTAACATGGTAACTCCATGGGATTTAACATGGATTTTTCGTTGATTAGGCAACGTTTTTTTCACTAACTTTTGTTTTGTCGGATGCAAATTGGGAAAGTTTTGTTTGTTTCAAGGATTTCACATTTGTGCCATAGATTTCCAAATTCGAACTTACCGTAAGAACCACTCGCTTAGCTCGATACCCCTGTAGGCAAAAAACTGCCACAATGTCAATAGTTATGATTTTGTCAGGGGAAAAAGAAAAAAACAATAGCACCCTTATAAGCGGCATGCATAATGAAAAATAATTAATATGAAGCCTCGAACCAGATCTTCTTGCATAATGCAATGCTTTCTACACCTATATAAATTTAAGTACCGCAATAATACCTGTACTATGTACATATATACAGCAACCTATGTATTGCATACAGGAATAATAATCTGTTCAAATTATTTTTCAACTTAATACACCCAGTTATAACTTCTTCTATTGATTATTTATCATCATTTGTCTAATATGGTAAGATACTTTTCGATTAATCCACATAACTTGTCATCTGTTGATCACTAAAATATGAAAAACTGAATAGACTTCTCTAAAATATGGCCTTAGAAGAAATCGAAGTAACCATTATAATTTGGATTCACTCTATCCTCTCAAAATGTTCATATTTTAGAATCTTAATAATTGAAAAATAGAAGGAAACAGTCTAAAATGCTGCTTAATTTCTTGAATTTAATAACAAATTTCAACTGAATGAAAGCAAATATGCACAACGTCAAACTGATAGTTAATGAAACCATAGGTAATCTATTGAAGCCCAAAAGTGAATTCATTAGATTTTTCCATTCCAAATGCGCTGTAGGAGCTGATACGATTGGGCATCCCCGCAGGGTGACGGAGAATGAAAATGAAAGAAGTCACAAGTTAAGAAAATGCAGATCTTGGACTTCACCAGTTATTCTGCAGCCATTGACTTCACAGTTGGCTGAAGATTTGCAAGTCTATTCGTGCATCCTGCACCCGTTGACTGGAAAGCGCTCTCATGAATCTTGCGCTACTCATTCAGAAGGTAGAAAAAGATCGGTTTCTGTAAGTAAAAGTTTCGACATACTATCACATACGTATACCATCGAGAGAAACGTAGTACGTGACTGTCCGTTGATAGTTGATGAGGAAGACGGTTTAGAAGTAGTGCGAGAGCAGCATCAATTAGAAGTTGATGAGGAAGACGATTTAGAAGTAGTGCGAGAGCAACAACAATTTGAAGTTGATGAGGACGACGAGGATACAGGTGAAATGATATCCGATGATATTTTACGAAGTGATTCATGGAAGCAACTGCCTGTAGTGCTACTAGAAATTCACCATTCTGAAAAATTAACTTGTACAAAGAATAAAATAAAACATCAAACAACGAAAAAGAAACATCCATCATTAGAGTTTCAAGAACCTAAAATGATCTGTGCTCCTGATATGCAACCATATATTTGTCGAGATGAAAAATTAGAAGAAGAGGCGTGGGAAGATGAACTCGGGAAGTTGAGCTCTGCTGCTGATGAGTTCTTGATGTGGTTTAGAAATAATGAAGCGAAATGCATGCCACAATCACACCACACAAATGAGTGTGGAACAAGTGATACAGGAGCTTCGCAATTCTCTTTTGACGAAAATCATGAATCGATATTCGCAGATTTTCAAATGTTCATGGAGAACAGTGCTACATCCGAGTGCAATTACAGCAGATGCACGGGGAGCAATCATTTCGTGCCGCCACCGAATTTCGTAAAAATCGACGCTATTGTGGAAATTAATGACGTTGGCACAACGGTTGACGATTTGGAAGCTTTCATCAATCAACAGATTCAAGAATCAGAACATATTATGGAAGATGGCGTTGGAAATCCAAATCAAAAAGTTGAAACGGAAACGAATCGTCAATTTGAAAGCGTCTCAGTGCAAACTGCACTTCAATCACCATATGAAAAATACCACCAGCTTGTGTTCATAGAAAATTCAGATAAACAGTCGATTGAGTCGGACTCGTTCAAAGCGTATGATGAGCATAATTATCAATGCCCTCAGAACAGCAGAGTGCAGGAAACCTGTGGTGAAGTTGGGGCTTATGTACTGAATAGCAAGGGTTCATTAAATACAAACAAAGATATCAGAGCTGATGGAGATGCATTTTACCTCTTGTCTGATTCCAACGATGATTCATTGGCGTCCTATCCATTTTCGTTTCTCAACATCCCTAATGATTGTGATGAAAGTACTAATCCCGACTATGGTGTAACTAAACCGGAGAAATCGATTGAATTTATAGAGGAATCTACCAGTATATCAGCTCCTTCCAATGTAGCACCTAACGCTTCAGAAGTAACTGAGCAGAAAGCTGCTGGAGACTTCGCTATAGACCATGACAGGGAAAACAACGTGCCTTGTAGATTTATAAATCCATCTCTAAACGAAATCATCGCGTTGATTATAGATGTTAAGAATAAATCACGATACATCGATGAAAATTGTAAAAGTGGAGATATTTACAAAGCTCTGAACGATTTGAACAGTATAAATGATACGTATAACGAAATTTCTGGATGTAAAAAAGACGCTCGTGAAGCTGCCTTACCTATCATGAAATGTGAATCAACACAAGTTGATTTTCCATGTCTCAAATGTCTGGCAAAAGCTATCGGACAAACTGATATCCTAAATGATGAGACAGCCCTTGGAGAAATTAAATCGTCAGCCCTTGGAAGAACTCAAGGAGGAAATGGTAATATGAATGGTTTTGTTCAGGGAGAAAATGAAGAGCGGAATGTTAAGTATTGTACAGAAATCCAGCCTACAAGAGGAAGTAGAAGCGACAGTTGCACATCTCTTGGCGAGGTTTCTACTGGCAGTTTCAAGAGCACAGATCAGAGTTCAAATTGGGACGTTTCAGACTCTAGTTCTGACTGTTCTTGTGAAGACTTCAGCCAAGATGAGACCTTCACGAAGAAAAAAACTGTTAAATACTACGAAACCATTGAGTACAGGGAAACTAAAAAAGGCGCAAGCACCATCAAAACGAGCGTTAAGGAATTACCGCCGCTAAGAAACCCGCCGAAACGTTTGCTTGCCAGGACAATAAAAAAAGAAGTCAAACCCATCACGTTTGGCGGTGGGGTAGAGGGGGAGTACCCCAGATCTCGACGCATCAGCAAGCTGAACAGTGAATGTCTCAAACTCCCTCCGATCAAAAGAAGATTTGAAAGACACCCTTGGTTAGTATAAGTAGTATTATCATAATTGGCCTGACAAATTTATGTGAAATCAAATTTGGGTACTTACAGCGCATTTGGGAATGATCTTTTGATTCCATTTTTAATTAGGTACTTCAAAGATGAAAAATGTGTGTATTTGCAATAATAAATTCGTCATGAGATTTACTCATATGAAAATATTTGAGAAAATTAAAATCATTATAATAAAAATAATGGAATGCCTTAGGTATCCTTAATGACTCTGTACTACAAAATTTGGGAGTCGTCTTGTATCTAGTCGGAGCTTGTCCGTTTCTTACGTCATTCTACATATGTGCCGAATACGCGCAGAAATGTTTTCTACAAAATGCAGATCCAAAAGAATTTTTCCAGTCCTTATGTTTTTATTCCTAGGTCATGAAACGTGCAGAAAAAAATGACAAAAAACTGGGATTTTGACTATTTGTACGTTTTTTTAAGGAAACGGGGGATCGGTAGCGGTGCAGTAGAAAAATTGAGGTGATATTCGGAATCAGCGATATATTTGGAAGGCATTTAATCTGAAAGTGCGTTCAATGAAAAATCCTGACAAGATTGTGCAAAAAAAAAAAAAAACTCGATCCTTTGGACCTTGTTAGGGGCTCCGCCCCTTGACCCCGCCAGGTCAAACTACGAAACTACGACATGAATAGAAGAACAAGTACGAAATAAATGCGTGATAAATCGAGAGCTTTCCAACGAATGGAGAACGATTTTTGTCCGGTGAAAACTACAGAAGTTTCATTTCCCCAGCAACGGCTAGGTTGTACGTGAAAATCATAAGAAAATTTCGTGACACTTCCGCGTAACGTTTTCGGGCAGTATGCTCAAGGCTAAAGCATGTTCCATGCAAAAAAAAAATACCATTCATAAATTTTGTAAAGTAGTGTAACAATTCCAATGTAAATAGTCCACTTAGGTGATGGGGGTGGCGTTTTAGAAAGCAGAAGCTTTTGATCTAGACAACCCCTCCTCCGCCCACTCAAAACAAAAAAAAGTAATGAAATTGCCCAGAATGCGTTTAATTTTAAAAGGAATTGGTCATATTTTATTGGGAATTCCAGTGTAGTTCAAATCTAATAATAATACAAAGAAATAAATCTTAATATTTACATACCTTTCGGAAGAGTCCATCGTCACTAGCAAATCGAGTACATCATCATCACGCCATCGAAACAGTAATCAGCCCTGATGATGATGTTCTTACATCGAAAGCGCTCGTCCCCTGTACTCGACTTGCTAGTGACGACGGGATCCTCCGAAAGGTATCCTCCAAAATGACAATTTTGCTCTTCTTAGGGGAAATAAGCCTTTAGATTTAATAGCAGAAATAAATCTGTCCACTCAGATTTAATACCATGTGAGTCCCAAATAATATCTTAGTACAGTTTCCTCATAAGTACCGACTAATAACATTCAATGCTATTGAGATGAGATATAAGGACATTGGATAATCCCACTCCACTCTTATCGGCTGGAATTGGAAAATGGAATTTTCACTTCATGCAACTGAGTTTATTATAACTTTTGTCGCCTTTAGGTGGACTCCCTAAGCTTGGGTAGGTGATTTATTTTATATAGTTAATTTTCAGTTGGTGGGTCAACTCGTGTTAAATACTAGGAAAGTGTAGGTGTGTTACTCAATTTAATCAGTTCCTCTTCGATAGGTGTCTACACCTATGCAGATATGTTCAGATATGTGCCTGATGTGTAACACACTTTGTTTAATAGTTATAGACAAGTCTTCTGCGTAAAAGGACTATCCAATACAGAAATGTAATAATTTTTAGCATTTTACATATTATTTTAAATTTTCACTTCAAACTTGGAACTTCAATGTTTCAAGATGGAAGCAAGCTAGTCGTTAGTCTTCATTGTTTATTTTGCCACTAGATTTTGGTACATGGTTGATGCCCTGATCACGTGGATCTAATTATGCCATAGAATCGGGTTTGAGCTACCAAGAAATGGCTGGAATCGGTTGTGCTGTGATACATTACCAGAGGTGTCAATTTGCAAGTTTTAAAGTTTGATATTAGTGTCAGTACAGTACCAAGGCTCATAAGACTTCCTCAGGAGCAGTTATCATCGTTCAGTCAACAATGCAAATTGACAACCCTGGTACTGTACCACAACACAACCAATTCCAGCCATTTCTTCTTCTTCTTCTTCAAATGCCATCTCCGCTAGCGAAAATTGGCGACCACTTTACCAAATCTGTCTCGATCGCGTGGGAGCTAAAAATGATCTGCCGACCTGGTAATGCCAGTCCATTGTTGGATATTTGGAAGCCATGAAGATCTTCTTATTCCACTCCTCTAAGTAAAGCAATTTTCCCCATCATGACGGTTTGCAGCAGCTCATATTTTGGGTTTCTCATAATGTGGCCAAGATTTGCAGCTTTGTGCCTCTTGATAGTGACAATGAGCTCTCTGTTCAAATTATTATACTGCAAGACAAAAATCATCTCGAAATCGCGTAGTTTGAGGGATATTCATCATTATTCGCCTGAATACCACATCTTAAAAGCCTAAAAATGGTTGAAGTCAGCAGCTTTGAGCGTCCAAGATTCCACGCCATACATTAAAATTGACAATGTATAACACTTCACCAACCTCCATTGCAAAGCAAAGCTTACATCCTTGCTGTACACTAACTGCATCCTATTGAAACCAGCACGGGCTATTCCGATTCGAGCCCTCAGCTCACCCCACATAGACCGATCCTCAAAAACAATCTGTCCTAGGTACTTGAAACGAACCACCTGTTCAAGGACTTGGTCCGCAACGGACACGGTACACTGTTTTGGCTCAGACTTGGATACTGCCATGACTTTTGTCTTGCTAACATCAATCTTAAGACCATACTGTTGGCATGCTCTCGCTACCCTAGCCACAAGGAGTTGAAGCTCAGCTGAAGAACTAGCTAGAAGAACAGTATCATCCGCATATCTAAGATTTGAGATAGCTGTTCTATAAACGCGGATTCCAATGTCACAGCCATCCAAAGCCTCCTTGAATACTTGCTCCGAATATTAATTGAAAAGTAATGGGGACAGAGGGCAACCCTGCCGCACGCCCTTTTGTATGGGAATACGCTTGGAGAGAGATCCCTTCCCTCGAATTTGTGCCGTTTGCTACCAATATAGATTCATATCATCTGTATATCCTTGTAGTTAGTCCAAACTCGCCATTTCTAACCAGCACGAAACCGATTCTGTGTCTTAATTAGATCCACATTATCAGGGCATCACCCATGTACCGAAAGCAAGCGGCTAAACAACAAGCAAAGCTTGGAATAAACAATGAATACTAGCAACTAGCTTGGTCCTTCCTAACCTCAATTCACTACATTAGACAAGAAATACAACCATCGTGTATTACGAATTACAATCTTTGACGTTCTTACGTTTTAGACATCTTCCTCAAGTAGTTCGGCATGTCATTGCCACGGTTCTTCCACAAAGGTTTTCTCTGCAGTGAGTAGCATTATTGAATATACGTTCCCACCTTTTTGTCACTGCACCATTTTCTATTAGTCAACGCACATTGAGGCACACAGATAATATAATTAGTTGTATAAAGCACGTATCATAAAGGAGTTATGTTGAAATTAGGTGACAAAAAAAAAACCTTGAAATGCTGTTTTGCATTTTTTGGCAGTTTTTTTGTCAATTCTCTGCAAACTTTTGATAAAATTAAAGTACCTACATTTCTCAGCAAGATTTTGTGCATACATTTTATGCTCTATGTCATCGTCGATAAATTACTTTTGACTGAAATTCTGCTGAAAAATATAAATTTACCGATTTTTAACCGTTATTACCCATTTTTAGGGATTTTTTTAAGCTCATTTTTTGAAATTTAAGCGATTTAATGTACTCAAAAGTTGCTGGCCACCAAACTCATCCTTTCATTTGGAATGCTTGATTTTTTGGCACGAGAATGGCATTTTATTTCAATTCTAAGGAGAGTTGCCGTTTTGAATTATATTTATGTATATATATATATATATATATATATATATATATATATATATATATATATATATATATATATATATATATATATATATATATATATAAACTCTAAGATTTGCTACAGAATGCCTCAAAATGGATTTAAGTGTAGAAAATTTTGAACATTTTTATTTTAACATCCTTAGAACCATTGCAATAGCTTCATTTTCTACGAAAAATAAGGGATAATGAGTAGACAAGGTTGGTAACCTAGTTCCATTTCACCAATACATTGCTTGCCACCTCGAACAGCAGCGTTCATTATAGTGAAATTTGTTCATATGCCTTTTCCTCTAATTCTCAAACTACTTCAACCCTTTCAATTATCTAAGTCTCCAAACCTGTGCTTCTTTTCCAAGTTCATTTTCGAAGTTGAACGAAGCCTTGATCTGTTATCTGTTCTCAGTAACATAACTCTCAATATTCAAAATTATTCCATTATATAGTGCTGCCCTTATTTGAGAAACATTCGTGGCTAGCATGGAATTTCGTAGAATACCTTCCCAGGTAACGCTTTCATGGGGTTTGCATTTTTCACTTCTAGCCTAGCCAAGTCTATAAAATCATTGTCTTTCAACTAAAATTTGAAGCGGAATGAAATGTTTGTTGACCTTTAAAAAATACTAACATAATTATACATCATTTAGTAATCGTCATGTTATTTTTCATCAGAGACGTAGCCAAATACGACCCGTTTGCTTCTGCCGAGCAACAAATGCTAGAGCTGTTCGGAAGTGTGCAGTCAACTCCAGACAAACAGCAGCAGCAACAGCAGCAGCAGCAGCCGGCTAAGTCGTCGGCAAAACAACCCCATGAATCCAATTCCGTATCTTCTCCCGACACTCCTTCCTCAGCCTTCGCTATATACACTCCATTAAACAAAAGACCTTCTTCAACTGAAAGCTTGAAATCCGACAATAATAAGGAGAACAATAATTTAGATTCCGACGGTACTTTGTCCCCGACGAATGACAGAATGGACACTAATAAGAATTTCAGTTTAAGTAATTTGAGCCTGTGTTCGATCATCAGTATCGATTCAGTCGATTGTAATAGAAATCCGGTTGGAATGAAATCGTTTAGGATCCGCGACGAGCCTTTGCAACGCTCTTGTTCGGCGATAGAAGGCAAACAAGGTCGAAATAGAGTTAAAGTCAATATGCAGCAAATGCTGTACGGTTTCGATTCTCCAGACCCGCCTTTGTCTCCGACCAGATCAGTAGATGTAGGGAATTTGGAAGCTTGCGAAGCTGAGCTGATCGTATCTATGATGGAGTTTGAAAAAATGTTGAATAATTCTCCCATCCCGTCCCTCGACCGACCTTCTCCTATAAGTCCTACATCCAAACCCCTTGACAACAGCGTTTCACCGAAAGGCCCGGAAGATGACCAGGACTCGAAAGCAGTGGTGCCCTTATCGATTGATTCAGCATACGGCAGGTGGGTGACCTTTTTTGATCTTGACAATCCACTTTGAAACGATCACATTAAACGTTGGCAGAGGAACTATAAATATTTTCACATCAGCCTTGGGCTATGTTCTAACAATTTTCTGGGAATCTACACAAAGCTTTACAAACATGGCTCCGATGAAACGCAAATCATACTTGAACATTTCTTTATTATGTAGCTGTCAATGCACTCGATCGTTCAACTCCATTTTCAATTATAATGCCTTTGAGCTCAAAAAGGCTTTCTACGCTTGGCAATCAATTTTTTTCATGTCAGGAAATCTAATTTACTCTTCTACCGTTCTGATCATGAACACACATTTTATATCAATTGCAAATCCACTCGCAGTTGATAACTCCCTACCTATCATAATCATAACCAGAAAATAATCATTTACAGTTTATTGTTCTACATAATACAAGAACATGCTATGTAAGGACCGCAATACATATCAGAGCTGCAATCTATAGGTACCAATTAATCAAGGATGGCAGGTAAATAATAAACAAGTTTCTTTTCTAAGCAGAAGAAATTGAAATTTAATTTTGTTTTGTCAATTTATTTAAATACAAACGTAATGAGGAAATACAATTTGTAATCTATATATATAAAAATCAATTGCTGTTCGTTAGTCTCGCTAAAACTCGAGAACGGCTGGACCGATTTGGCTAATTTTGGTCTTAAATTATTTGTGGAAGTCCAGAGAAGGTTTAAAAGATTGAAAAGCTTTTTAATTTCTGCCACATAGGGGGTGTTTTAGGGGAGGAGGGAGGGAATGGGGTATCTTTGTCATCACTGAACAAACTGGGTAATCTGAAATATGGGGGGGTGTTTGTGGAGAGGGAGTGGGTGTTGATCTCAGTAGTTTGGTCCTAATAGGTTTTTATAAGTAAGTACTTTTAACTAAGGAATTTTTGAATCAGATCCATAGGGGTATCCCAAAATGTTATGGTTGAGGGGGGCTGCGTATATTGAAGTCAACTTGTGCAACGCACGGGTGAACCAGCTAGTAATATATATAAATATGCAAGTTGCAAATCATACTTATAATATATACGCATCTTAAACCACAAGTCCTTTCGTATTTAGGTAATTACATTTAAAATATTAATAACTATTACAACGTATACACACAGAATGATACCTTTTGTGTTAATATGATTTCCTGAAATATACCCACCACTATGAGCAAAGCTCGTGGCGTGGTGTAGAAGTCAGCGCTTGACAATTAGTGCATACGCTTTTATAATAGGGCATCAGTCAGTTGTGATGGTGTTATTTCGTATTCATATAAATAGTTCCTCATAAAATTAAAGAAAAACTTTCTCACAAAAAATGAAAATAAATGACAAAAGTCTTCTGATTTTATTCTCTCATTGACCTATTTTTTGAATGCTTTCCTCGCCATTTGCCCCTCCACCAATAAATTCAATATTCATGAAGCAAATGAAATACCAGATTTTTTGCCCAGATGCAGTGTTCATTCTTGGAACGCAAAACTTTGTTGCTGCAATACTTTCACGTGTTGGAATTTCACACTTTTGACCTCAGATTCGGATTCAGCGCATTTGGAAACCCTCTAGATCCAATTTTCAGCTCAAAAGACCGTTGAGTTTGGCTAATAAACGGGTAGGAAGATCACGCATGACGTAGGCATTCGTCGTTTTGAACTTCAAGTTTCACGGCCATTTTTAAATAAAACTTACTGTTTCAAATTATGCAAATTGCTACCGAAAATTGAAAAAAAAATCAATATTTGCAGAGGTTTGCGGAATAAACGGGTTGAAAATTCTAATTCTGCTTTAAATTCTATAAAGAATGCTTCTAGTTTCGAGACTTGACATAGGTACCGGTACTTTTTTTTTACATTAACAACTTTGTACCACTGGTAATTAAAAATTATTACTCGAAACATGAGAATATTATTCGTTCAAACCTTCAGGAGAATCATTTCAGTCCAAACCAAGATGATCAGAAGAACAGGAAAAATTAAATATTATTTGAAGGGGTTCCGCACAGTAGTTTTCAATTTGGTGCGTTCAAATGGGGGCACAGAGTAAATATAATCGATTTGAGACCTTTACCTACTTGTGCGTTCCCTGGCAAGAATTTTTTTCTTCTGCCTCTCGGGGGGGGGGGGGGGGGGGGGGGCCTTTAATCCGTCCCTGACTGGGATAGGGAAAAAACATAGGAAGGTCACACGCACCTTTTGGTGAAATTAAATCACTTCAACAGTTTTTAAAAAAATAATAGCCACTCAATTTTTGAGAAAAAGAAAAGGCTTGCAAGGTGGAACTAGACTGACTCTTCTTGGAGAGAGTGATGATGAGGGGAAGAGCGTTGGGAGCGCGATCTCGTGCGTGATCGGCGAACCCTAAGATAGCTCCAGAATGATCCCCAGAGTTAGCACCTAGCATCAACTGATGGAAATTATGTTAAGAGGAATTTTCGGACGTGACACATTTAAAGTTCGTTTTCAAATTTAGCTTATTTGTCTTAAGGGAGTTAGCTAATTACGATGAAGTAGCAGTAATAGGTATCTTTAAACATGAAAATTGGAATGAAATTAAATTACCGTCCGTTAATTACCGTCTACCCGTAGGTGTATGCTAATTATTTCATTGAATCGAATGAGACCATCCGGTGTACTGATTGATTACCCTTGCTCCAGGCAATTAGGGTTGACCTTAAGCAGAAAATGTAGAGAATTTAAAAAAAAATTTGGAGTTAAGACTAGGTAGAACTTCAGGGGATTAGACTCGATCCTATTTTAGCTTTATCGTTTAAACTGTGTATGCTGAAATTTATTGCTAGTAAGTCGGTTAACCTGCTCAAAGGTACCTAGCTAGGTATTCTAGCTAGAATAGTAACATAACTGTGAATACCTGTATATATAAGAGAAGGTTAGTTTGATTGTCCGCCCAAAGTGTCCAAACGGTTGCACCCAAAAAATCTTTCTCCTGTAAAGTATGTACCTATCAGACTATTCTATCTACCATGTTGATGATTAAAAGAGAGTCTCTTTGGGACTGTTGGCTGATCATGTCAGGATGCGGATGGAGTGCTTCCTGATCAGCTGACTGAACTGCATGGCTTAAGCACGTTCCATGTACTATAATTACAGCCTTGAGGCTTCGAATGGACAGCATCTCCGGAATCAAAAGGAGGGAACCTCATTTTCAAGTTTTCAGATGAGGGGGTACAACGAGTCTTTGAAAGTAGAAATATTTCGAAAATATAGAATAGAAATTCATATATCCATTTTCTTATACTTAATAAGTGCTTATTTCATACTTTTCATTAATTTAAATTACTTTCTGAGTGCTTTTTTTATCATAAATTAAAACTGAGCTAAATTGTTGTCAGCAGCCTCACAAGAGCGTCTTCAGGAGAAGGCGACGCGCCGCCGAGAGCAGAACCGTCCAAATTCTGCCACGAGTGCGGCTCCAAGTACCCAGTGGCGTTGGCCAAATTCTGCTGCAACTGCGGAATCCGACGAATTGCGATTTAATTCCTCGGAACACCTTAGCGAGGAAGCGGGAAACGTCTCTATGAATTCCGACGGAAGGAAGCTTAAAAATAAAGTGTAAACTAACGCCCTGATCAATAATTTCCAAAATTAGGTTAAGAGACCGTTCAAGTATTACGTAAGTATTTATTTAACTTTTTTTTTTTATCTCTCATACAGTCAACCAGTGTTCAATAATACAGTCATACAGTCTCCATGTCAGTGCACACCTTTTGGGAACGGGTTGTTGCCATATCTTCGTCTTGGGATAGTAGAGGTGAGGAGAAAAGTGGCATTTCTCTGTTTTTTAGTGCTTCATTCCATAATTATGGCTCTTCATCTGATTTTGGGAATATTCAGCTCACAAGAAAATGTGCACGTTTTAGAAATTATTATAACTCTATGACATTCCTAAACCCCCCTGTTGATGACATGATAACATGTACATTGGATTACCAAAAAAAAAAAAAAAAGTTCAAGTCGTATGAGCGAATTTCAGCAAATTATCATATTACGTCATGTTAAATTGTATTGAAATTTAAGTCGAAATACAATTTTTAAAACCAATTATATGACAAAAATCCATGCTAAATCAAATTTGGCGATTCAAAAAAGATTTTTGATTTTTGGATTTTTCACAGTTTTTATAGATTTTTCCGCAAATATTAATATAATTTAAGTATGTGTTTTTGGGATAATTTTGTGCAAATGTATTTTAATGTCCTTTTTAATCATTGATAATTTCGTTGATTATGTATAATCAATCTATAAGTAAATAAAATATACAAAAGTAAATAAAAAATATATAAGTTTGTATATATTTTGATAATTTTGTTAATAATTGATTATTATCATCTGCTAAAAATTATCAATTTGAAGATTTTTGGCAGTTTAAGCAATTTTAAGTGATTTTTTTAGCACATTTTTGAAAGTTGACCAATTGAATGTGATCAAAAAGTGCTGATCAATAAACTCATCCTTTCATTTGGAAGAACGGCATTCTTTCTTTGGCGCAAGAACGGGATTTTTATCCCAATCCTAAGGGACGTTGTCGTCTGGAATGTCATACACACACACACACACACGAACACACGCGCACACACACACACACATATATTTTTTTTCTCCCCATCATGCTGAAAAAAATCTTTTTTTGGAGTTTTTCTGTCATTTTCCAATCAAAATTTATGATTTTTAAAAGTTTGAAAAAATCGGGCCCGAAAATCGCAAATTTTTATTAAGTTTCAGCAGATTTTCAGCACACTTGCAAAACTGTTTTTTCGCGATTATAAATACAATGAAACATTATGTAGAAAATTCAAGTTTTGATGATTATTGGGGAAAGAAAGATAGTTTTTGGACCCAAAAATATATTACAAAAAAGTAATTTTTTGACACAATCTTCGTTTTTTCGTTTTCCTGAAAAAAAAAAAAAAAAGCTTTGGCAAGTTAAGCTCCCTTTTCCCATGCATGGCCACAAGAATGAAATAAAGCACTAAAAAAACTAGGAATGCCACTTTTCTCCTCACCTCCACTACTCCAAGACCTTTTGAGAAAACCAAGGGTTCTCAGAGCTCTCAAAGCTTCAGTATCTTCGTAGCCATTAAACTCGAGTTTCGTGTCCAGAAGAATTCCTAGGTCCCGGGTCAAAACTACTCAGTAAGAGGGAAAATCGAACTCCAATCGGTTTTGAGATTTCGAGTAGGTACGTCAAAGATAACCATAAAATAGACTGGTAATGAGAGCTTAACAATTTTTTTGTGTAAAATATACCTACTGTCTTGTCTTGTCTGTCTGACAATGCTGTGAAGACTATATGATTTTATTACTGTAAATCTAGAAAGTTGACATGTATAGGTATTAAGTATGTAGGTGGGTACCTACCCAACCAATCCTTAGGCCAGTAGATAATTATAAACATGTTTTACTTATTCTAACGTCTTCAGAATGAGTGGATTCTAGTAGCATTAATCACTGTCCCCTTCTAAACATGAGCTACCCACCACTTACGACGTACCTACGTTTTAATTATAGTTTAATTTGGAAAAAGTAAAAATATAAAAGAACATATAAGAACAAGGTAATACAGTGCTTACTTGATTCTTGAACGGCCACTTGAAAAATTACCTATGTTGCTCGCAAACTCAAACCGATTGATTTATGAGGAATAAAAAAATATATGTATGTTTTACGCAAAATGAATAATTCGATTATTTTATGGTGATATGCAGGTAAAACGTTTGATGCAATACATTACATACACTTAAAGACCAACATTATGCGTAACATACGTACCTATAAATGAGCGTCACTGTTTATTTCCTACTGAATCAGTGTTGCCAGACTCTTCTCGACAGAAAGGGGGACAGCCATTCTTAAAAAAGGGTACAAAGAGGTGCCTAGTGTTTCCAAATGGGGTATTTTTGGAGGTACATATTTTCAGGCATATTACACATAATTTCAACCTACATATTATCATTGTTAACTCAAAATTGTCAGAATAAAAATATGTTTAATTTGGTTGATGCATGAAAGACCCATAATCGTGATTCCAAAAAGGATGAAAAATTTGGTGAAGGAAGAAGCAACTGCAATTTACTCCCAAGCCCCGGTTGGGAGTAAATCCCTATGTGTATTTCAATAGGTTATTTATACTCTGGATAAGGCATATCCAGACAGCCCATCGGATATCTGTACATCTGATGTTGAGGTTTGAGCTACAATATCTAGTAATATCAATGGCATTGGGGCATCAATAAACTGTTTCAACTTCAATAATTAGAATATAGTCAAAAGTAAGTTTACCTATTTCCCCAATTGAAGAAATACCTTACGGTCCACACATATTGCATAGGTTGTTTGAAAAAAAAAAAACACTACTAAGGTGACATATAACTTACCAAGACTGGTTGGAAAACCGTTGCCTCGTCAACTGTAGATGCAGTTCAAAGCTACCCTCCTACCTGCTGAGATGCTCTCATTTTTCTTTATGAATTGAATATGGAACATACAACCATTTGGTGTGCATGAACAGAAGACAAGATACGTCAGCTCTAGTACTTGAATGACACTAAGCCGCTTCCCTCAATCAAACCTTAGTCCAGCAGAAAGAAGGGGCCTCATTCTAAATATCCCACCCCCAAAGTTTTAACAAAAACACTATATCACCATGTTTAGTTCATGAACATCCAGCACCCATCAGATAGAGTAGCTTGATCTGCGACATGACCGTGACCATGGATGCAGTCCCTTCAATTGAACTGATTCTGTATCTTCTATGATTGGCCTCACATATTTATCAGTACAAACAGAGCTACTGTCAAGGTGACTTTGATAGCTACTTTGTTCATGTTGACACAAAACATGTTCAACATATCATCAAAGATATTTATCCATAAAGATCAGTTTAGTTGTGAGCCTCTGCCCGGTCGACTGTGTTACACTCCAGGAAAATAACTCTCACAGTCGAAGAAGAGGTTTGATTACCCTGGCCTCATAGCTCAGATCGTTGGTGTTGCAACTACAGGAAATTTCCTGTAGTTGTAACGACGCGAGTTCGAACTCTTGTCGAAGTATCAAATATTTTTAGGCTGTTACAGTTCGGCAGTCGAAATAGGACCCGAAATCATACGAAACAATAATTAATTAAATCCCTCTCGAGCCAAAAGACTGTAAACATCACATTTCCTAGCAACTTTCACTTTCTCACTCACTTGAGTCAAAACACACCGTGACAATGACCTCGCTCGACTGCTGACTAGTTCCAGCGAGCATCTGCTGAGCCAGCAGCCTGCAGTTTCACTTCGTCATTCATCCGACCCCAAACCAGCCGAGACGACTGGTATTTGACTCCGGGGAAATATTACGCTCCAGGAAAATAACTCTCATAGTCGAAGCCTGGCTTCAGCTCAGATCGTTGGAATGTTGCAACTACAGGAAATTTCCCGTAGTTGTAACGACGCGAGTTCGAACTCCTGTCGAGGTATCAAATATGTTTGGGACATTACAAATTTATGAACGAAATAAGAAATCATCAGAGTCTTCCTCAGCTCCTATCAAATTTTCTTGCAAAAGCACAATTGCCTTTTTTGGGAATAAATTGGAACTCGTCATCAAAGATATTGCCGGACAAGGCTGGAATTTATAGCAACCCTTTGATGCACTCACTGATTGTTTAGGTAAAGGTGGCCACTAACAGTCTCTGTAATTAGCTTGTTCTTTTTTTAGCCTTGATCAGGTTTACGGCTCTAAACATACAGTCACAGTCAGCATCAGGGGAACAATGCATCCCAAATGTTCAGCCTGGTATTTTTTAGCCTTTTCGTAAAGAAGCTGGAAGAGCTCAACCTTAATGCCAAAACCGACCAACCAAATTCGACAAAAAGGCTGAGCGTGATCCGCCTCAGTTTGGTGGTCTGGCTGCTCGCAAGCTCGCATCTCAAGGATACATAACATCAAGTAGTCAATCTCTTAGTAAAATTCAGATTAGTTGGACATACAGGTCAGATGATGTGTATAGTTTGCAATTTCAACGTTTTTATTACTTAAAGGCGGAGATGCAAGGCTTAGATCCATAATTTTTACCTTTTACATACCTAGTTATTTAATTTTTGGTTTACGAAGTAGTTCCGTAAGTTAAAAAGGGGAAGTGAGTGGATATTTAAGAAAAGAGGTAAAAAAGAGAATCCTAATCAAAAAGAGGTACAGTTGTGCGTACCCAAAGTCTTAAGCTGGATTCACATTGAACGAGCGCAGAAAGCGGAAGTACGGAAAGATTGAAAAACCAGTGGAGGGGGTGGCGGAGTCGGAAAGATTGTTCACATGAAGCAGGCTCCTTGATGAACGGAATCATAACCTTCCTACTGAAAGCCTCTCTGATCTGAAACCTCTACGTGCGGTTATCAACATTCCTGTCCAATGAGGTTGCGCAGAGCTCGACGGAACGCGGAAATGGTATAAACATTTCTAACGCCGTCCGCCCATTCCGACAACATGGCAGCCATCTTCCTCAACTGTTGTCCCAACAGCCAATCAGGTTGCATTCAGTCCTTCCGTTCTTCCCCTTTCTGCGCTCGTTCCGCTCCATGTGAAACCAGCTTTACCAAGGTCGTACCAAGGTCTTAGGGGTTGGGGGTTTTGGTATCTAAAAAGGGGTACATGTACCCCCAAGAAGCTAGAGAGACGTCTGGCAACACTGTACTGAGTATTGTTTAACATACATATTTTTTGTTTTTCTGGTACGAGTGCACCACATGCATGACTGTCTTTTAGTGTGAAAATTATGCTGTTATTTTCGTTGATGTTATCATTATTATTACTTTCAATGGAATATGGGGAATTTATCCAATGTGGAAAATGTAGGGTCCTGATGTTTGCCTTTTCCAGCCCTTTTGAATATTCTTGATATTCCCGATTTCCATGAAAGAGTTCTACCGTATAATAGATCTGTATTATATGGTGACAGACATTTTCAGAAATAGACGCAACTTAATCGAATTACTCAATCTCACGAGGTTTTGTAAAGCCATTTTCTGTTCTCCCAATCTATTTTGCTACCCTTCTATTCCCCAATGATTTCCACTGACACAACAAATGTATAAATCATATTTGAAAAACTGAATATGATGGTAATAAGAACGTTTGTACGCTTAATTGTTTAGCCTCGAGGAGGCGCAGCATAATGTTCCATACAACGAATACCTTCAATTATCCATTAATTCAACGAAATAATAATTTACTGACTCATATATACTAGTAAATCTATGTCTAACTGTTATGGTGCTAAAAGTGAAGTCCAATATTTCGTCCAAAATTAATTTCATATAGGTACCCTTTTGTATTTCTATAATTGTTAAACAAGTTCAAGACTATGATCGTGGACACCACGTTGTACACGTAATTATAAAACAAATGTTGATAAATGGCCGAAGGTTATTCCGTCATTCATCAACCAAGAAGTCACGATGAAAAGACAAGTCAGACTTCCAAATTTAATCTGAATGCAGAAGAAATATTCGAATTTTATCTAGTAGATGGAGGTGCCTTATAGAATAGGTATTGCAAAGTTCAAGATGTTGAAACGTATAGTGTGCAACCGTGATTTTATCTTCACTTAACGATACGATTTATGATCACGTTATTATTTATAAGTTCTTCTTGTGATTCAATTGTTCATTATTATAAAATATCATCTGTACAGAATTAGCAAAGCTCTGTTGAACAGTTGTAGGTAAGCACGAGTGAGTACCTGTATAACTAGTTCAAAACAGAATGGCAGTTTGAGACCACTACTGCACTGAATACATGAACGAGATGGTGAGGTAGCCCTTTAACTCCTACTAGAGGCTCGTTCCTAATCTCTTGCCTATGAATAGTCCGGGAAGAAAAAATACACAAATAACGGGATCCTAATTCACTTTAATGACTGTAAGGCGGGGGGCGGAAACATAATAGCGGGAGAGCCATTGGCTCGTACGGGGGGCGGAATAAGACTGATCATCGTCCACAGGGTATGAAAGGCGCTAGTGAGCAATGCAGTGTGTACAGTATGTAGAACTCACAACAACAACACAACAATCTCAACTCACAACCCCACAACTTCACGATTCCACTGCATCTTCCGGAGCTCAAATCGTATATTATTACGGGATGATGGGGAAAATAGGAATTATCAGTGTTTCGTCATGAAATATGTAAAAAGCGGGATCAAAACATTGAGCGACTTTAGCGCTCTGTCAGAAGTTCGGGAAGACAACATGCTAACTCTATCTCAAGCACTGGCGGGAGAATACGAATTTGGTTAGGACCAAACAGCCTATGTGAACATGATTTTTGCTAAAAATACGCGTTTACTGCAAAGAAATGGAGTGCTTTGAAATTACGGGTTATTTAAATAACAATCTGGTTGCCGAAAAAAAGTCCTAATTTCATTTTCAGAGTTTTCCAAAAGACAAAATAGTGCGATCAAGGTGGGTGAAAGTTTTTAATTGGGCTGAAATATTTTTGGTGGATCATTCGCACGTATGTTCACTTACCCTGGCAATCAGAGGGTTAACCTTCTGTTCACAACTGGATCAGGGGTACCCCTTGTTTGTGGGATAACCTCTGGTCTATTTACTGCTTAGTCTTAGCGGCAGAGGTTACCCCTGACGCCTGAGGGGTAACCCCTGAAAGGATATCCGCCGTTCTCTTCTGCTTAGGGCGGCTAAGAGAAAGGACGTCCAAGGAGGTTGTCTATTTACCCTTGCATGAGCTATCAGTCCCGTTAGTGAAGTAGTGGATCAAGTAACGTTTGAACTGCCATTGAGTTTCGAAGAAGGTATAGATACCTCTACCTCTATCATTGTATTGTAACTACATTATGACTTGACATAACAGTTGTCAACTTAATCCTAATGAAGAATTTGTAGCTACTGATCTGCATACTGGAGAGTTTTTGCTGGCAGAAACATTTTTAAGCCAAGACGACTTATGCGAAAAATTTAATTTTGCGCTTAAATATTCATTATAAATTTTTGTGACTGGCAACACCTGACGGCTTTAACTTAATTAATTGCATCTTGTGGAACAATGCGAGGTTAGTTGAACAAGTTAACTGGGGTTTTTTTTTCGATTTTCATTTTATTTGTAATTACGTTATCTTTTTATTAGGTCATTTTATCTCGCTCAATTTTTGAAGATAGTTGGGAGAAAACGATTTTAGCATTCCATATCAATTTCAAGATAATTGTAACATTAGTAGCTCCTGCGCATGCGTAAATGTAAAATCGTTGTTACAAACATAATTTTCAGTTGTTATCAGATTTTGATGAAGTTTTAACAGAATGTGTGGGTTATGAAGTAGATGATCCCCTATCCATTTCATCATTGCTAAATTTTTTAAAATTATTATTACAATTTTTTTTTTTTTTATTTTTTTTGAGATATGTAACAATGTATTTAATTTCACCACATACCTACCTATAGAAAAAATAAGTTATTAAGTATAATTTACTGAAAACAAGTTGAACCTATTGAAAACTCAGATAAAATCATGATTTTCTCACTCATCGTACTCCAGAACACTACATCCAGAAAGCAATATAAAATCAGGATCTTAGTAATTTTATTAGAAAGTTTTCTGCCTATTACTTTTTCAAAAAGTTTTCAAAAACTTTCCACTAACTCAACGCCGCCAATATGTGCAATACGAGACTTGAATTGTGCAACCTGCAGTTGGTAATTGTGCTAATTAAAAAAGTTGTTTTATTTTATTTTTTAATTAATTGTATTGATTAACGTACGTACTTACATTCAAGATACGGACAGAAAAGAACTGAATAGGATTTAGCAGTTACAGTTACTGTTACTCTGACGTACCGTACAGAAAATTCCGTGCATAAGTAATAACCACAACTCTCCTCACATCGAACAATCCTTCGTCAAGATGGAAACCGAGTAGGTACTACTATAATAATTAAACGTGTCTAACCATCAGTTTTTACTCATTTTTGAAACGATGTTTTCGATATTGTTAGTAGTATTTGTCTTACTCATGTGTTGATAAATCTTACTCTTGATTTGTCTACTTGTGTTGATAAAAAAAATCATTTGTAGTGCATAGTTGTTATTACTAATATTATAGTAATGTTTTCTTCAGTTAACCACGAGCACACAGAACCAAATATTTATTTTTATTACCTACGTCATTAGTTTTATTTAGTATTTCTAATCTAGTCTACTTTCTTAACCAATAATTATTAGCAATTAATTTAACCGGAGCAGTAGGGGGAAAAAGTTCACCTTCTGGGCCAGGGGCCAACTTGGGGAAGTCATGCTAAAACGTACAACACATATCAAATAGAGTGTTCTGTTCATTGCGATGCATCAACGGGTTGATGACACGTTGAATATAGGATGTTACCATGGTGTTATTTTGGTTTGACATTTTTTTGACACATATACCATATAATTCATATTTTTCATTGCCCCTATTGGACAACCTCATTATAATTGGCACATATGTGTCAACATCCCAATCAGTGCACCAAGATAACACCATGGTAACGTCCTATTTTCAATGTGTCATCAACGCGTTGATGCATCGCGCAGTGAACATAACACTGTATTTGATATGTGTTGTGCGTGTTAGCATACCTACCCCGTGTTGGCCCCTGGCCCAGAAGGAACTTTTCCCCCCTACTCGGAGCAATGTTGTTTGGTCTGAGACACATCACTGTATCTTTGTAGAAAAATGAAGTTTTCATGTTTTTGGTTTGCACGTGGTATTTTCAATATAAACAATCTTCTAAGTACCCATAGGGGCAGGTCGAAATTAATCATCACCAATTATGATTTAGTTTCTCTAATAAATAATACATCCTTTTGATTTTTTAAAGAATTACCTAATAGGCATTTCTTCAAAAGTGTCTTCGCGAAACAGTAAAGTATTCTTTATTTACCTATTAATGAAAGACGTGCTTTTTTCCTGTGATACTTCATGATGAACTATGTCGCACTTACTTCCTAACTACCATGTTTTTCTTGTTTAACCTCAATATGAGAATAAGTATTTTCTAAGCAACTCGAAACCCAGGATTCTTAAGTTCCTTTGAACACTAATTTATTTCATTTTCATGTACTTTTACGTTATTGACCGAAAGTATTCAGGGATATTATCAAAGTGCTTTATAATGAAACATTAGATCTATATTATCAGCCATTAAATCAATTTAACAAACGTGGCTTTCAGCCGAACGAACAGATTGTTTTTGATAACCATCTAATGAGGCGGTAATTTAAGATGTTTTGCGAATGTTATAAAAAACACATTGTTCAAACCATTGTTGATTTTATTTTATCGACAAAGTGCACAAAATACTCAATGTCAACGATGCAATTTTGTATGATTTTTTTTTAACGAGTCAAATAAAGCATGATATGAGTTGTTGGAATGCACTTTTGTGTTCAAATTGTTCGTCATTTTTCCTTCTGAATACATCGCAAATTTTATTTCAGCATTTTTATCATTCAATAATGATTGACAAGGACGTTTGGCTTTGCTAGTATAACCTCACAAAAAATGGGTGAGCTAAGTTCTCTCCTGCTTACCTTTGTGACAGTTCCGTCAGATTCCAAAAGAATGCAAGTCTATCCGTCGCTGAGCACCGGGTTTACCGTCATTTCCGAGGTGTTGAAATGCGTGGTTGGCGATAGATGAGGATCTGAGAACCGGAAAATCATCTTCTCCGAACATAGCATATATGTTATTAGTACGAGTTGTGTGTATTATGGTACAGTCACACCCCTCTCTCTATGAGTGCGGATTTAGGCCCCATTGCACCTCTGGGGGCGATCTAAGTCCGTTACATGGTAGCAGAGCGTGGTTAGGATTATGTACGGCTGAAGCCTAGTAATTTGATCCACTATTTTTGGGGCGTTAATGTTTCAGAAGAAACATGGCCCGGGTTTCCAGAAGGAATACCCATTATATTCCCTTGGATACATAAATACTTTCATTGGTTCTTGACTATTAATTTCTCAATTTTTCCCCTCATATTATTTCTATTCAACATACTTAATATCTTCCAAGGGCATCGTTCCCAAACCCAGGGCATCGTTCCCTACTTCATAAGTCCCCATAGTGGGCACCTTCCACTTTAAGTCTCCAAAGTTGAGCAAGTCATTTCCCCAGAGCATAGTTCCCATTTTCATAAGTCCCCAAAGTGGGCAGCTCCCCATTGTAAGTCTCCTGGTTGAGCAAGTTATATTATTCCCGATTGTTCCAATCTTTGATTGGGGGTTAATTACCTAATGAATACTTCATATGAAGATTCATTGATAATCCATCCTGTTTTAATTTCTCTTTCATTATCCTCAATCGATCGCAGATATTTATTAGTGAGCATCAGTTTTCAACCAGTAAACTATTCCATCTGGTTTACATACTTCCTCTTCAATCAAGTATGTTTTTAAGGGTAGGAGAGTGAGAGTTCCGTCAGATTCCAAGAGAATGCGCGTCTATCCATCACAGAGCACCGGGTTAAACGCCATTCCCGAGTTGTGGAAATGCTGTGGTTGGCGATAGATGAGGATCCGAGAACCGGAATTATTCATCTTCTACGAACATAGCACATATGCTATTAGTACGAGTTGTACCTCTTATGGTACTGTCACACTCCCCTCTCTCTGTGGGTGCCCCATCGCACCTCTGGGGGCGATCTAAGTCCGTTACACCCTAAGAAGTTAAAATTTGATTGGGAGACTCTCTAGGACAAAGGGAGGCGACTAAAATGGTGGGCTCTCTCCTGATCAGCTGAGTGAGCTAATTTCTTTCCTGTCCATCTTAGCAAGCTAAATTTGATAGGGAGACACTCAAGATCATCAGGAGGCGATTAAAAGGATGAGCTCTTTGTTTTGAGAGATACATTCTCTCCTGCTTACCCTTGGAAGATGAAATTTGTAGGTAGACTCTGTGGGCCATTAAGAGACGATTGAAATGCTAGACCTTTTCCTGATCATCTGAGTGAGCTAAATTTTCTCCTGTTTGCCCAAGGAAATTGATATTTGATAGGGAGCCTCTCTTGGTCATTAATAGACGTTTTAAATTATGGGCTCTTTCCTGATCATTCGAGGATCTAAATTTTTGTTATGACACGAATGTACTTATTCATTATTATGATATAACTGGAGACGAGTCTATCATGGGTTTTTTATTTCTTTCATAAAACCTGAATTCTGATACTACGGACTCCCCATTGAATCACTTGTTCTGACAGTTGAGTGATATATGAGGCTCTTTTCATTCTGATTCGACAATAGAGAGAAATAATTAAGAACGGAGAAAATACGGGAGGAGACCCAGAAAACAATTACAATGTAAGGAAGTACTCTGATCAGCTGGAAAACACCTGATGTAATTTCATTTTTTATTCGAATTTGGTGCCTAATGAATGGAAATTTATCACCAATGAACCACTCTGGGCGATGAATGTGCTGAGATCTTTTTCTCTTATATAAATGAGAATGCCGTTTTGATTTCCCACCTTGCTGGCCAAACAGCTCAACGGAATCTAATGCGGTTTTCCCAAAATTATCAGCAAATTCCAGCGATGGTTTTTAGGCTATATCACAGTCCTCTAGACTTACTTCTTCATCGAGAACTCGGCTTCCCCTAACGGCATCGCCTTGGTAAGCAACTTTGAAATTTAGGAAAAACCGGACATGCGCCAAACTTTACACGTCAAATGTTGATGGAGTGGGTTCAGGCTAGTAACTAATAAACATGGAAGAAGAGAAGTCGTAGTGACAAACTACACGGGCCAGCTCCGTGCCCAAAGCTCGAACCTTCTTTTCTTCCATGGTGACTGCTAACAATAATTGTACCTACTAATGGGTGGCAGTCATTTGCATGCCTACACCGTTAGGTACCTAACTAGAATTTTCCACTACTCGAGTGATGTTTATTTTGCACCACACTTCTCTTCTGCAATACACCTTCCTCGCTGCACACATTTTTCGCACTCATTTAATTTGCGGCTAAAAAATTTTATAAAGAGGGGAGGGGTGTAGTTTACACCCTGACCCGTGGATTCATGTCACTCTTATCTGGCCTGGGCTGTGTCCACATCACCAGGCCAGCACCTATATAAAGAGCCAAGAGGGCCATCAAATATACCATTCTCATCTAGAACTTCTTGGAGTTATTATTTCTGATATCCTGCACCCCACACGAAGCCTCATTACAATACCATAAATTATGGCACCTTTGTCTGGCAATCCTACCTATTACACCTGGACACACTTGTGTCCAAGTAGGTAGACCTACCTACAAAAACGCAAGTATGCCTCTCCCATATTAGCATCTATACGTGTAATAAGCTTACTATCTACTCGGCTATAACTTTCCTGCATGAAATTGTCAGGGCCAAATTCTTTTCCTGGTAGATTGCAACAATCCACTGTTTTCTTCAAAGTTTCTTCCCTTGGGAAATCCACGTACCTACCTACCTAACCAGAATTACTACACCCAAATACGCAGTACGTAACTATCATGATGAACTAATAATAAATAAATTATTAAAACTAATTATTAAATTAATAAATAGGTACCTAATAACGTAGGTGGTGGATTCTCGGCTTCATTGTCCTCTTTTATGTCGCACACTGGTGGAGTAGGTAAATTCACTGATATATTCAATGACGGTATTGTTTGGTGTTGGGATAGTCACTTCCTCAAATTGCAGCTTGTGAAGCTTCCAAGAAATTTTATAGTTTCTTTAAAAAACTCCGTTTCCACTATTAACAATTCATTGTTGTGTTGTTCCAGTAGTTGCTCAGTTCTAATTGATTTTGTTTGTATTTGATATCTCCAATTTTGTTGTCGAGGACCTCTGTGGATGTGTGTGGGTGGTTCATGTGCAGTAGGTGCCTAACTAGGTTTTTTGTTTATTTTGCCGTTTTTATTGTTTGTATGTGTTTCTTTATTATAATTATTAATTTATTAATAGTATAAACTTCATGTTTGGAAAGGATTGATGAAGTTAGTAGTGTGGGGAAAGAATTGTAGAGCGAAATGGAGCTACGGAAGGTGTTAACAAGGGAAAAATCATGTCAACGACCATTTTCTTTAGGGAACTGCCCCCCCCCCCCCCCAGCGTGGATCTTGTTAGTTCGGCCCGGCTGATGCTGAGCCAGGGCCGGATTTACCATTTCAGAGGAACGTTTGGCGCCTTCAACCTTTGTGCACGCAATTTACAACTCAAGAACGTAACGCATAAGGACCACACAGACAGTCTGTAGGCGAACTAATCGCCGTCCAAAAGAAAACATCATACTACATGATCATTTTTTGTGAAGTGATCTTATCTAATTACTTAGTAAAACTTATTCAGGTCCAATATACTTTTTTAAATTCTTTATTGATAGAGACATTTCTTGATAACATTCCTCATTGATATACCTCAACCTAACGTTTTAGACACATTCATTATATTGTTTGTTCTTTTTCCACTCTAACACGGTCAGAGTAAAAGTCACAGATCACAAAAATTCAAAAAGAATCACGATTGTTCAGTGACATCAAAAATATGTCGTGGTCTTTTGAGTTACATCAGGTAATTCAATGCCTTGACGTAATCACAACCAAACTTAAAAACTGCGACTGCATTTTGAAGGAACATACAAATGCTTTGAATACTCAGGTGCATGCTCTATCGCAAGAAATTGCTAACAGTCAAGAAACTATCTTGCTCATTAAAAATAATAATAAGAGAATTGACTGTATAGAATAAAATCTAGCATTATCTGAAAAAAAAATAGTACGAAACAGAACCGGCACACGGACAACAGAAACGATCTTATTCTTCAAAACGTTTAAGAAGAGAAAGAAAACAAATATTCTCAAGGGGAAGGTGATGGACATTTTTAGAACGAAATTAAATTCTTGAGGATTATGAAGTTATAGGTGTAAGGCGTTAAAGGCACTATCCAACCTCTAGAAGTAGACCAGTTCAAATTCATTTTGCCAATCATTTCTCTAAATCTAAAGTACCTACGCCAGAACATTTACAAGTTCAAGGGATCCCAATTTGATACATCCGAGTTCTACGACAGAATAACACGGGAAATAAGGAAGCATCTCTTGCCCAAGTTGTTTCAAGCAAGAAAAGACGGGAAGCATGCCGTCTTGATTGAAGATGAGCAACTAGATGATGGAAAAAAAACTTATCATTCACTATGGACAAAGTACGTCGGAGGATTCTACATCTACTGGGTCGGAAGTGGAGATTAATCTGAACACTCCTCCTCCGTCCTCTCCCAACATTTTCAGAAAACAGGTCAAGACGAAGATGAAAATCTACAAGAGATAGAACGAACATCAACACCGCTTTGGAAATTTTGGCAATGACTCGGGATTATTATTGAAATTTGGCTGTGGAGTGTAGGTATTATTAATTGTGATCTTTGTTAACTATGCAGTGCTCATTTATTATACGTAAATTATGTAGATCTATATAAGTAGGTAATTATTTCATACATCATACGTAAAAGTCTAACATTGTTTCTTGAGGCAGAAATGAAGGCAAGATATCATGTGCTATTTTTTAATGTGTATTTAAAGGATCTCCTTGAATTGAACTGATTGAGTCTTTGACACTCTGGGAGTTCGAATCCATCAGAAACAAGACGGTTTGTGTGGTTGAAGTTGTGTTTCATGAAGGAGGTCATTAATTTGCAGGGCCCGCAGAGAGGGTGGGGGCCCTGGATACATTACCACCGGGGCTGGGCCCGAGATTTTCATTAAAAAAATTTAAAAAAAAAGAAGGAGGAAAGCAAGAGAATTTGAAAAAGAAAACATGTCAAAGGGGACCATCATCTACCATAGGTACCTATGCTATGCGCTCGAAAACGACGAAAAATGTACTTTTCTTATTTCAAAAGTTTTTGGAATCCCAGTAAGGGGAACAGGCTTGAAAGAAGTCGAAAATACATTATTTGGTTCATATCCGATCGAAAGTTTCTCGTACGATGCTTTTTTCTTAAAAACACTTTATTCCAGTGTTGGGCAAAATCTTATCGTCGAAATAGAATACGATTGTAATCGCAATAATATTCATTGATTCTGATTCAACTACGATTATATTCGTATTCGTGTAATCATATTCGTCTGCCGGCGATTACACGAATACAACCCATAAAAATGCGTCACGTTCATCAATTTCAACAGGGCGTCCCTCCTATAATATGCGAAGCCTTGCTGATATCACCTAGCTTCAGAGCGACGTCCTTAAAGCGAATTCAACGATTGGAGCCCAGCCTATTTGTCTCAAATCTATTTCAATAGGACGTCCCTCTGAAGCCAGTTAATTTTAGCGAGGCTTTGCATATTATTGGAGAGACGCCCTATTGAAATTGATGACCGTGACGCATTTTTATGGGTTGTATTCGTGTAATCGCCGACAGACGATTACGATTACACGAATACGAATATAATCGCAGTTGACTCAGAATCAACGAATAATTATTGCGATTACAATCGTATTCGTATTCGACTATAAGATTATGCCCAACACTACAATCATGCAGCACGATCAAGTGAGCTAATTACCTTAAATCATCTATCGTTTTATAATATGTTAAATCGTATAAAAATTTGAGCGATTTGAGACAATGAAATAGTTAAAAACAAAGTTTATTAAAAAAAAAAAAAAACTTCCTAAATAAAATTCGGCAACTCAAAAAGATTTTGCAATTTTTTGCAGTTTTTACAGATTTTTCTGCAGATATTAATGAAATTCAACTACATTTTTCACAAAAATTTGTGTACACATTTTTTAATGACCTAGTTAAGTAATTACTGATCATTTTGTTTTGATTGAAATTCTGTTAAAAATGGTAAATTTAACAATTTGTGTCCGTTTTTAGTCATTTCTAGTGTTTTTAGCGCATTTTTTGAAATTTGACCAATTTAATGTGCTCAAAAAGTGCTGGTTAACGAACTCATCCTTTCATTTCGAAAGCTTGATTTTTTGGCGCACGAACTGGATTTTTATCTGTATCCTAAGGAGAGTTATCGTCTAGAATGACATATAGGTATTATATATGTCACAGCATTTTTGTGAAATCAGCCTTTATTTTAATTCTAGCCTTTTTACAATACGCCGCCTTTTCATAATAAAACGTTGGAATGACAAACTATGCACAGCATTCTGACCTATGAGCCCAACTAATCTGAATTTGACATGGATATGTCTTTTGGCTGGGGTTCAAGGAATTTTTCGCGACACTTTTTTTTCTCCACACAAAATGCAACGCTCCGGCACTTTAGATTATTATTAACTCGAAAATTGAAGGCTAGGTAGGATTTCTATTGGTTTTTCACGTACAACCAATGAGTTACTAGGGAAGAGTAACTCCCATAGTTTTCAGAGTAGGAAAATCGTTCGCCACTTTTTGGAATGCTCTCATTTTATCTCATGACCTCTAAGCCATTGTAGTGTCAAGGAATGCTGATTTATTACTCTAAGTTATAAACTAATATTGTTTTGTAACCATAATGGAATAATCTGGTGAAAAGAAGGCACTACATGGTTGGTATACAATTGAGTGGTAGGTACGTACTGGTAAGCAGTAGGTACTAGACATATCCATGATCTTTTGTTTTTCCCATCAAGGGAGAAATTGAAATGCTTGAAAAATTTAATTAGTAATGGACCAATAGCCATTGAAAAATTAACTACTGATTTCGGTTGCAAAGTGAAGTAACAATCAGTTAATCTGATTTTCACTAAGGGATTGACTACTTGATGTCAAGTAATCTTGAGATGCGAGCTTGCGAGCATCCAGGCCACAAAACTAAGGCGGTTTACTACGGTTTAAGCCGCACATCAACCAGGAGGTACACTGGAAGTGGCACGATTCTAAGGGGAGCCATGTTACCATCCTTGACTAAAAAGGAGCGCCATCATGGACTCCACAGACAAATCGGAGTGGGAAAAAAATGGGAGATAAAATGATGACCACTGTTCAGCCCTCAAAGTGGTTGAACAAAAAACCCAAAAATAAAGTTATACAGCTAAGACTAGATGTAAAATGGGCTAATAGCCCACTTGGACTATGGGCCCAATACATGCTACTATATACAATCAGCAAAGTGAAATAAAAGTCCTCTAAAAAGTGGCGGATGAACACTATTTACCGTAAGTATTTCAATAAGTTAAATTGCATTAAATTTAAGCGATATCAGTAGGAAGAAATTGTTGAAACCCCATTTTATGGCAAAAATACTTGTACTTAATAACATACCGTGATTCAGAGAAGATTTTGGATTTTCAGGGTTTTTGTGCAGTTTTATAGATTTTTCAGCAAATATTAATGAAATTTAAGTACGTATTTGAGCATAATTTTGTACAAAACTTTCCTAATGTCCTAGTTATTCGTTGATCATTTTGTTTTTACGAGTACTAAAACCCCTGCTAAAAATTATAAATTCAACGATTTTCTGCTGTTTTTAGCCATGCTTAGTGATTTTTTTAGTACATTTTTTGAAATTTGACCAATTTAATGTGCTCAAAAGTTGTTGGCCAACGAACTAATCCTTTCGTTAGGAAAGTTTGATTTTTTGGCGCAAGAATTGGTTTTTTATCTCAATCCTATGGAGAGTTATCGTCTGGAATGATGCACATATATACGTATGAAAAAGCGCAAACTTCAGGAATCATTTCAGAATGTCACAAAACGGATTTCAATTAAGAAAATTTTCAAAAATTATGATTTTAAAATTTTCCGATCCACCGCAATAGGTTCTTCATTTTCTACGAACATTCGCTAAAAGGCTGATTTCACAATATGGCTGCAACATATATACCTACTTATATGTACCAAAGACATTTTCCAAAAATTTCGATTTTAATGTTTTTCGAGTCATTGCAATAGCTTATTTTTTGTAGGAAAATTTGCTAAATACTGATATACCAAACGTTATTTATATTGTATGGATTGCAGATGAAAGTGGGTGGGAACTGTTTTTGTTTCAATAGATAAGGTAAACTCACCACACCCCAAATCGATAGGAAAGTCCCTTGAGACGTCGCTAACAAAGGGGACACATGTGGGGTGTGCCCACGCCAGAACTTCTACCTACTCTTCAGTTCCGATTTTCGAGGGATACAAAAAAATAATGTTCCCGCGTCGACATGGAGAAGTAACGATTTCTTTAACAGGTGATGCAGTATACCCAGCCAACAAGGATGTTAAGTAATTGTTCATCAATATTACGTACTAGCCGGTTACACGTGCGTTGTACGGACCCACCTATACGGGTTACCTAGTCGGTGCATAGGCTTCTGAAAATACCATATCCAGACTGTGTTCGTCACATCGAAGGCTACATGCAAAATTACAGCATAAAAGTAGCAAAATCAGACCCCGACTGATCAGGAAAAAACCCATAACTGCAATCGTTTCTTACTGTTCACAGGGTCATCCTATCAAATTTCAACTTCCTAGGGTGAACAGGAGAGAATTTAGCTCACTCAGCTGATGGAAATCGTCAAAACCAAACACGCGCGAAGAAAAGGCCCGAACTGCGTGTTGGCAACCATAATAACATTTCGGGAGCCAAAACAAATCGGTTTTCCGTCCGGCTTTTTGCACGATATATCAAATTCCCGTCCATAACCTATCAATAATGCAACCCATGCTTCACTCGCAACACCCGTAGCAAACCATCATGGCTTCTTCTCCACTTTTCACGAATATCTGCCGCTCGCAAACTGTCTAGTTTGGGAACCAAACAAATCGGTTGTGAAGGATAGCACCGTTTATGAAGTAGAAGGATGTTTTGGAGATTCAGACATAGACAATGTTGTACGCCCGAACTTGGTGATCATTTTACAACGTCAGAATCGGTCCAGCCGTTTATCCGTCTATTGGGAACATACATAGAAACACACATAGATAGATAGAAACAAAATTTGAGTTTTATCATTTATAAGGATTATGTTGGGTTTAATCGATGAACGAATTTTTTCAGACTTGGGTTTTTCGAACAAGCGAAGAACCCACTTCCACTTTCGATCAATTCCGTAAGACTTCATAGGGAAAGATAGTAACTTACCTACTTACGAAATTAGATTCGTTGGGTAATCGGATCGACCGTTACAACAAGCAACACAATAACAGCACATTTTGAAAAATCAATCAAAATTAAACAACCATTTTCAAAACAAAAAACACACAGAATGATTCGCGCTTCTTCGTGGCTATCAGCTCAAATTCGAGAACGGAATAAGATATCGCGATCCTGGCTTCACCATCGTGTTCAGCACTAAAAAATTTGAAATGAGGCGTCACTCAGAAAAAAAAAGGCCGTCTAGGGACGCCCGAAGGAAGCGAAGCTTTATATCATAAAGCGTAGAATAGAATTATGAATATTTTCATAATCATAAACGATCTCTTCTAATTGGAATTAATTTCAAATAATTTTAATGATTTGCATCCTTCAATTTTTGCGAAATCAGTTTTATCGCATACAAGTTCTCACATACAATACATAACATACAAGTTCCAAATCATTTACAAAGCTTAATTATCTGCCTGTTCATCAAGATCAGAAGTACATATGTCTACGAGAGGACCTACTACCACGCCTACTCTTTATGCCATACCTCTCTCATTTAACACTTTTTCCACCACTGACTTTAAGTGATGATTAGAAAAAAAAAAAACATTTATTGACTTTTCATGTGAAATTCTACCATACTAACATTGCAATAACCATGTACTCAACCTTGAGCGAACTCTGCTTTGTACATTGCAGAAAATCATGTCATTTCCAGCTACTAATAGCTTTTTCTTTTACAGTTGCCCTCTTGTCTCACACCTCCTCTGCTACATACCACTCCTATTCTGCAATACACCTTCCTCGCTGCTCACGTCACTTCTCTACTCAATACGCCGCTACGACCCGTACCAATTGTATAACGGGCATTGCTAACAGTCCTTCATTATTGTAAAATGGTCAGCAAGAATTTCACCAGATTTGTTCACACTCATGTAATTTGCGGCTAAAAAATGTTATATCCGGACCCATGGAAACTTGTCACTCTTATCTGACCTGGTGGGGTGGGGGTGTCCCTCCCTCACCAGGCCAGCACCTATATAAAGAGCTAAGAGGGCCATCAAACATACCTACCATCCTCATCTAAAACTTCTTGGAGTTATTATTTCTGATATCCTGCATCCCACACGAAGCTATCATTTCAATATATATATATATATTTTTTTATACATATACGTCTACGAGTGGTGGGATCTTCCAGGGTATGTTCGAAAAGGTGCATAAGCAATTTTAAAACTCACTACTGTGACAGTTACCATCAGATCCAAGAGAATGCGCGTCTATCCGTCGCTCTTGCGCCAGGTCGAACGCCATTTTCGAGTTCTTGGAATGCTGTGATTGGCGATAGATGAGGATCCGAGAACCGGAAAATCACTTCTCCGAACATAGCACATTACGCTATTAGTACGAGTTGTATCTTTTATGGTACTGTCACACTCCCCTCTCTATGAGTGCGGATTTAGGCCCCAATGCACCTGTGGGGCGATCTAAGTCCGTTACACTACCCCCACCCTAACCATGGGTGGCGGGCGAGAGGGGGGGGGGGTGGAGTCAGCTTGGTGAGGTTAGGCAATGACCTGCAAGACCGAGCAGTCTTGAAGGTGAGGTCGTTTTTTGCCCCGTGTTCTTTTACATCCCACCTCCTGCGAGCGAGAAAACTACACTAGTTACACATTTAAACAGAGATGTGAAGGGATGGATGTATGATAATAGATTGACCTTAGCTTGAAAAAACTAAATGATTGAAAATCACTCCTGTTTTCTAATCAAAAATGCCTAGTGTCATTTAAAAGTATGTTATATTCATTATCCTTACATTACAGTACCTAATGTGAAAACTTGGAGACTATTCAAAAGATAACAGTGAGGGACAGCTACAGTGTATTAGTTTAAATTACCAATTTCCACAGCATATCATGTTATAAAATGAGCTATTTTTTTGGGTGATCTTGTTTAGTATGATGGCCGGTTGGGGTTGTTGCTTTTTCATGTTTTTTCACTGGTGGAGATGGAGATTTATTATCAGAGCTGTTACCACGAGCGATGTTGGCCAATAATTCGGACCGAACAGCCTCCGGATCGATCACCATCGTGTCGTAAGATATCGACAATTTCGTAATGGTTTGGTCTTTAGGTGCCGCAGGATCGGGAGTGTTGTGAATAAGTACGGACATCTGTTTTTGTAATTTGATCTCGTCTTCTTCTATTTCTTTACGCATCTTGGCCACCTCTTGTAGCGCTTTGTCCATCGTCAGGTTCAGGTGGACGCGGTCTTCTTCGGAAAAGTCTAGAATACTGGGTAATTCCTTTCGTATGGGATAGATTCTCATTTCCAGATCTTTCGAAACTTCGTCGGTTTTCAGAAGCATTTGGTGCTGAAATAACGTACAGAGTGATTAAAAAAACGCTGCAAATTATTACAAAATGGTTTATTATTTTTGTGTTAGATAGCCCTTGTATCCAGATCATTCGTCTATAATTAAACGAATGATGATGATGATTTTTAAATCCCGTATGAAATATATGTATTTACATTTGTACAGGCGAACCCAATTACATTATTACATGAAAAAACAAAGGAATCAAGTTGACGGAAACCAACGGAAAGAAATTAAACTTCTGGAGAAAAAAAGAAAGAAAAAGAAAAAATGTTCGATTTGAGGCACTGAAAGTTCTGAGTGGTGTGACAACTGAGGGGGAAAATCTATTAGTACTTAGCTGATATGAACTTAAATAAAGTAAGGGTGGAACTGAAACGAATTGGATTTTGCTGAATTGAATTTCACTTAATTGAATTTAATTAGGGGTGGGACGCGCATATCGCCGATTTGAATGAAGAGAACGGGCTGATGAAGAAGTCCAAGTCAGGGTTTAGACTCGTCAGGTAGTTTGCCGTACGAGGAAGCCAAGATATGATCAGAACATGGCACATCTTGCCTCCGAGAAGGGTTCACACTTTTACAGTTCCAAGACCCCGCAATTTTACGCTTCACAGTAAAGATGTTTAAAAAAAGGTCGATGGGTAAGGAAGAATATATAGGTTCAGAGGCCACTTAGCTGATCAGTGCACCTCCGTACCTCGTAATTGTTACTGAAGAGTCTTAGAGGAGCTCTATCTGAATAACACCGTGGGTCGATTAGGAAATTTAGCCTTGGAGCCCCAGAGCTGATCTGAGTCCCTCCATACTTTGCAATTGTATTCCAGATCCCCGAAAAGGAGCTACATAAGTCAATTAAAAAACAAATTAGGCTCAGAAGCCCCACAATTGATCAGTGTGAACTGATATTGAATTTATTCTTGATATTACAAAGGAGGTCCATTTCAAATCGCAAATCCGAAGGTTGACATCAATAGAGAGTTCCTAGAGATCCGTCGGTCTCGATATGGCATGAGGTAATGAGAAACATTTACCGCACCTTAAAGCCACGTCAAGTCCTTAAAGGATCTAGTTGTAACGCTATATCCATGGAAGGAGGAAATTATCCCTAGTAGGTTATTTGAGTCCATGGAAGAAGGTTATTTTAGACGATTACGTTTTTTCTGGATTGTGATACGGTAACGTATCTGTACGGAAAGATGCGTCACCGGAACACATTGCGTCAGAGTTACGGTGCCGGATGTCAATACCGCACGACGTATTGTGTTTTAGGGATCTACTAGGAACTCTCTAATCTGGCTGCTTAGATATAGGCACCTGCAGAGGAAACCTCTGAGAAGGGTTCACACTTTTAAGCCCTCTCTACACAATGATATCTTCTGGGCCAGATTTATGGCGAAGTATGGGTGCTGTCGCATGAAGAACGATGGTCGAGCAGGGCGACTGACTGACTGACACGTTGTGTGGACATTCAAGCACGACAACGCGCGCGCGTAGATCGTGGCCTCGCATGGTCCCCTTTGATCTTTCGAGAAAAGCCGCGAAGGAGGCAATTGCCCACATGGCTCCGCACGGACCAGACATCGCACAGTGGGGCGAAAACGCAAAAAACCGCTTATAAGTCTTTTGAAAGCAAAAATTCGGTCCAAGTGATGATAGAAAATGGTTAGTTTGCCATCAATGCCAGTGCCAAACGGCTAAGTTGATTAATAGACCGTAGAGATTTTTGTTCAATCATGAAAAAACATGTGAAAAGTTGTAAAATGTTTGATGGAATGGAAAATGGAAAACAACTTATTATTAATATATATTTTTCTTTGAGTTGGTCCAAGTATATTTTTGTTAACTCATACTACAGTAGCAGTACAAATAAACAGTTTGCAGTATCGGAATAATTTTTTTCTCAGGTTTGAAACTTTACTTAAGCAAATGTATAGAGCGAATTATTGTTCATTTCGCTGTACGGGTTGAACAACGCTCAAAAATATTCTCTTTCGGCAACCAAAAGATATTATAAATAACAGCTCATCTCTTCTGACCCCTTGCTCTCATCCTTAAAAACAGGATTGCAATCATCAGGTTCACAAGGCTCACAAGAAGAAACTAAGCTTCTCCTCTCTCTCTCTCGAAGATGATGGGGAAAAAATCCAACCATACAACAAAGAACACGTGGATAGTCATGACATTGGTGAACTAGCAGCAGGTTACATGGATCATCGAGAATAAATTTAATTTTTGACTTTTATTTGATTTTAATTTAATACGAATTGAATTGAATTTAATTTTAACCGTTTAATGAATTTAAGCTGAATTGAATTTAATACTGAATTTAATTTTAATCGTTTAATGAATTTAATTTGAATTGAATTTATATTGAATTTCATTTTCATAGTTTAATCATTCGTAAACAATATTTAAAATTTCAATCACTTGTAAAAGAAGCTAACTTACGATTTCAGGCAACACAGCAAACTAATAAATAATTTTGTTTGCAAATATTTCACGATATTGCCCTAATTTATTAACTTTCGACCCAAAGAAGACGTCAAACCGATCCAAAAATGATTTCATTGGATTCAGCATTGGAAAATATGTGTAATAACACAACCAGCTTTTTTCGGATATCGATTTAGACAGTCGATGTTGAAGTATAAGCGCATTTTTGAGTTTTCGCCCCCGATGTGCATCGTAGGTTTTTCCAAGGTCATTTTGCGTCCACGCAATCGGTAGGTAGTGGGCAACGTGGTCTATGTTTGCGTAGTATCGGCCATTGTGTAGAGAGGTCTTTACAGTTCCAAGACCCCGCAATTTTACACTTCTCAGTAAAGATGTTTAAAAAATGATGCTTGAAGTAATTTACATTAGCTCATGCGCAGAATGGAGTAATGACTTGAGAAAAATGAAATTGGTAGGGTACAATCTACAGCCTAATCCACAAATTCCCAGCAAATGTAATCAAAATCTGATACAAGCTAGAACTTGTTCTCGGATTACACTTTCGCGCATGCGCAGGAGCTCATAATGATGCAATAATGTTGAAATTAACATGGAATAATTAAACCCTTGTCCCCTTACTGTACACCAAATTTGAGTGGGATTAAACGACTAGGGCGTCAAAAAATTATGCTTGAAGGAATTTAAGGTTTGCGCATGCGCAAAATGGAGTAATGGTTTGAGAAATATGGGATTGATGGACCATTTAAAGCCTAACCCGCACATTCCCTGAAAATTTCATCAAAATCAGATGAAAACTGTTGAACTGCTTTTACAGTGAGATCGGACAACGGGGCGTGAGAAAATTATGGTTGATGGAATTTACGTTTCCTCATGCGCAGAGTAAAATATTGATTGGATGTCTTTCTGTGCGGTTTAGCCCCTAGAAGTTCCCCGATAAATATCATTTCTGTTTGATTAATAGTAGTATGTGCGCATGCACAAACATTATTTCCTTATGACGTCGACTTATCAGTCTTTGCGACTTGTACTTTGTTTTTCAACTAAAAATAATTTTAAGAAAATGAACATTGCTATTGTGCCTACGGGCTACGCAATACCAACGCAAGTTGGGTAAGTCAACTTGACAAGTGATGCACTCAAGAGAATCCGAACATACTCGCATTTCTGACTCCTTCCGAATAATCGTCTTCATATGATCAGCAATACCCAACGCCTGGGTATTGCTGATCATATGAACTTATTGCTAGTTGCTGTGAGCGTATTGCTGGTATTGCTGATTGCTGACTTATCAGTCGTTTCGACTTGTACTTTGTTCTTCAACTAAAAATAATTTTAAGAAATTGAACATTGCTATTGTGCCTACGGCCTACGCAATACCAACACAAGTTGGGTGAGTCAACTTGACAAGAAAAGTGATGCACTCAAGAAAATCCGTACATACTCGCATTTCTGACTCCTTCCGAATGATCGTCTTCATATGATCAGCAATACCCAACGCCTGGGTATTGCTGATCATATGAACTTATTGTTGGTATTGCTGATTGCTGACTAATAAGCCGTTTCGTTTTGTACTTTGTTCTTCAACTAAAAATAATTTTAAGAAACTGAACATTGCTATTGTGCCTACGGCCTACGCGATACCACCACAAGTTGGGTAAGTAAACTTGACAAGAAAAGTGATGCACTCAAGAAAATCCGAACGTACTCGCATTTCTGACTCCTTCCGAATAATCGTCTTCATATGATCAGCAATACCCAATGCCTGGTCAGCCCAACCAGCCACATTGGGGTCCGCCTTTTTCACCAATTCCAATTCTGCTTTGAGCCTTTCATGTTCAGTTTGTATCGTCTGCTCTTCCGCATGGCGCATAGCGTTTATTTTAGCCAGCTGTTTCTTCGAAGACATTTCGATGGCTTTTACAGCCGCTGTCACTGTTTCTGCTTTCGAAATCCCGGATTTCCTCCTTTGCGCCATACGTCGATCTTTCCGAAGGCGCGAGAATCCAACTGTATTCTAGCTGCAAATCCTGTCGGAGCGAAAATATCGTCTACCATTGTATTGACACCCCTTCTTCACGACCATCCCTTCATTTTATATACAAATCGGCAAGTATAGTACAATAACAGATAATAGTGACATAAAATGCTGCTATGGAAGTGACTAAAAAGCCAACAATATTAGTTGGTTTTCGGACAACGGTTGATTATAAACTAACAGTAGCCCTGTAGTGTAAATTCTTGAATATTGCTTGAAATCCAGGTGTTTATAATCGAACAATCTGAGAGTGTACGCTAAAAACGTTCCAGTCATGCAGCATGAACGAATGAGCGAATTTTCGTAAGTTATCGTAGTATATTTATGATAAACTGCTTTGAAATTTGAGAACGTTGAGCGCAAAGAGATAATTAACTATCAATTTCACGGCAAAAATACTTCTGCTATTAAACCAAGGATTTCGATTTTTGCAATTTTTATAGATTTTTTTTAATGTACATTTTTCACCATAATTTTTAGCGTAAATATTTATTGTCCTAGTTGAGCTACGCTTCTGAGTAATACTTTGCGAAAATAATAAAAATCTAATGAATTTTAACTGTTTTTGCCATTTTAGCGAATATTCGTATAAAATGAAGCTGTTGCAATGGCTCGGAAATTTTTAAAATCAAAATTTTTGAAAATTTTTTTAAATTGAAATTTGTCTTGAGGCATTCTGAAACGAATCCTGGAGTTTAACGCTTTTTCATGAATAATAGAGATATATAAATGTCATTCCAGACGATAACTCTCCATAGGATTGAGATAAAAATTCCGTTCTTGCGCCAAAAAACTGAGCTTTCCAAGAGAAAGGATGAGCTTGTTGGCCAGCACTTTTTGAGCATACTAAATTCGTCAAATTTCAAAAAATGTACTAAAAAATCACTAAAAATGGCTAAAAACGGCTAAAAATCGTTAAATTTATTCATTTTCTGTACAATATTGCTCAATAAAATTTTATTAACTACAAAATAGAACATTTAAAAATTTGTGTACGAAATTATGCTGAAAAATGTACTTAACATTTATTAAAATTGGCTAAAAAATCGAAAAACTGCAAATAAACCTAACGTTTCAAAACCTAAACTTGAATAGGAGATTATTATTTAGAATACGTTTTCTGCCATAAAATTAACATGTAACAGTTTCCTTCCTTTCAAAAAGCTCAAATTTCAAAACAATTTAACATTATACATTACGACAATTTACGAAAATTCGCTCATAAATTCATGCTGCATGACTGTTGAGTTATTTATTCAACACATTTTTGAAATCTGATCAATTTAATATGCTCGAAAAGTGCTACCCAACTATCTCACGCTTTCCTTTAAAATACATGATTTTTTGGCGAAAGAAAGGAATTTAGCGTGGAACACGCTTCTGTCGGTACCAAAAAGTGAAAAATGTCACAAAACAGAAAGACTAATCTAATGGGACTCCGAACATGAAAAGCTTGCTCTTCTTTTGTTAGTTAGATACCTGTGAGAGCAGCCATGGCGGGCACAAGTTGTTTTTGATTTTTGCCGGTTTTGGTTAGTTGTTGTTTGTCACTTCATCATTTATTAATTAATGATATAATTCTTATTTTTGACCAGTGTTGATGAGGTTGATGGTGTGGGGAACGGATTGTATAGCCATGTCAACCACCATGTTCCTTAGGTACTTCGCCCCCTGGCGCTCCTAGCGGCGGACCTTGTTAGTTCGGAGCCCCATTTCTTTGCTATTCAACCTATGAAGCTACCTATTTGAAACGGAGAATCCTTGGGACGCCTAGAAACAAATCATGAAACGTCAACGTCTAGAGACCCCCCCGATCAGCTGCGTGAGATCCGGAGCTAAGTTCTTTGCTAATGCAACCTATGAAAATGAAGTTTGAAATGGAGGGTGTTCCACGTTCCTCCAATGTTTAGCCTAGGCTCAAGGTGAAAACAAAAGAGATTCTGGGGGTCTTCCCTGCGGGGTCAAGGGGTGGAGCTTCTTGCGAGGCGTACGAGTTTTATCTCAATCCTAAGGAGAATTATCGTCTTGAATGACGCACACCCACACGCACATAAACACACACACGTGTGTGTGTGTGTGTGTGCGTGTGAGTGTGCGTGTGTGTGTGTGTAATTTTCGATACACGTGTGTGTGTGTGTAATTTTCGATACACGTGTGTGTGTGTATGTTAGTGTGTGTGTAGGTACATAAGGATGGGGTGAACTTCTGGAATCGTTTCAGAATGCCTCAAAACAAATTTCCATGAAGAAAATGTTCGAAAATTTAATTTGAAATGTTTTTGACCCATTGCAATAGCCTCAATTTCTACGAAAATTAGCTAAAAAATGAAGGAGACCCCTATTTACGGTCTCATTTACTCAAAACAAATCTACTTGCGTCGGTCACACAATTTCAAGATAAGCGAGCATTGCGGATCGCCTGAGACTTGTGATAGCCGAGGCGAGATATTTGACGTAACACATGCCTTAAATTGTAAAAGAGAGGGGTTGGTCAAGCGGGGTCACGTTGCAGTACGTGAAAAATCGGCAATGTTAGCAGATTTGACATAGGAGGGGCTATAGAACCTGTACTGCGAGAAGCTGAAGACGATGTTCCAGCTTTTTAGCTCAAAACGATATTTAAGCATTTAATAGCTGAAATCAAGGTGGAAGGGGTATGGAAAAGTGGGAGGCTGGCGACCTTCGATAACGGCATAATCAATGCCGACGCTGTTTCTCGCTCTTCCCACACCTGTGAGAAAGTTGCACGATCAGCAGCAGCAGAACAGCTCAGGAAGTATGACCAAGCATTGGAAGACCGTCAGCCTCTCCCCCCTCCTCCTAATTTGTTCAGTGGACGGAGCGCTACACGATGAGTTCAACGTATTTTTGAAAAGGGTGGCTCACAATCTTGTCGGGAAATGGACTAGGGGTGGACCAGGGTACGAACACAAATGGCCATTTTGGAAGCTGTTTCTCACGAATACGTGGTACTCGGAGAAAGTCTCTGGGAATGGAGAAGAGAATAGAGCTACTCTCTCATGGTTGAGCGATTAAGTTTCAGTGATCTTATTTTCGGTTGATATTTAAATTGTTTTATAATTAATTTTTACTCTTGTCTACCTCCCCCTACTGCCAATTAGATACAATAAAAGATTGTTGAGATTAAAGAACCCAACACCATCCAGAAAAGACAACCCGTCAAATAGGGATCTACTTTCAACCATGAAATCTAGCATAACTGAGAAGGTCCCAGGACAGCCCCTGGTCGTCAGGCAGCTCTGGTGCGAAGCAGATATTGTCCACCTCGGTGTATATTTCTTCTTCAAAAATGTCCGACGAATATAAGATTCCTCCAGCGTATTATTAGACATTAGCAATAGTCGGTGTTGAAAATTGGTTTCCTTGGAAATACCACTCAGAATTCCAGGTGATTGATTCCTCATATCAATCAACTAACATGCCAATAACTAAGAATTCCACTTTCATCTAGAAAACCACAATGAACATCGTGCATCGGAGGGTCCAATGGCTAATGGCACATTAACCATTGCAGGCACAGACGAACTTCACACCTGGCGGTCGGATTTGTAAAGTAAGGACGGATACGAACTAAAAACTAAAAACATTTGCAAAACATCTTAAGGAACCCAATCATAATTACCATTTTGATTTGAAAGATAGACAGTTTGTAGAATTTCTTCATTTTTGTCCGAAGGGAGGTATGTTGAATGTACTTGAAAAATTCGAAATGATCAAAAGTGACAGATCTGGTAAATGTTTAAATGAGGATATCCCTCAATATATTTCACCACTTATCGGTCCATTTCTATAAAGCTTGGAATTATCCCTTCACACTGTTGAAACCATATTTAGTTATTTTTTCCCCCTTTCACTTCATCTAACCAGCTATAATCCCCCGTCACTTCGTTTGCACTTAAATTGTTGTACCTCCTGCCCCCTTTCCTTTCTCTTGACCAATGGGATTCAATCTCCCTTCACCTGTGACTACAAAAGCTTTGTCCTTTCTAGTGTGTCTTCAGTTATTGTTTGTTACTGATGATGGCCTAACCGTCGAAATCGATTTAACATTGTAACTCTTTATTTTTCGTTGAAATAGACAACGTTTTTCACTAACTTCCGTATTTTTTTGTAAGGACGAACCAGAGACCTGTTAAGTATTTTAAATAATAGGTGAATACTTGGGAAAGTGACATAAAAATATATAAATTGTTCCGATTCTATGATTCAGGAAGGACACAATGGACGCCCAGAAAAAGTCGGATGGAGCGGAGGGGCAGAAAAAGAATCTGCCCCCTCAAGTTGAACAGATGCTGGCCAGCGCGAAGGAAATGGAAACCATTTTGACTCATAAACTCACAAAGATCGACGCGGTGTCTTTGGAAAAATCGGAAATGGCTAAACAGGAGGCGCTGAAGATCAAAGCCGACGTGGAAGAGATTAAGAGACTTTCGTTGATTCAAACGAAAGAAGGCGAAGAGGCGTTGAAGGCCAAAATCATGGAAGTCAATCAAAGGATCGAGACAACAACTCGGAAGGCTGCAGAACTTCAGGTGAGTACCTACCCAACACACTCATGTTGATTTCCTACCCAACACACTCATGTTGATTTCTCAAGTCGAAGAAAATCGTATGCATCTAGTGCGACATACTGTACCTTGGGCTACTTAATCCCCCCTCCCTCCCCAAGACCCTAATGGTCGAGTTTGAAAATTTCAAGTACCTAGTATGCGATTCAAGTTGGAGTAACCCAAACATATTACAACAATCACGTCTCCAGTTTATTTACTGATGCTCTCCAAAAACACCCTCTATGGGTCAGATTTGGAATATTTTAAGTAGCTTGTGGTTCAAGTTAGAGTAATCAAAACATATTCCCCACTCAGATCCCCGGTTCGTTCAGTGACTTCCAAAATACCCATTTTCACCCCCTCCGCCCACCCCCCTGGGTCAGATTTGAAAAAAGTAGTCTTTGACTTGAATTGCTGTAATCCAAACAAATTCGACAATCAAATCCCCAGTTAAGTGATGACAAAGATACCCATTCCCCCCTCCGCTTACCCTAAAACACCCCCTTCTATGGGTTAGATTTGAAAATTTTCAAGTAGCCTGTTATTTAAGAATACTCCAAACATATTCGACAACTCAGATCCCTAGTTGGTTCAGTGCCGTTCAAAATACTTCAACTCCCCCAACTCCTCCCCATCCATTGTGCGTCAGATTTGAAAATTTTGAAAAAAGTTGTCTTTGATTTGAATTACAGTAATCCGAACATATTCGACAATCAAATACTCAGTTTGTTCAGTGATGACAAAGATACCCCATTCCCCCCCTCCCTTTCCCCTAAAACACTCCCTATGGGGTACATTTAAAAATTTCAAGTAGCCTGTGATTTAAGTTAGAATAATCCAAACATATTCGCCCACTCAGATCCCCAGTTCGTTCAATGGTGTCCAAGATACCCCTTTTCACCCCCTCCCTCTCCCCTAAAACACCATTTCTGGCTCAAAATTTAAAAACTCCAAATAGCCTATAATTTAAGTTAGACTAATACAGACATTGCCCCCCACTCATATCAATTTTCAAATGACCGCTGAAACTGTGAAAAGCGGGCAAACGTACGGACAGACAGACTGACAGACAGACAGAGAAAAATTGAAAAACTGCTACCAATCGTTTACAAATAGCATGAAAAGGAAAAGAAACTCAAAATTTCATGATTCTAATCAATGCACAGACAAGACATACGACTTAATTAATATAGATTTACATCAAGACACAATGTCAATGTGTATGTCATTCCATTATACTTGCGTACATATGTAAATATGATAGGTAGATACCTAATTGATAATATCGAGATCAAATAATCGATTATAATTGCTATCGAGGCAATCCTACACTACACATTTCTAGGTGACCACAAAAGAACGCTATTTTGCTTCTCAGAAAAATAATTAACGGGGTCTTCTAAGGGGTTTATGTTTGACATAATTATATACATTCACGGAAGTCGTGGTTTATAGGGCCGGAAGGTTCGATTATCGAGATAATCGAAAGATGCGATTATGTATCGGATCATACACATTTGCAACTCCCCCATTTTCCAGCGATTTTCTTCTGTTTTTGTTTCTTTTTTTTTAATTTTTTCATTTTTATTTCGATACATTTATAATCGCATCTTTCGATGATCTCAATAATCGAACCTTCCGGCCCTATACTGCACGAGTACTACATTCACCAAGCATTCGTATTTTATTTGGTACCCCAGTTCGTTGACCTGTGAAAGTTTTTGGTTTCCATATTATGTCAAGTACCTACAAGTCTATTCTATTATTATCCCAAAAGAATTTTCTTGGTATGCCTATGTAATTAAGCATAATCTCCTGAATATCACCAGAATTGTCCTGCAATTCCATACTATTGTGTTATTTCCTATAATTCTTTCAACCCAATTAATGCGGTTAAGCGTAAAGAAGATGAAATTTAGAGACGAAAATCGAACAAAAATTGTAAGATTCACAAAATCGGTGAGTCTGAAGAAGGGTGAACATCCAAAAATAGATTATGTAAGGACCAATATGAAATAACTGCATCATGTAATGTATAAGGTACTCATCTGGTCGTTCTACGAATTTATTCTGGATAACATGGATAACAGGGTCAAAGGAAAAAGTTTTGACGCTATGCTTTGCCTGTTCGATTCTTTGATCGGGTTAATAACAATATTCTCCTATCAAAGATGGAACACTCTCATTATAGTCCTGGAGCCAGGTCCGAAAATAGGCAGTAATTTGCGGAAAAGGTTGGAGACTAGATTTTGAAAATTTAGTACGTTCTGAGTGAGAAAATCTTTGTCAGCCATCTCGGACTTGGTGGAATCTAAGATGGCGGCCACATAAAGATGGATTAATATGCCCATTTTAAAGTTGTTCTGCAATAATTCAAAAACCGTACATCCTACAGAAATTTGTATACGTAGCAAAGTTGTAGATCATAAAAAAATAAAAATCTGAATTATCTCTCAAAATAAGCAAGAATTGAAAATCGGGCTAATTTTGGGCCAGTCCCTTCCTCCCCTCCTCTTTCCCGTCTAGACTTTTGCCCTTCAAAATTACCTAGTGGCGTTAATATTGGTCCAATTTCAGTCTGCCTAAGCTCATTCTACTCAAGATTAAATACTTTCCAAAGTTCGTATCGAGTATATTTTAGCCGAGACCTTTTCTCATTGACTTACAGCCAAACCTATGAACTGTATGTCATTTTACACATAAGGTTCGCAAAAACGGCCTTTTACATTGTGCTTTAATGAGAAACGGTCTGAGCAAAAACGTGCTCGAAAAGAACTTTATAAAGTATTTAACCCTGAATCGAATGAGCTTTGGCAGACCTGAATCAGACCAATATTCAGGTCGCTCGGTGTCTTTGAAGGGGAAAATTCTACACGTCTGTAACACGTTGGGTGCCCATGACGTAAACGTGTGCGTCATGAGCGGTCTAGCCAACAGTGCCCATGGCGCACAGTGTGAGTGAAATATTTTACGTATTTCAATGAGAGTTTACAACGAAGGGCATGGCTGGTAGGTTTTTTTCAAGGAATGCAACGTGGTTGCGGCAATTTCTGGTAAAGAGAAGTAGCGATGGTTCGTAGTTAATTTGGTTCGAATAATAACATGTTATTCCGCCCTTAGTCCCTATCCCTAAAGAGTCGGGAACAGATAGACAACTTGTCTATTAACGGAACTATGTTTTAATATTTTTATTATCTTGTTTCCTGTATTTTTGAAACTATTTACATAAGGTAGAAATTAATACATATTCAAATAACTGTGAACTTTAGCATTTCTTCTAAGTACCTATTTATAAATTGACTCACACTGTGCGTCATGAGCATTGTAGAACCAGAAAAACTGAAAACCTGTCAAGGGACGCCCAAGCAAAACGTGTGAGTCACAAAGTGTTGTTGAGGTTAGTAACTAGTGGGCAACTTCAGTAATCCGATGATTGGGCATGGGTACCCAATGTGTTAAGAGATTATCTGTTAATGATGTCTAAACTTTTGCCCTTCAAAAAACCCTAGCTACCTGAATATTGGTCTAATTCAGGTCTGCCAAACCTCATTCGATTCAAGGTTACATACTTCCTAAAGTTCCTTTCGAGCAAGTTTTTGCTCAGACCGTTACTCTTTAAAGTACAAAGTAAAAGGCCGTTTTTGCGAACTTTATGAGGAAAATGACATTCCTACAATTCAAAGGTTCGGATGTAAGTCGATGGGGGAAGGTTTCGGCTAAAATATGCTCGGTACGAACTTTGGGAAGTATTCAATCTTGAGTAGAATGAGCTTTGGCAGACTGAAATCAGACAAAAATTAATGCCACTAGGTGATTTTGAAGGGCAAATGTCTACTTTGGGACCTGGCTCCAGGACTATTAGATATATGTTGATTGGTAATGAAATTTTAGGCAGAAGTTGCTGAGTTGAAGGTGACTCGGAACACAAGCAATCTTTGTTACGAATCACCCAAAGTCACGAAAAGATAAGTTCTTAGTCATTTATTACTTAATCAGAAGACTGATTGACAGTTGGATGGACACATTTAGTAATATTTTCACTAAAAACATTGTTTTCTGTAGTTAAAAAAAAAACAACAAATCCTGGATCATTCCAATACTTTATTTAAAGTTGAATACCGTACAAAGCCATGCTGGAGCTCAGAAAACAAGGATTTTTGTACTGTGTCCCAAGTCACACGTTTCTGCAGATGACTTGGAACAGGCACTTTTAGGGGAAAAAATGGTTTGGCAATTTAAAAAAATTGTGGCATTGTATTTTCTAGACAGCTTTCGACTTTTTACGATAGCCGTATTTTTAAACGTAATATTCTGGCCGGGAGAGTCTCTGAAAGTTCAAAACTGTTCCCAATCACCCGCCTTCACGGTACTTTCCTACTTATATATTCAGAAATTGTCGTATAATGACCTGATCAGAGTCCCAGTCATGCAGCATGATCGTATGAGCGAATTTTAGTAAATTATCGTACTTACTATATTATGTTACATTGATTTGAAAATTAAGGACGTTGGGGGAAAAAAAATTGTCAACTAGGTACCACTTTTAAGACAAAAAACTCGTTTTAAATAATATTCTGCGATTCAAAAAGAGATTTTGGATTTTCAACTTTTTTGGAGTTATCATCAATTTTTTTAGCACATTTTTTTGAAATTTAAGTAGGTACATTTTACAGCATAATTTTCACTTAATGTTTATAATGTTCTATTTTATAGTTGATGAACTTTAGTTCAGTAATATTCTGATAAAAAATATTAACTGAACGATTTTTAGCCGTTTTTTGCTCTTTTTAGTGATTTTTTTCTGTACTCTTTTGAAATGTAACCAATTTAATGTACTCCATAATGTATATTGGACCTTCTATCCAATTACTCACTTTTCTGGCATGGGAACAAGAGAGGAGACTACTCTAACTCACCCTAGTGGCTGTATGGGGAAACTTGTTCACCTGTTTCAGAGTGCCTCCACTCTACAGAGTGGGTACTTGGGAAAGTTTTTCCTGGTCAATTACAAAGGTTCATTATTGAAAATAATAAATCAAAAACATATTGGTAAGTAATGCATGCATTACAGGGACGTCCCTATGAATGGATTTTATATAATTTTGGTGTGAGTAAAAATAAGAAGAGAAAAAACAAAAATATCATGACTTCTCGGAATTACCCTTTCTCACATTATTCCCCTCCATCAACAGTAAATTTGCAAAATACAAATTCATGCAGGAATTTGAAACTCCTGAAATATTTTTCAAAACGTTGAATAAAAAAAGAACACGAAAATCTGACGAGAATCGTTAAAACATCCTGATTTATCAGTATTAGCCCCTCCATTCACCCATTCCATAATGAAATTTGAAACCCCTAAGTTGCGATCCAAAACTAGACCGAATTCATAGTTGAACAAAAAAAGAATCACGAAAATCGGACGAGAATTGCTTAAATATACCCGCATCCATTCACCCAGTCCCTTGATGAACTTTGTAACTCCTGACACACTTTCCGAAACTATATCGAATCCGTAATGGAAAAAAAAAATAAGAATCACGAAAATCGGTTCAGAACTATAGCCTGGGTGGCGTCGACAAAATTTGTTGACAAAACCAAGTTTTTTTCGGTTTTACCCCCTTTGCTCTCCCTCTTTTCCATCGTGGAATTCAAAATTTCCAATGTTTCTTGCACAACTAGACCGAAATTGGGATCAAATAAAGAAAGAATCTCAAAAAATCGGTTGAGAATTGTGGCCTGGGCAGCGTCCATAAAATTTGTGTCACACACACACACACACAGACACCTATGGTTTTTTCACGGATTTGGTCTTAGAATGGTCTGAAACGGATTAGTATGGGGTTATTTTTGTTCTCATACTTGGTTTGCCCCCCCCCCCCCCCCCCCCGGATCAATTCCAATAGGCGACCCTATTATTAACGAAGCCTTGCCTATAACACGTAGCTTCAGAGGGGCGTCCTAAAAAGGTGGATTAATGAGCCGCTAAATGCGTTGAATGTTGTACTGGTTTCAGCAAACCATTCGAGTGTATCTTTTCACTAGGTACCTTACCTATTAGCGTTAAAATCACTACTGACTTTCGATTTTCATACTGAGTGTTCAGATTGAAGCAGACATTTTTTCAAACGATCTCTTCTCAAACTCACCGATTTTGATAGGTCGCGGGCACAGAAAGTGGCTCGTCCCTCTCGGAAACAATGTGGATGATCCTACGCTCGATGGCGCATTGAAAACTTCGAGGTAGGTGCCGAATTTTAAAATTTTCTCTTCAAGAATAGAAATGCAGTAAGTATTCTATGAAGATACCTACTCGAATCGACATATTCTATGGAGATCTACTTGTATATATAATCCTTTCAGAACAAATAATAGAGCGTTGCCCCCAAAAACAAAATTTAAACAAAAACAAAACAAAAAGTATGTACTTTATTTTGGTAAATAATCTTGGTCTACCCACCTTAACGGCAGACTAAAAAGGAAGAGGGCAATTTGTAAATCACGATTTATTAAGGTTTTTTTTATTGGGTTAAATGTTGAATTATTGAAATATGTATAATTATGGTTGATCGTAATTAACTACCTACATTATTAAAACAGAATGTCCTAAATATGGAAGGAAAGAAGATAAAATGCCCAATGGTGAGTTTCGGGTCTATTGACCAGGAGTATCGATCAAAGTCCACGTATGTGGTATTTATTTGTTCATTTATTCGTAAAAGGTGGGTTGCTTGGGGTTATTCTTATAAATGTAGAAGACTTGAGAAAAATACAGAAAAACACCACACACAACTCATTCTATCTATACCAGCCGACTGGTCTCCCAAAATGCCCACTCATTAGAGTTGAGGCACTCTAAAATAGGTGAACAAGGTTCCCCATTTATCCAGTAGAGTGCGTTGGAGTTGTTCCTCTTTTGTACCCTCCTAACACCACCTAAACCACCTTGCCCACCAAAACATCCTAAACCACCTTAACCACAGAAAACCACCTAAACTACCTAAAACCACCTTAACCACCTAAACCAACTAAAAGCTACCACCTAAACCAACTAAACCGCCTAATTCACCTAAACCACAAAAAAATCACATAAAATAACCACCTAACTACTCAAACCACCTAAACCACCTGAAACCAGCTACCACCTGAAACCACCTAAAACCACCCAAACCTCCTAAAACTACCTAAACCACCTGTTATCATAAGACGTAGGTGAAACCTAGATTATTGTTAATTTTAATGAAAACACCTATTTAGTTTGATTTCTCATCAAAGACTATTTTTATTATTTCAATAACATGCGGTTTTTCAATCATTTATATTTTGCATTTGGAAACCAAACGCTAAATGGTAAACAAAATGAACTTTAACGAGTTATGACGAATTATGTAACGCCCTAAACCACCTATACCACTCAAACATCCCAAACCCCCTACAATAAATGCAAGATCCCAGTGGCTTTTTATTACGAGTACCTATAATATTACAATACACCATTCAAACTCATTATTTTATTGTCTGCCAGAAGCAAATGGTAGAGTTATACAAGCAACTAATCGGAGAACTAAGGGAAAAATCGGTACAAGTCAATAAACAAATTGATGCGATTCCCGGACTAACAGATGAAGAAAAGGCGCGAATGATATCAGCCGTCAGCACGATGTTATCACATGCCGATGGTCGGCTGTCTGAGGCGCAAGCAGTCGAAAAGAAGCTCAAGGAATTGGAAAACAAAATGAATGAGGTAAAAGTGAACAAAAGCATGAACAAAGAGGAAGTGCTGAGGAAACTCGATGAGCAGCTGGACTTGATATTGGCCCCTTCGAAGCCCCCTGCTGACGAAGCAGACGAGCCTGGGGTGTTCAAAGCTGAATCTAGGAAAAGCAAACAATGAATACACTAGTTACCACAATCACTGGCAGCATGTCTCTATATAATTCATTATGTAGCATGACTTATTGGTAAACTGGGGTTCCCTAATTGCTAAGTATCACAAAATCGGATAATCCCACCACGTTTTCAGCAGAAGAAAATGTTATGTTACACTTTTAGCGTAATGCACCCCAAGCTCAAGCACGTTTTAAACGTATCAAAAACTAGATTAAACTATAGGATAAATCTAGATTAAATACCATGTTGCAAGTACAACATGATGTTAAGGAATGCAGTGGGGGAATTTTTCTATGGCATAGGTACCACACCTTTGACTTCGCTTGCTTGAACAGAAGAGTTGAGTAAGTCAAATTATTGCAATCAACCTTTAAAAAGAAGTCGGCATGCGAGTAGCTTGCAGTCAGAGCATTCACTAATGATAGTAACTATTGATGCATCAACACAACGGAGCGGTTCCAGACGGTGGCGCACTCTGTACCGCGGTGGTGAATTACTTCCCCACTCCTCTTCTTAACGCTCTGTTATCTTATCTCTTGTTCACCATGGCTGTCTAGTCGTCAAGATCGCGTCTCTCCTAATTCTGAATGTAAAATATAGATTAGTTGGTAAAATAGCAGCACATAGTTTGATGGACAGGAGCTTCTCCCCCTTGAGTGGTGCCAGACGGTGGCGCACTCCGTACTGCGGTGGTGAATTACTTCCCCACTTCTCTTCTTACCGCCCTGTTATCTTATCTCTTGTTCATCATGGCTGTCTAGTTGTCAAAGCACGCGTCTCTCCTCAAAATTCTGGAAGTAAAATATAGATTAGTTGGTAAAATAGATCAGAATGCTGGGCATAGTTTGATGGTCTTGATGCTCGCAAGCTCGCGTCTCAAAAATAGGTACTTGACTTCAAGTAGTCAATCCCTTAGTAAAAATTCAGATTAGTTGGACATTTAGGTCAGAATGATGTGTACTAATAGTTTGGTACCCTGGATGCTCGCAAGCTCGCATTTCAAAAATATATACCATCAAGTCATAATCCTTTAGTAACAATATAGATTAGTTGGACATACTGGTTAGAATGACGTTTAAAAATATATCTATTTCGGAGGTTGAAGTACGAATCAACAAAAATTTCAGACTGTACCGGAATCGAACGTAGGACCTAAATCTCGTTAGCATGTAATGCTAACCACTGGACCATGACAGACTTTACTACTCTTAGAGCAAACACAGTACTTACCAGTGGCGGCTCCTGTCTTGAAACTCAGGGGGTGCACAGAGATCAACAAGGACTATCACGGGGGCGGTAGAGGTGCTTTTATACTAAATACGTACACCAGACACGAGAAATGTTCTCAAATGGAAGACAGAAATTCTGAAATACTTAACCATCAAAGGAGTTAACCCAAGGAATGATTGAAATAGCTGAAATGTATACCCGCCCAACAAGAACCATCGTGGAGGTGAAAGCAAATCTTGCCATGGAGGGGAAGGAAAGGGAGAGAAGAGGTTCATGGGTTAGTCATCATCTAGATAAATAATGGGGAATATAAAAATAAAATCTATCACATTATAGGGGTTGAACTTACGAACCGAATCAGAACGATTTTTGATTTTCAAAGTTTGCGTTAGTCCCAGTAGTGATTGATGGCAAGGGGCGGCCAGCATCGCGAATCCTGCACTTTTCTTCTATTGACAAATGGGACCTGTTCAACTTGATGAACTCAACTGAATTATTCATCGTAAAAGTATCTACTCAACACTCAATAACTTCAAAAAATCCCAACACTAAATGAAATAACACCGGGAAAAATAGAAGAAGTGTGACTGATAAAAATGATAAGGAGTACTCGGTGACGGTGTCGCTACCTAGCGGAAGAGCATGTCCCTAAGTATTCTCATCTCGGAATGAAATACTCATCTCTGATTGGTCAATCTCACATGCCCGCTTCAATTCAAACTGAAAATCCTCAGTCCGGAGATATGCAGTCAAGTCTGAGGTTGAGCAATAGCGATCTATTGCTCCCGCTCGCTTCTGATTGGTCAGGTTGGGTGAGCTTCCCCCTTCAGCCCCACCCTACCACAACCTTTTCTGTTTTGTGCGTAGATTTAGATTTCCCGTCTTCTGTCACTAGCTAACTTCAAATGAAAGTGGAGAAATTTTGAAACATTATTGTCATTTTGGTTTGACTGGGTGTGCACATGCGCCTATGCTCCTATCAGTAGCCGCCCCTGGTACTTACCTACCTACCAACTTCGCCCCTGGTAATTACCTTCCTACCAACTTCGCTACTGAGTGGGGAATACTTTTGAGGAGGCCGTTAGAGTGCTCTGAGATGATTCACGGCCACCGTTTGGCACCGCTCGAGAGTGAGATACTCCTTCTACACAATCTTCATTTTTTCTCGTCTCTCAGGAAACTTCTCAACTAGCTAGTTTCTTTTAATTTTAATAAGAAGGTATGCAGTGTTGCTCGGAAAATTTGGCTAAACTTCGTGTCAATCATTAATGAATGATAAAATGTTTCTGGGGCTCCGCCCAGATGAAGGTCCTTAGATTATCTGAACTAATATTTATGGTGTGGTGGTTGCTCTCCTGATTCCTGTAAAACCCCATTTACACTGCCTGAACATCCCCGAGCATCGAGCATTGAGCATTCGTGATCGTTGCTCGCCAGTTTTCAACGACCACGAACACAAACGAGCCCTCTGTTCACACTGGTTGAGCACTTGTGACAATCAGTTGCTCGTGAGGATTCGCAGCAAACAGATGGCACCCGCGCTCTCCGAAGTTGCGGTTTCTGCGGCGGCTATCCTCATTTTAGACCATCCAGCGGAGGAAAAGCGAAAAAAGAAAAGGCGTTGCGTGTGGGAGTCGTCATTTTTAAAGAAAAGAAATTACTCCCTCCTAAACGAAGCAATCAAAGAAGTTATCTTGTTTTTCACGGTGTTGGACTCTGCTTAGCAACAGCTTCCCAGGCGTCATTTTTTAAAATGTTATTAAAATAAAATTTATGGTCTGGCTGCCACAGCTCTGGGTGCTCCGCATACAGAGAAATTAACAAAAGGCACTTGTCATTTTCCCACTCCATCACTATAATACCTACTTAAAAAGCAACAAACTGGGAGACGTGTAGCCTTCAACAGCTAGGCGTGAACTAGATTCATAGAACACCATTAGACAAATCACGGGGTGTTTACACGCAGCAAGCAGCGGACGAGCATCCCTTTGATGATTCGCTGTAAAACCAACATCGAGTGTATCAATTCCGAGCACGAACGAGTATTCACTTCGACCTTGATCACCACGCGTCTATTTACACTGTCTGAGCCTCGAACGAATGCTCGCTCGTCACTCCTGCTCGCAATGAATGCTCGGGCGGTGGAAATGGGCCTTAAATCAGTCTGGAGTGGGTGAGTTTCATGAAAAAGTATTTGAATACATGTTACAAGAATTAGGTATTTTGGCAGGAGTGCTTAGTGATATCTCGTGATGTCTTTCAAAGATCATTCCTCAGCTGGTGGTAATTTTGTAGGGGCACTTCTTTTCATCCATCTCTTATTTCGTTAATTATTAATGGTGTGCTCCTTCCGCCATTTTGAGGAGAGTGATTAAAAAGACCTACCTGGTTCGTGAGCAAAGTTAAAGATGATGGAGGAGGGGAGCTACCATAATAAAGAAGCTTTAATGAATTTGTGGTAGAAAATTTAATGCAGCAATGGCTCCAAAAATTTTCGGGATTTTCCTTCATTGGAAAACGTTTTGGGGCATTTTGAAACGAATCCCCAAAGTTTAACACTTTTCATAATCAGAGTGTCTGCGAGTTAATGGCCCACCTTTTTTATCTCCGTTGTTTGGAGGGGCAGAAACAAACCTCTATGTCCTCTGTGTCACGTGATGACCACCTGACTTGGATTCAGCACTGTTTTGGCGATGATGATGTCCTTACATCAATAGCCCCTCCCCTCTCCCACCGACCATTTCACAAATCTTTTGCCCATTGCTAGCTGCCTCAATTGATTTGGAGTGGGTTACAGTATCAAATGCTTTTGCCATTCCCTTGAGAATTCATACAACTTTTTCTCCCAAATCCAGTGGTGTCGTCAGTACTTGACTTGAAAGCCTATAGCGTCGTCCATACTTTTCCCCTGGCGAAAACCGGACTGATGGATAGGAATAGTTCCTCCTTTTCGATTCTTGAATATGCTGCAGCTGCGGATATTCCTGACAGTTTATTCAACCATCGGGATATCCTCTGGGTGTGGCAGATTAATCGCCTCTCCCCCTTTGAAGGAGTAACTAACTACTTTCTTTCTCTTTCCATCACCTCTCGTTGTCACATGTTAGCAGAGCATGGTTTTAATACTCGACGGTAGCCGTACAGCCAGCCTCCCCACTGATTCCCTCCTACTGAATGGTGAAGTACTGCGATTGACTCCTGAAACGATAGTTGAGTCGAAGCTCATAGGTTAGGATAACTGTCTCGTGAGACGAAGGTCATATTTTTTTTGAGCAATGATATGAAGAGTGGTCTCGTTCGATCCCTTATACTCCCTTATTTCACTTACTCTGATATAATTTTCAATTTTTTTATTTATTTATTTACTTTGCAGAGTCTTAGCAGCCTTTCCTTCCTTCCTTTTATTTTTATTATCTGTTAACTTCTTGATTTTACCTCATTTCCCTCTTCATTCACCTCTTCTCATTATTATCTTCTTTATCTATTACTCCTTCTTCTCGATCTTAGAAGTACGCTCGGTGGGACCCAGGTCCTTTGTACTTTTTGAAATAAATAAATTTTTTTTTGCTCGTACAACTCCCGAAATATACTTCTAAAACTTCATTATGACCTGCATGTCCAACTAATTTGAATTTTCACTAAGGGACTGACTACTTGATGTTATGTATTTTTGAGATGCAAGCTTGCGAGCATCCAGATCACCAAACTATACACTTTATCCTAACCTACATGTCCACTAATCTGCATTTTTACTAAGGGATTGACTACTTGATGTTATTTCTTTTTGAGTTGTGAGCTTGCGAGCATCCAGACCACCAAACTATACACATCATTCTGACCTACATGCCCAACTAATCCATTTTTACTAAGGGATTGACTGGTACAAGATGACACAATGGGGATAAAAGTAAATAGTAGAGACAAAAGGAATGATACCCGAGATATGATAGTAAACAGAAACAGCGGAGCAGGAGGTAGAAGTTTCTCATTATAACCGCTAGGAAGAGCTGGTATCATGGAACATACCGGGCGGGGGCTAGATCCTTCTCTGCCCCCTCACCCTGATTTTTGAAAGCCCCGGGAGTGTGATGGATAGGAGTAGTTCCTACTCCTTGATTCTTGAATACTCTGCAGCTGCGGATATTCCTGACTGCTTATTCAAACTTCAGGATATCCTATGGGTGTAGCAGGTCAATCGCCTCTCACCTTTGAAGGAGTTACTACTCTCTTTCTCTTTCCATCACCCCTCGTTGTCACACGTTCATTAAGTTTGCTTTCCTTTTCTAAATAAAATGTTACTTGGTTAAGCTTAGGTGAGTCCTGTCGGATGTCCCAAATACTGGTACTTTTCCGTTATAACCCCCCCCCCCCCCCCAGTCAATTTATCTTAAACACGCCCGCCCGATGTTTCTAGGCATTCCTTCTTACTTAGATTACATATTTACGTAGATTTGGTGACAATTTCAAGCTGTGGTAAGAAATTATATTATTTTTAAAAAAGAAGGAAAAAAGAATTACCTTGTTTTCAGAAGTTGCCGATGTCGGTGAGGATTCGTTGAAACGAATTGGCGTGGTTGTGGTTTGATTCCCTCCACATGAATTCGCAACTAACATGTCCTCCTTACATGTCCACACGCCTAGATCTAAATTACAATGAATTTCTAATTAATTACGCTCAATAAGAGAATAAATTTTATTTTCATTTTTATGTCGGACGTAAATATGATTTTAAACTCACTAAGTGGTAGGTACTGATGTAAATACAGTGGGGAAGAAGTGCAACATAAATTAATATTCCATCAACGTTATAGCAGAATGCCTTTGTTTGATGATAATTTAATATACTAAAACATTTGAAAATAGATGGTGATCAGAGAGATATGAAAATATCTATCTATCATAAATAAAATAATATGATAAATTTATCTACCATATAAATATCTGGCATATCTATCTACCTATCATATCTATCATATCTAACATATCTATCATATCTATAATATCTATAATATCTATCTATCATATCATAAATCTATCTATCATAAATATCTATCATATCATAAAGAATCTATCTATCATAAATAAAATAACTATCATAAATGGCTTTATGATTTTAAAACATGGCATGTACAGAAATGAATAGCGATTTTCTGGTAAATGTTGCGTACTTATTCGAAATGAGTGTTACTTGTCAAGTACATCATTTCTATTGTTTCCTCAATAGAAACAGTTGGTAGAATTCCACAAGGAGTTGTTTAGCGAGCTCTCCGGGAAAGCCCCCGATGTTAGAAACTCCCTTCTCACCATATCAGAACTGCCAGAGAAGGAGAAGCAAGTATTTCTGTGGGAAGTCAGCGGGATGATCGCCCAGGCCAAAGAGCGGTTGGAGGAAGTGAAGGCTGATATGAAGAAAATCGTTGAACTTGAGAAAAAAATGATCGACGTCAGAGCGGAAACTTATATGAGCCGCGAGGAACTCATCAATAAACTGCATCAACAACTCGCTTTGATAATCAACGAGTCACCGAAAAAAGCGAAATCAGAGTCGCCCTCGTACATCGATCTGAAAAAGCCAAGAGCGGATTTAACAGGTGCAAGTTCACGAAGCTTTAGAGAACCGCAGAAACGGAAAAAATCAGACTCGCCAATATTAGCATCGTCAGATCAGATTAAATCTGATGTAAGGGGCAGCCTTCGAAGCATACAGGAACCGTCGAAAAAAAGGAAATCTGAGTTTGGGAAACAGCCGAAACACAGTGCGGCAACGTTAACCGTACCAAGTACGCTCGAATATCCGAAAAAGAGGGAAACGGATGTGCCCAAAAGTATTGAGGCGAGCTCAACTGCACGAAATATGCATGATCCGTTGAAGGGAAGAAGATCTGAGAGTCCAAAATGCACGCCGGTGCAGCAGAAATGCAGCGCTGCCTTGGCAAACGCATCAGGTGCACATGAAGCTTCGAAGGACAGGAAGGACTTGCCAGAAAGCAACTCGCCGGACAAAAGAAAATCTGATTCAGGAGGCTCGATTTCTTCACACAGAACCCGTGAGTCGCCGAGGAAAAGCAGAACTGAGTCACCTTCATATATCGATCGATTGTAGCAGAATGCTGAATTAGCTTGCTCAAGTGCAAGAAATATGGAGGCTTAAAAACTGAAAATCGAGGTCAACGTAATATAAAATAATACATACGTTACAGCAACCTGTAAAGCATGCAGAAACATCAACCACTGAGAAGAAGACAAAGTCTTCCAAGCGCATCAACTGAGAACAGTCAAAATGACCGACAAATTATTGTCAAAATGACGGTTCCGTCAAGACGCCAGAATAGCCAAAATATGATGCCGTCAAGACGCCAGAATAGTCAAAATATGATGCCGTCACGACGTCAGAATAGTCAAAATATGGTGCCGTCAAGACGCCAGAATAGTCAAAATATGATGCCGTCAAGACTCCAGAATAGCCAAAATATGAGGCCGTCAAGACTCCAGAATAGCCAAAATATGATGCCGCAATCGCATGAATAAAGAAATGGAACCAGCAAGAGAAATGAAAACGGAGTCATCAACACAACGTCTGAGAACTGCCAAAATATGATACGAAAATCGAAAACGCACTAAGTACATGAATTTGGGTCCTCAAACTAATAAGAAGAAGTCATGTTTGTAAATATAAATTTCTAAGGCAATGGGATGTTGATTTTTATAGTCTTGAATGATAGAGAAAATCTCTTTATAGATAAATGGTAAAAATATGGAAACTATTAGTAATTATATTACCTATTTCAGAATTGTTGGAAAAAAGGTTTCGCAATCGTGTAGCATCGTCTCTTGTGCGGTTTAGGGTGAGGTTTTAAATTTATTTTTAGCACATTTTCTTTTTTTTTAAAGTCCGTTAGTGTATGTACCTATGCATGTAAAAGCGCTTTAACTTGAAAACGGCTGGACGGAATTTGACAGGATGGGTCAGCTATGATCAGCTAGCTATTCAAAATGAAGTGGTTACAAAAATGGTTTTTGATAATCAGCAGCGTGAGCTGTTTTCGTGATTCAAAAACGATCCTACGACTCTGAAATGTTGAACACTGATATGATTTCAACTTGCCGAATCACCCCAATCAGCTGAGTGAACTCTTAACGCTAATTTGTATGTAATATAGATAATTACTACGTCACATTGGTGTGTGTGGGGGGGGGGGGGGTATTCAGCCTGGGGGGGTCTGAATTATTTGAAACTTTGAAGACTCATGGGAAAAGAACTGCTCACCGAAGGAGTTGTTTTGTGTCAAATTAGTATTTTTTCCTTTTATTTCTTAAAATGTTTGTAAGTTAAAATGTAAAATGTTACCGCTTACAAGGGGGAAAAAAAAGCATGGCATGTATATGTCTTTGGGCTCCTCAATTCACATTTGGGAAAGCGTTTGACCCATTCACTTGACGACATTTTCGAACACACAAAAGAAGTTGTGACACGTGTGTACTAGAAAACGGATTTTAGCGTTGCTAAGCGTTCTCTAAATCTGCTCAACGACGATTACTGTTCAGTCAACTTTTATTCAATCGGAAATCATCAGAAAAATTCCGGTAACTAGAGAAATGTAACTTAATCGGTTTTCCACCTACGAAAATCGTTATCTGCTCGTTTGAAAGCTCTCCATTTATGACACGTCACGACGTCACTGCATCAAGGCACACTGTAGCAAACAAAAGTTTGCAAACGAAGCAAAATGTTTGCAACTAAACTAGTCATGACTGTTTGCTTTTACTCTCCCCCCACAATTGCGCAAACAATGAAATCTTCTTTGAAGAGAGTTGTTTACTCCTCTTTGCGTTCGGGTTCTGACAGAAAAAAAATGGGGACTGTCAGAACCGTTCGGGACTGGGTTCGCAAAACACTGCGAACGCCGAATTCGGCGTTCTTGACGTTCCGGAACTGGGCGTTCTGGCACTGCGAACGACAAAACTTGACTGCGCTTGCCCAGAAACGTTCCGAACTGGCAGAAAGCACACTGAGAACGAAGCGTTTGGCGGACGAAATGTTTGGCAAATAGATGCCAAACATGCCAGCCATGTATGACCCCCCCCCCCCCCCCTCCCCTCCTATAGGTCATCGCTTTCCCGGACTTTTCTGCCCGCGTCAAACAAAATGTTTGGAATAAAGATGTTTGTTTGCTGCAGTGTGAGGCCGGCCTAACTGTCGGTTTTCCACCTACAAAAATTGTTATCCACTCCTGGAAAGCTCTCAATTTATCTGACACGTCACTGCAATTTACGCTGCCTATTTCCACTCTCTACATCAATTTAAACGTTAAATTTTTTGGGTTAAAAGAAATGTCACCCCCCTCCCCCCGTTTTATTTGACTAGGGGAGCCAAAAGACATGCATGTCTAATTCTTAGGGTAAAATCTAATTTCATTAAAGAATGATATTAACTAAGTAAATCACTCTTTGACCCATACGCATGACTTTTAATGAAGTTCCCGCTAGGTTTATGTGTGAAACCTTCTTCTAGAAGCTTATTCCAGAAAGAAAAGTCCATCATTGGGGCTGTTTTGGGGTCTGGTCTATTTATTGATGGCTTGGCCCTATTTCGCTAAGCGTATTTTCCCAAGTACATGAGTACCAATTTGAAAACTTGACAAGTTGTCTAAACCAAACCTAATTTGAACCAAGAATCGCTCATAACTACGAGTACTCATACGGAGTCTTCTGTTGCCTCTCATATATTCTTACGACACAGCGATCCTGACAAAATGTATTAGATAACAATTTAAATTCGTTATGTAATACAAAATATTCTCTGAGAGGGATTCCTTGAAGGGGAGTCTATTAAAATAACAAAACATTGTAGGAAAACGCCGTGGATATGTACAAGCAAACACTAGACGAAATCAGACTAATCACAGCCGAAGTTATGAAAGCTCTCTCCATCAACGAGAAGAAGATCAGCAAAGAAGATGCGAACTTGGTCGTCAATAGAATTCTGACTTTTGAAAAGCACGCAGCCAGCAGGACGGATGTGGCTCTCAAGGTAGGTTCAGCAGAATATCCTAATCATGTACGTTGATTAATTGATTTTTTTTCAAATCGATATTATAAAATCACCCACTCCTCACCCTTTTGGCCGCATTTCGAAGCTCTAAGTTTTACTATACCCTTCATGAGCTTTACCATCTGACTTAAAACCAAATAAAACGCTTTTTTTTAACAAGACAATGTGGGCAGGCCGGATTCGAATCGCGATCGCAGCGAACCTGGCGGTATGGAGGTTGGTTCGGTCCAATATAGATTAGTTGATGTGTGAAGGTCTGGATGCTCGCAAGCTCGCATCCCAAAATTACATAACATCAAGTAGGTAGTCGATCCTTCAGTAAAAATTCAGATTAGTTGGACATAACCCCAGGTTCGCTGATGATTCGAATCCGGCCTGCCCCCATTGTCCTGTATTTGTTTAAGACTAAAACATTTTGGTAAGTTGATGATGCATGCATTACAGGGTCATCCCTATGAATGGATTTTATATAGTTTTGGTGAAAAACAAAAATATCATGACTTCTCGGACCCCCCCCCCCCCCCCTTACTTCCCTCCACCGATAGCAAATTCATATCGTACCTACGTAAGAAATTTGAAACTCCTGACATAATTCCCAAAACTAGACCAAATTGATAATTGAATTAAATAATGACCACGGAAATCTGACTAGAATAGTTAAAACATCACGATTTGTCACTATTAACCCCCTCCATTCACCCTCTTCCATAATGAAATTTGGAACTCTAGATATATTCCTTCCAAAACTAGACCGAATTCCTAGGTGATAGGATAACTTTTCAATAGTAGGTATATTTCAACACTAAAACATAGAAATTACATCAAATTTTTCACAAAAGTCTGACAGGTTATTCGCTCAGGTACACGATCAGACGCAATTCATCTCACATATTATGTACTGCGATGAGGGTCAATTCCATTGAACTAGGGGTTGGAACTTAGGTGTTAAGGGCGGAAATTCATGGACGGGAATTGAGTCTGAGTGAGCGCCTAAGTGTTTCGATATGAGAATTCATGCACTCTGCGCGATTCATAGACGTGATTTGGGGGCGACCCTGAGGGTGCACTGAGTGTGCAACCCAAATGCACACTCAACTGGATTCATAAACAAAAAATCGCGTTGAGGTGAGTTTCACCCTCACCTCAATGGTACAATATCCTGAGTGACGGCAGGAGGTCACTTAAGTGCGTCAACTGATAACTTGTATTATTATATTCACATATAGGTACTGTTAATATTGTAGAGCATACATAGTTTATTTTGTTCGGAGCTTATTCAAAAACTACGGCACACTAGAGTAGGTAGGCTGTACCTAAACGGTAGTTAGCTACATGTTTGATGTGACCAACAGATCCCATTCGAATGTTATACAATCAACAAATAAATATTTCGCAAACTATTCCGATTCGGGAAACAGACAGTCAAGGACAACTACGTACCTGAAATAGCCTTAAATAAAATGGAAAAGGTTTATAATCACCACAGCTGAAAGTGCTGGTCGCTCTCTGATTTTATGCGACCTCTTCATTCCAAGTTTGTAGTGCACGGTTTTCCGATTCATCTTGGTTTGTGGAATGAGTTGGTGTTAGGTACCTACCTACCTTTCATTCATCAGGATGTACAATCAATGACATATCCAAGGAAATGTGATTGCTTGAAGCTCTCCCAAAACCTCACGTCTTCTTCTTGTCCAACAGTCTCATTATACCTATGACTCTTCTTATTTTCAACTACATATCTGTTCATCAAAACTAACTAGCGAATCGTTGTTTTCTCATTTTCTCACTTATTTTCCGTCACAACTCCATACATAAACACAAATTATTTATCAGCACTTAACAAACAAGCAACAAGGATTCAATTCATCTGTGGCTGCCTCGATCCAGGCAGGAGGACCAATGACTTTCATCTTTGTTTGATAAGGCCTATGTCCGGTCTCCCCAAGGAACAAGGATAATAGCATAAAAAGCAAAAACACAAAGAAAAGAGAACTTTGAGACCTTCGAGAACTGTTATTGACCAGTGCGGAATGTGAGAGAGAATTTCCCCGTCCATTTTTCCTCAAACCAGGGAAACTTCCCCTACAACATACTGTAAGGGCTGCCAACTTGAGTTAAAAAAGTGTTGTGTCCCCTGACTGCACTGTCAAACTCATTTAATCTGAGTGTGTCCCGAACTGTTGAGTGAACCACCCTGCTCAACTATGAGTTTGAACTGGTAAGTGGAGGGTGACCCTCCATTTAGGTGAGTGCGAGTGAACACACACACTCAGGCTTTGTCTATGAATTCCGCCCTTAATGTTATATGGGAGATAAAGAGAGTCATAATAATATTGTGCGACAAATAAAGATAAATATGTATCAAAAAACATTTTGAACTTATTAACTTAAAAAATAATCACATGATTGGTCGCGATACATTTGAGGGATTAACGCGCCCCTGATGGTGATCAGGGACGTGGTGGAGAAAAAACTGCGGCACCCTTTGGTGAGTGATGCGGAATGGGGAAGCTACTAGGGGCACCAACCACCTACCCCTAGATCCACCGCCAATGCCTCAAAAAAACATGTCACTTCATCTCACAGATAAATGGCACCCGTCAGAAGATTAATCACTACTATATCTACATGATGACTTGGAATTAAGAGTACCCTATATTAAATTCTAGATCTCTGATGAGGCCTCCCACAGAAGCGAAAGTTCTTGGAGTTGTGAAATAAACCTTTATGAGGAAAATCCAGTAATTAACTCCCCCCTCCCCCTCCCTCAACCTCCCATACCATAAAGAATGGATGGCAACCGACCACCTGGGGCTCATTTCATTAAGTGACAAGTTACAAGGCGATTTTACGTACAAGTTGTGAAAAATGAGTGTGCAAGCGTTTCATACAGGTACAAGTGAAGACTTGTAATGCACTGTGAAAATTAACAAGTGTACAGGCGAATTTGGACAAGTTACAAGTGTTTCTCCTTAATTTTGAACAAGTCTCTGTTTTACAGTTGTAAAAAATGGCCGATTTTTAACCTACGCCCGTTCACCTGTAAACTTGTTATTTTCCAGCATTGTGAGTTGACAATTTTTCGGTGTTTAATATGTGGGAACTATCTTCTGCTGAAGAATACAGACAAGAAAGAAGCATTCAGCTTAGACGACGCCAAAGATTTTTTCGGCCACGAATAAACGCTCATTTCAATATAAACGCTCATTTAACGAAAGATTTAGGATGTCTTCCGAGACCCTTGAAAGATTCAAATGGTGCTTGACCCTGTGCAATTTTTCCTGATCGAGTATTGAGGATCTCCCTATCATTGAAGAACAAAGTCAAGATCATCTCGAAGTTACAGATGACATTCCTAACCCAGCAGAAGTTATGACTTGATGAACTGATTAATCATTTCCGCTTAATGAAGGAAAGAAATCCGATTATGCCAGCCATCAGAATAAGTTGAAATCAAATACACACTTTCTCCACTTTTCAGTTTATAATTTGTCTGTCTTCCAATCATTACACCTTGTCATGTACGATAAACTTCCTTTTCGTGTACTTAACATCGTTTTTATATTATGATTCGCTGACAAAACTTCAATTTCGGCATCCCGCTTGACGTTCTTCATTTCGTTTACCCCCACACGCAGTTTTCTTTTCTGCTACACTTGTAAACTTAGCTTCTACAAGTGCAACTTTTTTACACTTTTACTCTTTGTTTTGGTGAAACACTTTATCTAGTTTAGCGTGCATTACAAGTACCTGTACTTGTTAACTTGTACATATGTAACTTGCTGTTTTATGAAATAGGCCCCTGGACTGAATAAAATATTGCTAAAAAACCATAAAAACTAAAAATGGCAAAAATCCTAAACCTTTTTTGAATCGCGGTATATTATTGAGAACGAGTTTCATAATCATAAAATTTATAGTTAACAAATTATTTACAATGTAACTTAATATAATCGAGTCTAAAATAATATTGGAAAAGGTATAATGCTATTATACTTGTGGAAAAGCGTTAAAATCCAGGAATCGTTTCAAAATGCCTCAAAACGAATTCCACAAAGAACTTTTTTGGGGGGAAAAAAGTATTTAAAAATTTGTTTGACGCCATTGCTGTAGTCATTTTTACAAAATCCGCTATAAATTCGATAAAAACGAATGTCCAAACAATTTAACATTATTGTAATAGGATATTTTACGGGAATTCGCCCATTCGATCATGTTTTTTCTATATTTCTTATCCTTAGGATATCGGATGTCTCATTGTCCGATCTGAGCAATCTGAGTCTTGAACAGCCCAATCAACCAGCTCGGGATAACAGATGTATGCACCTGTTTGTTTACATTCCTTTGTCAACCGTACACTTTTCGCCGAAACTACCTATCAGCTATCACTTTTTTTTTCTCCACAAATATGGCTAAGACGTCCTCATCTGGTGATGAAATTTAGAGCGCAGTTACGTTTCTATAGTATGAATCGAGAAATATTAGAGACTTGTAGCTTAATGTAGCTCAACTTCAAACTTCTAAAGATATGAGGGAACTGTGGTCTAACTCAATATTCAAACCTGTTACATTTTACAGTATTGGTATTTCCAATCTAATTCGCTTAGCACACAATTATAACGGTGGAGGGTTGGTAATGAATTAACTAAAACTAACCAGGGAAAAGCGCTATCGAGAACTAAATTGAGATTTTGGACATCAAGTGATTTTCGTACTTACGTGAAATTACAGTCTCCGTAAAATTAGTCATTGTAATGGGTAATGGTTGAAATAATGGTACTTTCCCGTTATCCCCCCCCCCCCCCTAGTCAATTCTTCTTGACTGGATGGGTCAATGTGGGAAGAAATAATATTATTAAAAAAAAAAAAAAAAAATTACCATGTTTTCAGAAGTTGCCGATGTCGGTGAGGATTTGTTGAAACAAATTGGCGGTGTTGTGGTTTGATTGCCTCCACATGAATTCTCACAAGTAGAATGCACATGAATTCGAACAAATAGATCAGAATGCTGTGTATAGGTTGGTAGTCTGGATGCTCGCAAGCTCGCATCCTCAAATTACATAACATCAAGTAGTCAATCTCTTAGTGAAAATCCAGATTAGTTGGACATGTAGGTCAGAATGATGTGTATAATTTGGCGGTCTGGATGCTCGCAAGCTCGCATCCCAAAAACACATAACATAACATAATATAATCTAAGTAAGAAGTAATGCCTAGAAACATCGAGCGGGCGTGTTGAAGACAAATTGACTGGGGAGGGGGTATAACGGAAAAGAACCCAATTATAACGGTGGAGGGTTGGTAATGAATCAACTAAAACTAACCAGGGAAAAACGCTATCGAAAACTAAATTGAGATTTTGCACATCAAGTGATTTTCTTACGTAACATTAAAGTCACCTTAAATTAGTCATTGTCATGGTTGAAATCTGTTATTGAAGGTTTTAGCGGATGCGAGGAAAATAGTCGAGATGAGGGTCGACTGCTGCTCGGCGGATTTCGTCATGAAAGGAGAGCTGATGCAGAAGGTGGAATATTACTCGAGGCTCCTCAACTCCTTGTGTCCAGGAACCATCAGGGAGTCAGGGAGCTGCCCTGCTGAAGTCATGCTGAGGAAGCGAAGGCCCCGATCTCAATAAAAACTCATTTTCTACACAAACACGTTGTCTGCTAAATCTTTTTTTTTAAGCATGGAACATGCTTTAGCCATCACCTAACTGGGCAAAAACGTGACGAAACCGTGGAACGAAAGTAGCGCGGGATTTTTTACTTTCCCAACATCCCAACAGAGTGGAATGTAATGTGAAAAGCAGGATCATAAAGAGCTAAATTAAAAACAACAGACAACAAATTGAGTAAAAGGAAACAGCAAACGAATAAAACACTGCTAAAGCATGTTCCATGTTTCTTGAATTTTAGCCGAAGGATATAAGCAGTAAACATACGGGGGTCCAGGGGGCTTGCCCCCTGGCGAGGCCCAAAGGGGCGTTTTTGTTCCATGTTTTTTAGCTTGCGGTTTTCGAAAAAATTCGTAGCTCTAACACATTTTCAGATTCTGTACACATTATTATATGCGAATATCTATTTGGGTTGCGTACTTATTCAAGAGCAAATTGTATAGCAGCAGCTTCCGCAGTTTAAAAACAGAGTTGGGCGTAATCGTAATCATATTTAAGTTTATGAATACAATCATAGTGTTTTAGAGTAGGGATTACAACAATTACGATTACAATCACAGACCCTGGAGATACATACACATCTGCATGTATACATATAAACACATACCTAGGTATGTGTAATCGTATATTTTTTAAATATTATTTGTCGCAAAAAGATGCTGAAAATTAAATGGCTGAATGATGCATTGAGTCACTCCTACATATTTCTTCCCTCTCACAATAAAATAATGAACAGTTCATTAGTAGATGATTACACTTATGACTATGATTACAATTGTAATCACAGGCAAAACTAAGATTATGGCTGTAATCATTGAAAAACTAAGATTAGTGCTGCAATCACACGAGAAAGTATGATAATGACTGTAATTAAAAACAAAAACCAGCGGTAACGGGCTTATTTATGAGAAACATCGGTTATTGCGTCCAAAATCACTTTTTAAAAACTTGTGTTTATAGTCGTAATCGCAAAAAAAATCTGATTACGAATATAATATATTCGTAATCATTATAATAACAGGAAAACGGTTATTACTAATACAATCATAATCGTATTGATTAAGTGTAATCGTAAACATATCTCCAGGGTATTTAATTATAATCGCAATTGTAATCACAACTCTAAAATCGTATGATTGTAATCGTAAACATAATTATGATTACGATTACGCTCAACTCTGTTTAAAAGTACGTTACAGATTTCAAGCTCAAAGTAAAGGAAGGAGTCTAGAGAAAATCCATTGTCTTACGCGTCTTTGTAGGGCGATCGGAAATAATCATAAACGATCAAAAAACTTCGTCCTTGAAGAAATACTTTTCAGCAGGCCGGTAACATTAGGGCTGTAGCCACGCGAAAAATTATGATTATGACTGCAGTTAAGAGGGGAAATCAGCGGTAACGGGCTTATTTATAGGAAACTTATTTAATTTAATTTTATTTTTATTTAATTTATTTATATTAACTTAACTTATTTATTTTAGCATTTAGAGTGGGAGTGCCGATCAGTGGTGACTCTTTACACGAAACGATGACGGGCAAGTGGTATGTCTCCGTTAGAGACTAGACGAAGTTGGATGGCTGTCAGGATGGCTTGGTTGGTTGTCAAGCTGTTCAAAGGTGGAATCGACTGTCCCTCACACTTATCCTCATCAATTTAAATGTCCCCAACCACAACATGCGCCACCATTTCATTTTCTCTGTTCCTCACACCCACACTAATTATTTATTAAATAGCCCTATTACTAGAATTTAGAGACATATAAATTATTTAGCATCATTGTCCGATGATTTAGATCTGTTCACCTCCAGTCTTAGTTACTTCAAGAAGCAGGTTTTGTCCCTAATTTAATATTTACTTCGGTTTTTATTTCACATGTCCTGTGACCTTCTTAATTGTTTATGTATTTTTCCTGTACCTTGTAATTTTTGTTAAGTTTAAGAAATTTCATAAAACCCATGTCATGAACTTTTCTGTTTTGTTATATACATCTATTTTTTGTCATGTATATTCTAATTGGGCTACGCCCGTATCTATTCAAATAAACAAATGAACAAACAGGTTATTGCAGCCAAAATCACTTAAAAGAAAAACTTGTGATGACAGTCGTAATCAGAAAAAATAAAAATTGTGATTACGAATATATATAACAGAAAAACTGTTATTAGAGAGTTCCTAAAGCGATAGGGAGATAGAAATGAGGTGCCTTATCTCCAATAAGACTTATTTATCCCACCCTATACATAAGACGCCTTATCCCAAGCCCGCCTATCTCATCTTTTCCGCCTTATTGCAAAGTAACTTTACAAACCTATAACAGTGATATTCATTTCTTGTTGGTTTTAATGAATATATGAATGAATAATTTATTATTCCCGAAGTGTTCACATTTTTAAATTAGGCACATGACGTGTCATAGAAACTACCCCCCCTCATAGATCAATGATCTGTGCCAAAGGGGGGGGGGGGGGGGGTTGCATATGCGAATTACATTTGTTTGATTGGGAATAACTTGTATTTTACATTTTCTCTCTTCTTTACTCTTTGCCATACATACTATAAACCTACATATACGTACAATGTATACCTAATAGAAACAATGATGTCAAAAAGCATAAATGCTGGACGTCATGGCATCACATTCCGTGGGAGTAGCAACAATGAGGTACGAAAAAATAGATTTGTTGTATTCAGATCCGGTGATTCAATGGAGGTGGGCCAGAGAGGCCTGAACTGTCCGTAAGATGCATGCCCATTTGTGGTATAAATGGCGAGAAGTGGATATTGTAGGCGGCTTGATGGTATCGGTATCACTGCTTGGGTCGTGAGTCTGATTGTACGAGTGTTCTGTTTAGATGATCTAAGCAAGGTTGAGTCTAATGTATCAGGATGTTTCTGATAATATAGTAGAGCGTGTTTTATATAGAACTGCTTCAATGTAAATACTTTTGCCTCAGGGGTTTTTAGGAGAACTTTCCAAATTACTTTTGACATTGAAAATGTCTTAGTCGACGGGTCAACCGAAAATTTTGTTACGGAAATTTTGTTACACAAAGAAAAAAACGTCACGCAGCCTATAAACAAGTTAGATATTGTTTTCTTTTGATTTTCACGCACAACCAAGCCGTTGCTGGTTGTCGTTGATACTTCTGTCGTTTTCACCGGACAAAAATCGTTCACCACTCGTCGGAAAGCTCTCGATTTATCACTCATTTCTTTCATACTTATTTTTCTAGTCATGTCGTAGTTTTATATTCATTTATTTTATAAATGGATATAGTAAAAAACGGACGGTAGACCTACGCCTACGGTTCTACAGTCAGATCATTTAAAAATGATTGATTTTACACATTATTAGTTCATTATGGTTACTTAGCAATATTAGTTTATAACTGAGCGTAATAAATCAGCTTTCCTTGACACTACAAAGGCTTAGGGAATGTGATAAAATGAGAGCATTCGAAAAAGTGGCTAACGATTTTCCTGCTATGAAAACTAAGGGAGTTACACTTCCCTAGTAACGCATTGGTTGTACGTGAAAATCAATAGAAAACCCCACCGTGACGTGACGCTCGTGACGTGACGAAAACAAATGGAAACGTCGTGTTAATCATTATTAAATGATAATAAGCGTATTTTTGAGAAGCAGTTACTTATGGATAGAGTAAAATATGTGGACAAACTTCCTAGTTTTCTTCACCAGGGCGATTACCTGGGCCTTCTAGTCTAGGTTTCCCATCTAATATCATCCCTAAGTATTGTGCACTTTCTAGCCTTTCTGTTTCCATACACTCACATGCCATGTGCTCTGAATTACAAAAGTGCAATTTTAGGTTGTATGGATGAGAGTTATTGTTCCTGGCGCGGGAGAACAGTGAGTATTTAGACTTTTTAATGTTTATGGTGTATGTAATGGCGGTTCTCATTCGCGTTTCCTGCCTGTGTTACTTGAAGATAAGTTGCGTCACTTCAAGATAAGACACTAATTCGACTCTCTCGACTTTATAAGGTTAGCATACGGTGTGGCTCTCCCCAATTGATCCCAATTGACCTATCGTTATGAACTCTCTATTACCACTGTAATCGTAACATAATCATATCTCCAGGGCCTTTGATTATAATCGAAATTGTAATCAAACTCTAAAACCCTATTTTAGCATGACTCCAAATATTATTATGAAGATTGTCATACACGTCACGAAGCAACATATTTGTAATATTTGTAAACTAATATAAAATTAGAATCTTTTATGTACTCGATATGAAGACATTATTTTTTTATTCTGAATATTAATACTATTATTTAAATACAAACGTTAATATACTGTTCAAGCTGAATTTGAACACTATATTATGGCACAGTCGAGTTCGTACCTAGAGATGACCACCGTGGAATTAGAGTTGTTTTTAGTTTAAAAGTGTGGGAAGATAGAACTTCATCGTTTTCGGATACCGGATTCTAAGTGGATGACTTTTTCGCGAAATTGTCGTGACATTTGTTGTTATTCTGCGCTTTTAGAACTGACAGAAATTCGTGAGTTTTTGAGAACCGGTTTTGATAATATAGGTAGTGTTCAAATTCAGCGTGAACAATTATATTAACGTTTGTATTTACATAATAGTATTAATATTCAGAATAAATAATGTCTTCATATCGAGAACATAAAAGATTCTAATTTTATATTAGTTTACGAATATTACAAATATGTTGCTTAGTGACGTGTATGACAATCTTCATAATAATATTTGGAGTCATGCTACACCTATGATTGTAATAGTAAACATAATTATGACTAAGACTACGCCCAAATCTGTTTAAAAGTACGTTAGAGATTTCAAGCTAAAAGTGAAGGAAGGAGTGTGGAGGAAATCCATTGTCTTACGCCTACGCACCCGTTGACGACTTTCCTTCCTTAGGAGGGCGATCGGAAATAATCGTCAACGACCAAAAAACGTCGTCATTGAAGAAATATTTCTCAGGGTTGGGGAGGCGGCCGGGGAGCCAAACAGATGGCGGCGGAACAATCAGAGCTTCGTACGGGGAGGCAGGTGGGGGTCACATGGGAACGCGGGCGCGACCGCTGCGCCGCCACCTTTGCCGCGGGAGTTCGCAGGGGGTGAAGCCGCTGGGGCGCTGCTGGGCCTCCTCGATAGGCAGCCACCAGCTGCCACGCGCTTTTATCGGCTCGAGCGGGTCGACACGCCACACGGCCGCCCTTACATATTTGATGGGAAAAGAGAGAAATTGATTTCGGGGCAGCCAGGAAACCTGCAGTGGCTATTGGAAATCTCTAAACATCTGCTTTTGCTGTAGGAGAAAATTCCAGTTTAATCAATTTTTGTTTTATTAATTCCAATAATAAGCCTATGTGATCGTGTAGCAAAAAATTTGTATAACCCCCCTCAAACTTGGTCACTTTACGTTTCAAGGTGCGTAGAATCTAAATTTGAAATGTCCGTCCGCCGTTCGCCGTCCGCCGTCCGAGCCATAAAAGGCCTAAGAATTTACTTTAAAAACCCGTTCTTTCGCACATAGACTCCATTTGGTCCTAACGTTTAACCATCCCGATCGCTTTACTCGCATAGATGCTATGGGCCAAAAACGGGCGAAAAAGTGTATTTTTCAAGGCTTTGAGTTTAGACGTGTTAGACGCACGCCTGACACGCTTGGAAGGGGGTCACGGTGGGTGGTGAGGGGGGTGAGCGGGGGGTGGAGTGAGAGGAGGCGCCGCGGCACCTTGATGTGGCTGGAGAATGGATATTTATTACTTTTACGTGGTATACCCATACAAGACACAGCGGCACCATGAGGTGGGTACAGCGTTCCTTCGAGGCATATGTTTTTTTCTAGGTCATATTTTTGTGTTAATAGGTACCAATGCTTTTCCTACGCATATTTAATAACATATCCTCTCGACTTTTCGTACGTACTTAGATAATGCTATTATTAAGGCAATAGCTATTTGAATAGTTAGGAGCTAAAATCGAGAAATATAAACATGCGTATATAATTATAGAAGTATAGGTTGTGGCAACTCGAAATAGGACACGCCGAGGAGTCTGGACGGGCCTTATGACGTACGCAAGCCAACTAAAACTTCGAACAAACTCAATTGAAAAAATAATAAACCTTTGTGAAATAATTTGCAGCGTTTTTAATTTTGAAAATGTTTTATTTCATAATACATGTTAATACAAAATCAATGAACGAAACATCATACGGCTTTAGCACCGAGCTATCAGCCGGGTCTATTTCCACGAAAAATAAAGAGTTACAATGTTAAATCGATTTCGACGGTTAGGCCATCATCAGTAACAAACAATAACTGAATACACATTAGAAAGGACACTTATAGAAACAGGTGAAGGGAGATTGAATCCCATTGGTCAAGAGAAAGGAAAGGGGCAGGAGGTACAACCAATCAAGTGCAAACAATGTGACGGTGGATTATAGATAATTAGATGAAGTGAAAGGGGGAAAAAATAACTAAATATGGTTCAACAGTGTGAAGGGATAATTCCACGCTTTATAGAAATGGACCTAACAGCCCTGAAATATATTGAGGGATATCTTCATTTAAACATTCACCAGATCTGTCACTTTTGATTATTTCGAATTGTTCAAGTACATTCAATATACCTTCCTTTGGACAAAAATGAAGAAATTCTACAAACTGTCTATCTGTCAAATCAAAATTGTAACTATGATTGGATTTCTTAAGATGTTTCGCAAATGTAGACCTACCCTCTTTTCCCTGAAATCCTCCTGATGCTCGTCTATTCTTTCCCTGAATATCCTACAGTTTGACCGCAATATTCGAAGCCACAAGAACATTTTAATTTATGAACCCCACTTCTATCCTAAACATTGATTTTTAGTTCTAAAACCTACTTTCTAACCTCTCCGTTTTGAAATGGGTTTCCATAGCTTCGTCGCGAGTGATTTAGTTCGTATGAGCCGGGATTCGAATATTTATATTTCAATATGACATCACATGAATAATCACATAGTCAAAGTATAGAGAACAACACTGAGCACAAAGACTCGCAAACACAAGGATACATAAATAACATCATGATATAATATTAATCTGTATATAGATAACTCCTTCACTAATGATCTCTAATACTTATACAGTTGTGATACTTGAATAATACGATTAGGATTCAAAAATTCTATTCCTCAACCAAAACATTCTGTACTCTTACAATAAAACACCCAAGGGCCAACCAGTTTTATCATTCAATAATGATTAACAGGACGTTTCCATTGTTGGCTGCAATAGGAAAGCGCCAATCCCTTGAAATTTACCAATATGAAGTGTAAGGAAAGCGCCAGCTAACGTTATAGGAAAGCGCCAGTGAGATAACGACGGTCAAACTCCGGACTCACTCCGCACTTGTCAAAACAAGAAATTCGATAAGGTCAGTTAGTCGATAAACGTGCTCGTGAGATTAGTTGTTTAACAGAGTAGTCGGCCGGAGGTTTTTGGTTATGGAGTTGAAGAGAATATCAACCAACAAAGAAAATGATGGTTTGCTATACTGTCAAATTGACTGCATCCAAAGTAAATACGAAGAATACAAGAACGGCAACATCACCATACTTGAATTTCTGAAAGTTGGTAGGATGTTATTACCGAACCCAATATAAACAAGTAGACATTAAGTTTGTGACGACCGATGTACAATATTCTTCTAATTATTACATTTATTAAACTAGCATAACAGTGATATTTGCTTGGAGCTGTCCTTGAACTTCACCTGGCGCATTCCTATAACTTTTAAAAGCCAGAACTGGCGCTTTCCTACTATATATTTAGGCAATTGGCGCTTTCCTGGTTTTCCCCCATTGTTTTTGTCCCGTCACGAGCGTCACGTGTGGTTTTCTAATGATTTTCACGTACAACCAATGCGTTACTAGGGAAGTGTAACTCCCTTAGTTTTCATAGCAGGAAAATCGTTAGCCACTTTTTGGAATGCTCTCATTTTATCACAGCATCTCACAATCCCTAAGCCTCTGTAGTGTCAAGGAAAGCTGATTTATTACGCTCAGTTATAAACTAATATTGCTAAGTAACCATAATGAACTAATAATGTGTAAAATTAATCATTATTAAATGATCTGACTGTAGAACCGTAGGTCTACCGTCCGTTTTTTTTTTTTTTTGCCATTTATATACTCGAATGCTTCGTCTGACAAAAATAGTGAGCCGAAATGCGATTTACGGATCCCCCTCAAAATATGGCAATGTGCCAAAAAATTAAAAACAGTTTCATGATCCCCCCGAATTACACAAAGAACAAGTAAAGACACCATTTGAGCTCATCGGCTTAAAATTTAAATTCAGCATTTCACAGCGTACTCTCCAAATAATTTTAATAAGAAAGTGACTGAGATTATTCTCCTTTCTATAACTCATGTTTCTATGATACAATGTATGGAAGCGGGCAGCACCAGCCTTTAACTTACAGCTCTCGATAAATCTGGTTTTTTCCAATTCCAATACTTTATTCATCTGCTGCATAATACATTTCGGTTCGTCCGGATTGATACTTAACACCATCCCGTGCCTGCCTGCCAGTTCACTCAAAGCTACCATCCACGACACATTCTTCCTGGTTACCTCATGAGCTATCACATTAGTAAGTCTTGATCTCAGGCTCTCCAAGACCTTCACAATATAATTCATACACAAGTTTAGAGTTTTGCTCTACACCACTCTCTAAGTAGACCATGTAATCCGGGGTATTCATGGGTAAAAACAAAAGTTTTTTGATGAAAAATTTCAAAAACATTCCCCCCTGTGAATGTGTCTCGTACACCCAGACTTGACACGCGTAACACATCATTGTTCTACTAACAGAATTAAAAACACTAAACTTAGCTTCCATCAGGATATTACTATTCTCCATAAATCTAGACCATACACTGTTTAGTCCTAGTTTTGCAGTGGCTGGTTTTGAGACCAAGTGCTCCTTCAAATTCAGCTGAGACGTTAGATAAATTCCAGTCATGCAGCATGATCGTATGAGCAAATTTTCGTATTATATAATGTTAAATTGTTTTGAAATTTGAGCTTTTTTCGATGCCAAGAAATTGTTAACTAATAATTTTAAGTCAAAAAACGTATTCTAAATAATTATCTGTTATTCAAAAAGAGATTTTGAATTTTTAGTTTTTTTTCTGCAGTTTTTATCGATTTTTTTAAGCGAATTTTGATGTAATTTATGTACATTTTTCCGCATAATTTTGTTCATGATTCGGGGCAGCGAGGAAACCTGCAGCGGCTACTGGAAATCTCTAAACATCTGGTTTTGCTATGGGAGAAAATTCCAGTTATGTTATCGTGTTGTACAACGTTAAATTGTTTTGAAATTTGAGCTTTTTTCGATGCCAAGAAATTGTTAACTAATAATTTTAAGTCAAAAAACGTATTCTAAAAGCGAATTTTGATGTAATTTACGCACGTTTTTCAGCATAATTTCGTACATGATTCGGGGCAGCGAGGAAACCTGCAGCGGCTACTGGAAATCTCTAAACATCTGGTTTTGCTATGGGAGAAAATTCCAGTTATGCAGCATGATCGTATGAGCAAATTTTCGTAAATTATCGTATTGTACAACGTTAAATTGTTTTGAAATTTGAGCTATTTCGAGAAATTGTAAACTATTAATTTTGAGACGAAAACGTATTATAAATAATTACCTACCTATCTGTTATTCAAAAAGTGATTTTGAATTTTTAGTTTTTTTCCTTAGTTTTTTTATAGATTTTTTAAGCGTATTTTGACGTAATTCATGTACTAAATTCCAGTTATGTAGCATGATCGTATGAGTGAATTTTCGTAAATTATCGTATTGTACAACGTTAAATTGTTTTAAAATTTGAGCTTGTTCGATGCGAAGAAATTGTCAACTATTCATTTTAACAAGGCAAACTCGGCCCTTCTGGCCTCGTAAGGGTCCGCCCCTAGAGCCCACGGTTGCTTTCGGATTTGAGCCTTCGGCTAAAATGCTAAAACATGGAACATGCTTTCTTCCCGCTAATTCGTAAATGTGAATAAATGAACTAAATCACTCGCGAAGAAGTTGTGGAAACCCATTTCACAAAGGAAGTTAGTGAAAAAGTTGTCTACTTCCACGAAAAATAAAGAGTTACAATGTTAAATCGATTTCGACGGTTAGGCCATCATCAGTAACGAACAATAACTCCTGATGATGGCCTACTGATAATGGCTCAATCGTCAAAATCGATTTAACATTGTAACTCTTTATTTTTCGTGGAAGTAGACAACGTTTTTTCACTAACTTCCGTTTTAATGTGAATAAATTTAAAACTACGCCACTGATCGAAATTAGAACGAGTACCTAGGTAGGTAATTTTCTGTTATGGTGCGCGTCTAAAATTACTGTAACCAAGATTAACTTCTCAACCAAGTGAGAACACCACCTTTAAAATACCAAGATACTTACTAGCAGTTATGGACAGCTATCTTAAAAACCGAACACTGGTTTATGAGACGGCTCAAGGGGAAAGGGAGAAAGAAATCACCGCAGGAGCAGCCCAGGGTTCAGTTCTGGGCCCACAACTATGGAACGCGTCATACGATAGTGTTCTACGTCTGGAAATGCCAGAAGACTGCTATCTTGTCGGATATGCAGATGATGTTGCGGCAGTTATCCTGGCTAGAACCACGGAATTGGCACAGTATAAACTGAATCAAGTAATGGTAAAGATCACTAGATGGATGGAAGACCATATGTTGACATTAGCAGCAGCTAAAACCGAAGTAGTTGTGTTCACCCGAAAACGGATCCCTACCATAATCCCAATACAAATAGGGAGTACAGAAGTCACCAGCAAACCGACAGTAAACTACCAGGGAATCACATTAGATACTAAAATTACATTCTGGGAGCAAATAAAGAAATCAGCAGACAAGGCATCAAAGAAAACAACTGCTCTTAGTCATCTCATGAGAAATGTCAATGGGCCGAGACCATGTAAGCGTCGTCTCATGATGACCGTTGTACAATCAATACTCTTGTACGGTGCGGAGGTATGGGCAGATGCCCTAAACATTGCCTACTATCGCAAGAGAATTATTTCAGTTCAACGAAGAGGAGCGCTGAGAATTGCATGTGCCTACAGAACAGCGTCAGAGCCAGCCATACTCTTACTTACAAGCAGCATTTCAATCCATCTGTTGGCTGTAGAACGCAAACGAATCTTTGATAGGCGAGAGGAAGGAGAAAGAGCTCATTTAGCCGCTGAAGAGAGAGAATATACAATGGCAAGATGGCAGGAAATGTGGACTGCAGAGCAGAGAGGGAGATGGACAGCACGCGTGATTCCTCAGATCAAGGTATGGCTAGATAGAAAACATGGAGAAGTAAACTTTTTCCTGAATCAGTTCCTTTCTGGTCATGGGCTGTTTTACGCATATCTCTGTAAAATGGGAAAAGTAGACTCCCCAATATGTCCATACTGCCAGGAAATGGAGGATGATGTGCTCCATACTTTCTTTGTATGCAAGCGATGGGCTACAGAAAGAAGAGGGCTACAGGATGCTCTGGAATTACCACCTCAAGACGTGACACCGGAGGTGGTAGTAGCCAAAATGATTGAACGAGAGCAAAAATGGAATTTTGTAGCTGCCTACGTTGAAGACATCCTCCAGAAAAAGATCATCTTGGAACGGGAGAGACAGAGGAGGAGGGAGCACATGGACCGAGAGGACTGAAGAAATTTCTCAAGGACTCGGCCTGAAGTAATGTGTTAAACAGTTCCAGGCTGAGTTCCAACGTGGGAAAAGGAAGGTGAGGTTTTAGTGTGTTTGAATCATACATAACCCGGAGTGCGGTCCCTTTTGGGTATCTTACGAGATCCGATTACCACCTTAGGATCTTAAAGATTTCCTCACCTGCCTACGTAAAAAAAAAAAAAAAAAAAAAAAAAAACCAAGTGAGAACAAAACAAGCGATAGTGTTTACTAAATCCATTTATAACATAAATAAATATAAAACTAGTACATTAACAGAAGAACAAGTACGAATGAAATGCGTGATAAATCGAGAGCTTTCCAACGAGTGGAGAGCGATTATTATCCGGTGTAAACTAAAGAACTTTCATTTCCCCAGCAATGGCTTGGTTGTACGTGAAAATCAAGAGAAAAAATTTCGTGACACATCCGCGTAACGTTTTTTGCTAGTTAGTCCAAAGCTATAAAGCATGTTCCATGCTAAAAACGTATTCTAAATAATTATCTGTTATACAAAGTGTCCTTTTTTTCTGCAGTTTTTATCGATTTTTAGCGAATTTCGATGTAATTTAAGTAGGTACATTTTTCAGCATAATTTTGTACATACATTTTTTAATGTTCTATTTTTTAGTTAATAAACTTTATTTAAGTAATTGGTATTCAGCTAATAAATTTCATATAGATTCAACAATTTTTAGAGGTTTTTAGTGATTTTCAGTAGACCTACCTTACGAATTTGTAATGAAGTATCATATTTGGACAGCGAGAATCACCAATATGCACAAAATGTGGCTCCCAGGCTGAAACGCTGGAATACACATGATATGCCCAACCTACACCGCAGCTAGAAGCAAAATGTTAGGCTCAATCACCCAACATATGGATAACCCCGTACATTACCACCAAATTATTCATTCGAAATTGCAATCAATCTACAGAACTGTGTGCGCGAATATTAATGACATGAAAGTGAAAATTTAATACTGCTTAATTGAAATAATTCGTCATGGCCACGTAATGTTAATGAAATAAAGGTCTTCATGGCTGTTGCCCCTGGGTAATGTCAAATGAAGAAAAAGAAGTATTGCTAGATTAAAAAAGAAAACAAATTAATCGTACCGTTAAACGGGGCTATTTGAGAAATTTTGGCCTTTCAAACTAAAATTACAACGCTGAAAAAAATGTTGTTTTCAAAATTCAAAAATTTTCTCTGAAAGTTCTTGCCCAAACCCACTATACAGGGTGTCTCAACTTAAGTAGGCAAGACTTCAGGGATCAATTCTACAAGTATTTTGCAACAAAAAGTGTCTCATAAAGTGTTATTTTTTAGAGGCTTCGTTTTCGAGTTACTGACGATCTAAGATTTTTTTCGTGTTTTCGACCTTATCTCCTAAAAATGGCTGTGACCCCATCATTCTTTGAGTATTCTCAAACCTGAGGATACCGTTGGAAAGAACGTTAAATTTCCTATCTTTTTGATGCCAAATCATAATTATTCAAGAGAGTTAAGATACCGAAAAAAGAGGTCAAAGTACAAACTTTGGAAAATTCTAAAAATTTGGGGTTTTTCAATCTGATTCCTCCCTCCATAAAAAAAAAATGAACAGTCGTTTGCAAGTACAGTAAAAACTTTAAAATCTTATCAGCTTTCTAACGGTATAGCCAAAAAATTGATAAAAGTAACAACAAGGAGAAAAAACGGCTTTTGAACGCGAAAAAACGTGGTATTTTTAACGAAAATCGATGGATTTCAGGAAAAAACGATCTCTCACAACTTTATGATTTAAATGTCGAATTCTACGTAATTTTTCACGCTGAATCGAATTGTGACACTTGCAGTCCTCTACGACTAAAATAAGGGCGAATGTTCCCTTCTCTGAGTTTCGAGGGTCAAAGGGCAATTTCGCCCTTATTCGTTAGTTGTAGAGGTCTGCAAGTGTCACAATTCGATTCAGCGTAAAAAATTACGTAGATTTCGACATTTAAATCATAAAGTTGTGAGAGATCGCTTTTTCCTGAAATCCATCGATTTTCGTTAAAAATACCACGTTTTTTCGCATTCAAAAGCCGTTTTTTCTCCTTGTTGTTACTTTTATCAATTTTTTGGCTATACCGTTAGAAAGCTGATAAGGTTTTGAAGTTTTTACTGTACTTGCAAACGACTGTTCATTTTTTTTATGGAGGGAGGAATCATTGAAAAAACCCAAATTTTTAGAATTTTACAAAGTTTGTACTTTGACCTCTTTTTTCGGTATCTTAACTCTCTTGAATAATTATGATTTTGCATCAAAAAGATAGGAAATTTAACGTTCTTTCCAACGGTATCCTCAGGTTTGAGAATACTCAAAGAATGATGGGATCACAGCCATTTTTAGGAGACAAGGTCGAAAACACCAAAAAATCTTAGATCGTCAATAACTCGAAAACGAAGCCTCTAAAAAATAACACTTTATGAGACCCTTTTTGTGGCAAATTACTTGTAGAATTGATCCCTGAAGTCTTGCCTACTTAAGTTGAGACACCCTGTATATACACCAAAACAACTATAACGATTGAACTGGCTACTTGTCTTGATACCTACCACAAGGGTTTAGCTGTAAACGTTCCTTACAGATGAGTAATGAATTATTATTATTAAATGAAGCATTGCTGGATGAAATGTATAATTTTCTGTTGCAATAGATGAATCGTGTCACGGGGCATATTTCAAACGTGATTATTTTAAACGTGCTGAATACCACCCTTAGATACTACACTATCTTGCGCTACGGCCGTAGCAATCAGGGTAGGGTTACTATCTCAACAATTCCGGGATTTAAAGATTAGAAACGTATATAAACAGAGGCCGATCCCAAGAGAAATGCGGAAAGTCGGTAGGGGGCAGGCGGGCACAGCTGTTAGGCGGATCAGGCCAGAGTGGCATATGCGCTTTCATTCAGCAATGAATACACATTAGGGCTGGTATTGAGATACACGACGATCTTAATTACAACATGTTACTCTCCTGCTGGCCCTTCCACAGCGAGAAGGGCTCGTGAGTTTCATTGCCCATCACACAAATGGCATCCCTAATAAGGGGAGCGCGAAGTAATCCATTTGGTGCTCACTTTCCCAATATCGCCGGTGATCTGTCGTCATGTACATCTATTATAAGTAATATTGTCTGAGACTTACTTACCACTTAGGTTACTTCTAAAGCTTAAAAATAAATTAACAAAATTAAAAAAACGGACAGTAGATCAACGGTACAACAGTCAGATCATTTAACAGAGAAATTTTGGTTACTGCGGTTACAGATCACACGGTGCACGTGAACCATGATCAGCTGATCTGGTAACAATCGACAGCTGACAAATTACTACAATCGCGCGACGTGAGTAGGAGACCGTTTGATTGACAACGCAAGATCGTGTCTTAGTACGTCCTCGTTACCACGTCTTCAACACTACGCCCGTAAATGTATAAACCCGAGGAATGTTAATGTGATAAGCGTGTTCAGTTCATATTGCTATATTAAACATATTAATTATATTATTTAAAATATGAATTAAATATATAATTACATTAAAATATACTAATTTTGTTTACATTCATCTTATTTTTACTCGAAGCAGTCCAATCATCGAGTGCCCAAAAACAACTTAGTCAACGAAACGGAGGATAAAAGGTTGCCGAAAAATGGATAAAATCTTTTCCTTCCAATCATACCTACCTTTTTCACGATACAAACATTAAACTACTAAGATACCAACATGTATTATTTTACTGAGTTTCATCACAAAATACATAAAATCTCTTATACCAACCTCTTTATCTACCTACACCAACATTACTACTAACAAAGTTGAGCGAGAACTTACTTGAACGATAGCCAGTGTACCTGACGGATGTATCTTCAAGATAAACCTGGAACGCATCGTCGGGCTCGTCTCTGCTGAATATACTAGAGTGATAAGATAATTTATTATAAGCCTACGAAGTCTAATTCTTCGCACTGAATTTCTTGCCACAAATAAAATGCCGTATGAACGGACGACGGACTGATTCGATTTTTAAAATCTATGTATCTTGATACGTAACCAACAAATTTTGAGAGAGGGGATAACAAAATTTCTTGGCCGATTACAAAGGTTCACTTTACAAATATCACTACGTATTGAAAACAAAATAAAACAACATGGTGATGGATGCTGGAAACTGGGATCAGGTTGAAGGAAAACAGCATCGGAAAAATACAAGATGTCGGAACCAGCGTCAGGTTACAAAACATTTGATAAGAGACGACGTGTGAAACTCCAAGCTTGTACCGTAATAACAGCCAGCGTGTTAGCGAAATTTTGATTTTCCCTAGATTGACGTTCACCGTATTAGAACACCGTTGTAACCAGGAACTTTCTACTTAATGATTAACATCTATCTCCCTAATGACTATTTAAAATTTTTTAAATGAAGGGTGAGAAATAATCCGTAAGTGAATAATTTGTGAAATTCCGAAAATTTTCACTTTCTTCAAAGTTTGTCTCTCGAAATATCCTGGTTGGAAATTTTCATGCTGTAAGCCTAAAAGTTGCATCACAATGCCAGCTTTTCAACGGTGGTCAGTTGTTATTTTAGTTTGTTAGTTGGAGGGGAAAAGTATGTTTGTATGCTGAAAAAGTGGGGTTTTCTATGAAATCGAGGGTTTTCTCTCCAACTCCGTTACAACCGATTTTAAATAGTTTTACCCTTTAAAAACACATAAAATTAAGCATGACAAATAAACTAAAAACTAGTTTGTAAAAGTGTAAAACTCGGTTGTAATGGAGTTGAAGAGATCTGCGAGTGTTCGATTCAGCGTGAAAAAAATATGTAGAAACCGACCCCAAACTAATATTTTCTATGGGGGGTCATTTTTCGCGAAAACCCTCGATTTGATAGAAAAAAAAACACATTTTTCAGCATACGAACATACTTTTCTCCCTCAATCAACAAAGTAGAATAAAAATTGACAACCATTGGGAATCTAGGATTATGATGCAACTTTTAGGCATGAAAAATTCCATTCAGGACGTTTCGAGAGACTAACTTTGAAGGAAGTGAAAATTTTCGGAATTTCACAAATTTTTCACTTACGGATTATTTCTCACCGTTCCATTTAAAAATTTAAAAAAAGTCATTAGGGAGATAGGAAAATCTTACGCTATTTTCAACGGTATAATCAGATTTGAGTTTTGACTGAAAATTCAGGGAGTCATGCCAGTTAAAGTGACACAAAATCGAAAAACGCGAAAAAAAATTTTAAAGGGAAAAACGTGATCTTTGGAGAGAATTGAAAAAATATGTGTTATAGGACAAAAAAGTCACAAATTAGTAGTAGAATCGAACCCTAGCCGGTGGTGCGTTCGAAACTGCGACACCCTGTATACCCGTGTAGTTAATGTGAATTTAATTTAGGTAGGAATTGGGCCTACAGTCAGAGACCGAAACGTCGCCAATAAAAACTTTTATCCAAGACTGGAAGCTGGAACTGGTACTTATTCTTCCAAATCATATCTACAGCACCCAGCCCTCAGAGCGGATCTGCAAAACCCAGCAGCTGCAGCACATAAGGAAGGTTCCCGACCATATGGTTCGCCGTGAGGATAAAGTTTGTGTTGGGGAGCAGCGGAGTCTCGTGGGAAAGACGCGCGGACCCCTCCAGCCGGTTTAACCCTCTGAAGCCGGACAACGCACACCTTGCGCAACCCCTTCGCTATCACAACAATCGGATCCGCACCTTCGTCTACGTCACCTCCGTCAGCGCCCAAACACACGAGAGTTGCCACGCTCAAGGGGGAAGTCTGCTGGCCAGAGTTGGGCCGTAATTAATTAAATTGGTACCTACTTAATTACAAATACAACTAAATGGGAAAAATTTGACAAATTGTTGATGAGCTAGCTCCGAAAAAAATAACCCGGTTGTTGACATTCATCGAAAAAATAACATTGGCAGTTTACACCTCACAAATTACTCAAATTACCAGCAATTAAATGATTACAATTACATTGGCAATCACTGTTTTTAATTAGGGCTTAAGCGGCATTGAGATGGTTGAGACCAGAAGGGTCATTAGCGGCTGCAATTACATTAATTGTAATTACAATTCCTTTTGGGTCAGAAGTAATTGTAAATAGAGAGTCTAACAATTACTTTTGGCGACAAAATAATTGCAATCACAATTACATGCAAAAACCAGTAATTATAAGTGTAATTGCAATTACAATTACTTCATGTTAAAATATCTCTAATGGAACAGTATAACAGGAAATTACATTTATTTTAATTGCAATTATATTTAGGTCAGAAGTAATTGTAAATAGACAGTAACAATTACTTTTGGAGAGAAATTAATTGCAATTCCAATTACATGCAAAAACCCGTAATTGTAAGTGGAATTGCAATTATAATTACTTAATGTTAAAATGTCTCTAATGGAACAGTGTAACAGGAAATTACATTAATTTTAATTACAATTACATTTAGGTCAGAAGTAATAGTAAATAGACAGTTAAAATTGCATTTTTAATTATTTACAAATACCTGTCTTCCTCACAGACACCTGCTAGATCCAGTAGCTCGTGATGTTGTGTGTGGAGCTGTGGGGGTGATTTGTCTATCCGCCACCTTTTGGAGGACTGCCCAGTCCGTATAGACTTCCAAGTACAGCATTCACCCCCTCAGTGGGTGGATGTTCTGTCAGGACCAGACAAGGTCCAGTCCCTGTTGGTGTACCTGAAAGCCACTGAGCTTTACAACGAACTGTGATATTCTGATCTGTGAGCACCTTGCGCAACCCCTTCGCTATCACAACAATCGGATCTGCTCCTACGGCTACGTCACCTCCGTCAGCGCCCAAACACTCGAGAGTTGCCATGCTGAAGGGGGAGGTCTGCTGCCTTGAGTTGGGCAGTAATTAATTACATTGATAATTAATTACAAATACAATTACATGGGAAAATTTTGACAAATTTTTGATGAGCTAGCTCCGAAAAAATAACCCGATTGTTGACATTCATAAAAAAATGAACATTAGCACTTTACACCTCACGATTATTCAAATTACCTGCAATTACATAATTACGATTGGCAATTACTTTTTTTTATTAGGGTTTAAGCCGCATCTCAACCAGAAGGGTCATTAGCGGCTGCAATTACACTAATTGTAATTACAATTACATTTAGGTAGGAAGTAATTTATTGTAAATAGACAGTAACAATTACTTTTGGAGACAAATTAATTGCAATTACAATAACATGCAAAACCATATAATTGTCAGTGTAATTGCAATTACAATTACCTCATGTTTTTTTTTAAATTCATTTATTGGTTTTATACAAATTTTATATGTACCAGAACTGAAATGGGAATAGAAATGGTGTGTATATCTTGAAATTTCGTCTGTTTTTAATGTCATCCGTGTAGTTTGCTGTGATCTTGTTTTCTTCTGTTATATGTTATGTTATCTTCTGCTTCTGTGCTCAATATTATTTACTGTGTTTTTTTCGGTGTGGAGTGGCTTCCCCCCTGTGTTTGGCCGGCCAGAGCCTGAGGGCCACGACCGGCCCGGCATTTCTGAATGTGTCTAATGGAACAGTATAACAGAAAATTACTTTAATTTTAATTGCGATTACATTTAGGTCAGAAGTAATTGTAAAGAAACAATTAAAATAACATTGCTAATTAATTACAAATACCTGTCTTACTCACAGACACCTGCTAAATCCAGTAGCTCGTGATGTTGTGTGTGGGAGACGTGGGGGTGATTCGTCTATCCGCCACTTACTGGAGGATTGCCCAGCTCTCATGGACCTCAGGGTCCAGCGTTCACCCCCTCAATGGGTAGATGTTCTGTCAGGACCAGACAAGGCCCAGTCCCTGAAAGCCACTGAGCTTTACAACGAACTGTGATATTCTGATCTGTGAGCACCTTGCGCAACCCTTCGCTATCACAACAATCGGATCCGTACCTTCGTCTGACGTCACCTCCGTCAGTGCCCAAACACACGAGAGTTGCCACGCTGAAGGGGCAGGTCTGCTGGCCAGAGTTGGGCAGTAATTAATCACATCGATAATTAATTACAAATACAATTACATGGAAAAATTTTGACAAATGTTTGATGAGCTAGCTCCGAAAAAATAACCCAATTGTTGACATTCATCGAAAAAGTACCTAACATTGACACTTTACACCTCACAATTACTCGAATTGCCAGCAATTACATAATTACAATTACATTGGCAATTACTTTTTTTTATTAGGGTTTAAGCCACATCTCAACCAGAATGGTCATTAGCGGCTGCAATTACACTAATTGTAATTACAATTACATTTAGGTAGGAAGTAATTTATTGTAAATAGACAGTAACAATTACTTTTGGAGAGAAATTAATTGCAATTCCAATTACATGCAAAAACCCGTAATTGTAAGTGTAATTGCAATTACAATTACTTCATGTTAAAATGTCTCTGAACAGTATAACAGGAAATTACATTAATTTTAATTACCATCACATTTAGGTCAGAAGTAATTGGCTCCCTGGGCCACCAGCTCAATTCTGAATGTCTCTAATGGAACAGTGTAACAGGAAATTACATTTATTTTAATTACAATTACATATAGGTCAGAAGTAATTGTAAAGAAACAGTTAAAATTACATTGTTAATTAATTACAAATACCTTTCTTACTCACAGACACCTGCTAGATCCAGTAGCTCGTGATGTTTTGTGTGGGAGATGTGGGGGTGATTTGTCTATCCGCCACTTTTTGGAGGATTGCCCAGCCCTCATGGACCTCAGGGTCCAGCATTCACCCCCTCAGTGGGTGCATGTTCTGTCAGGACCAGACAAGGTCCAGTCCCTATTGGTTTACCTGAAAGCCACGGAGCTCTACAACGAACTGTGATATTCTGATCTGTGAGCACCTTGCGCAACCCCTTCGCTATCACAACAATCGAATCCGCACCTTCGTCTGACGTCACCTCCGTCAGAGCCCAAACACACGAGAGTTGCCACGCTCAAGGAGCAGGTCTGCTGCCCAGAGTTGGGCAGTAATTAATTACATTGGTACTTAATTACAAATACCATTAAATGCGAAAATGTTGACAAATTTTTGATGAGCTAGCTCCGAAAAAGTAACATTGGCACTTCATACCTCACGATTACTCAAATTACCTGCAATCACATAATTACAATTATATGTAGGTCAGAAGTAATTGTAAGCAGTTACGATTACTTTGGGAGACAAAGTAATTGCAATTACAATTACATGCAAAAACCTGCAATTGTAAGTGTAATTAAAATTAGGTATAACATAGTGTAAACAATTAAAATAAATGTACTACTCAGTAAATTCGTAAAATTGGATAATTTACTAAATATATGAAAAAATATCGATGTATTTCTGAAATAGTAATCTGAGGGCTGTGTCATATGCATTTCTTTAAAAGAAAATGCGAATCACGAATAACCGCCAGTGCAGTGGATCAAAGAAACGGGGATTCCCCTACAAAAAGGAAAATTCCCCGCAATGGGTCTCACTGAATGACGGTAGGAAGGAAATGGGTGGGAGGGACAACAACCTCAGCCGTAGGAGGAAGGAGGAAAAAGGAAGGAGTGTCTTGGGACTTGAGAAGGCGACAAATGTTGAATGGATGAATAAAATGTTTATTTGCCGTGGCAAATTTTTGCATGACAATTGTCAATAATACATTTGAATACATACCTCATCAAAATAACTAAATAATTACAAGACATTTATATATCAACAAAAATTTTAGAATTACAGAAAAATTGCAAGGCAAAACTTTTAGGAAGGTATTACTACCATAAAACAAGATAAAAAAAATAAAACTTGCAACATTTAGGTATCATCATAGGTATCACAGTCGAAAGGATGACAATTCGTTTGCATGATCAGAGTACTCATAAAATTCCTCAGTCAGCTCTTTAGAAAATAGTATAATATAATTATAAATACATTAACTAAAAACGAATAAGAAAACACGGCATTGTCTTGCTTATCAAGCTATCACTTCAGGTTGGAATTAAAATCAATGTCAAAAAACTCATCAATTTTATAAAGTGGGTTACTAGTCAAGGCTGCCTTTATCGTCTTCTTGAAACTGTACTCAGTAGCTTGGCAAATTTTGTCCGGAATCCTGTTGAGGAAGGCTGGACCCAAATACATAAAACGAGACTGAGAGCCTGGGAGCCGACAAAACGGGACTTGTAATTGATTTATCTGCCGTGTCTCTCAGCCATGGACCTCAGACCTGCGCTGCAGGCTACTCTGACGCCTGTAGGTATACAGAAGTAACGAGTAGACGTAGAGGCCCTATAGGGTAAGCAAATTTAATTCCTGGAATATGGATCTGGCGTGGGCTCGGTGAGGTGCCCGCGCGACTATCCTGACGGCTTTCTTCTGCAAGCGGAATATCTTTTGAACTCCGGACGTGCCCCCCAAAAAAATGAGGCCGTATGAAATGATAGACATAATTAAGCCGTGGTATGCTGTTAAAAGCACCTTTCTCGATAAGTACGCAGGGAGCCAATTTTCGAAGTAGAAACAAGTTACTAGAAAGTTGCGTAGATGCGTAGCCCACCTTAAGCGGGTATCTAAATGGAAGCCCAAAAGTTTTACAGAGCTCGATTCAGGGTATTTTTTGTAGGTCATTGATAGCGATTGCATCTTGCTAGGATTTACCTTTAGAAGATTAGCAGTAAACCATCTTTCAGCCTTTTCAATCTGGTTCAGAGATTTTGATTCCGTTATATCCAAGTCTCTATCGTGGACATGGAGCAGACCTGGCGGGCTGAGAAAAATAAGTACGACAGAAATGACCTGCGGCAAGCGAATTCCGAGCTAAAAGGAGTTGCGACCAACAACATCAGGGTAATGGCCGTGACCGTGCCATGACGCGGGGTATGATGCGGGAAAAGTGCCACGGAGTTACTCGAGTTGGTTATCTCAGCGGGAGTGCTCCACGGTATCACCACCCGTGTCTTGAACTGTTGGTCATTTTATAGGGGCACTTCCTTTCATCCCACTCTTCCTCCTCGTCCTTCTGGAACTTCCTTCATCCCCCGCGTCGGGTAAACCTGGGCGTCCTCCCCACTTTTTTATTTTATTTGTTTATTTGTCAATTTAATGGTGTGCCTCCTCCGCCTTTGAGGGGAGTTTTGTAAAAAAAAAAAAAAAAAAAAAGTGTGTGTATGTATGTTTGTGTCCACGTGACGTCAAATCCCTGTATCAAGCCTAATTTCCACAGTTTACATTTTATTTTGATTTTTGATTAAATTTTCGGGGCAATAACAATGATTACCTCCGTACCCCTCAAAATTCCACATCTTCCTATTACATCCGTGCACAAATAAACTCAGATCCTTCCTAGTTTCCCCCTAGTTGTTCTACTTGAACTAAATCATTCTAGCGACCCTTTTGAACAACGAGATTCTGGAACTCGCAGCAATCGGCATTCCCTCTAACTGATGTTGTTTCCTACGGGGCCGTTCATATCGCTATCTGGTTAGTTTCACCTCCAGCCGAATTTCCTGACTCAGGAAACTTCCCGGGAAACACATGGCCGGGGTTTCCGACCTTCCCCGGAGCCCCAGACGTTGGCCAGAACTTGAATCTCCGGGCTCCCAGATGGCCGCACCTCAACCCGCTTCTGGTTTCTTGCAAGAGGCCAACACACGGCAAACTCAACAACAACGTAGCCGGCGTTTGAAGTTAACCTCATGTTGACGGATACCGCCCATACCGCCATACCAGGCCTGCGCTGGAAATAAGAAACCGTTTCCTCTTTCTTTCAAGTCAAATGAGTTTAAAACGAGAGTATAATAGTTGGGTCTTTTCTGTTATATCCCCGCATTTACAAACTATTTTCTATAGAATGTTGATAAACGTTTGATAAATGTTCTATTGTTCTAAAAACTGTTCCCCAATCATTTTTACGTCCACTGTGGTAAAATAGATCAGAATGCTGTGTATATTCTGGTGGTCTGGATGCTCGCAAGTTCTAAAAAATACATAACATCAAGTAGTCAATCCCTTAGTAAAAATTCAGATTAGTTGGACATGTAGGTCAGAATGATGTGTATAGTTTGGTGGTCTGGATGCTCGCAAGCTCACATCTCAAAAATACGAGTACATAACATTAAATAGTCAATCCCTTAGTAAAAATACAGGTTAGTTGGACATACAGATGACCCAAATGACGCGAGTGACGCATGCATAGGCTTTTTTGCGATAACCCTTATCTACTCTCAACAAATTCTGGAAACGTCCTTTCCTACATATTATGCGGTAGTTATAAATAGTTATTTGGACATTCCTGATCAACCCCCATTCTATAGAAAATAGTTTGTAAATGCGGGGATATAACAGAAAGGACCCGAATAGTTATCTATGCAACAGTTCAATACACATAAACCTGAATTAAGATATTTTGTTTATCGAAATAAATTTTGTTCATTTGTTTATTTGAATAGATATGGGCGTAGCCCAATAACAATATGTATGACCAAAATATATATACATAAAAAAAAAAACAGAAAAGTTCATGACATGGATACTGGAGTTCGTGAAATTTCTTGAACTTAACCAAAATTACAAATTACAGGAAAAATACATTAAAAATTAACACGAATTTCAATAAAGAAGGTCACTTGACATGAGAAAGCAAAACCGAACTAATTATTAAATTAGGGACAAAACATGTTTCCTGAAGTAACTAAGACCGGAGGTGAACAGATCTAAATCATCGGACAATGAAGCTAAATAATTTGTATGTCTCTGAATTCTAGTAATAGGGCTATTTGATAAATAATTAATGTGGGCGTGAGGAATAGAAAAAATGAAATGGTGGCGCATGTTGTAGTTGGGGACATTTAAATTAAATAAGGATAAGAGTGAGGGACCACGATTGATTCGATTCCACCATTGAGCAGCTTGAAAACGAATGCTGCATCCATCCACCTTCGTCTTGTCTCTAACTTGGTCAGACAGACCACTTATGCCCATCATCGTAACATGTAACGAGTCACCACAGATCGGTACTCCCACTCTAAGTTATAAAAATCTTAGAAATTTATTCTGGATCTTCTCCAATCAAACTCTAGCTATATTATAAAAAGGAGACTAAACTATAGCGCAATATTCAATCGTGGATCGAACAAGTGCGGCGCATAGAACAGTAAAGGCCATGGCATTGTTAAAATCTGATGTCGTTCTCTTCAAGAAGCCCAACATCCTCATTGCCTTATTGCATATGAAATCGATATGATTCGAAAAGCTCAGCTGAACATCAAATAGTACACCCAGGTCCCGCACCACCAACTGATGATCAAGAACGTGTCCATCGATGTGATATAAGAACTGTAAAGGTTCGCGCCGTGAGAACTTCAATGTCTGACACTTCAAGTTGACACTGAAACTGACACTGAAAGTCTGACACTGAAATTTCAGGACTTTCTGAGGGAGGGAGAGGGGGTTGTGACCCAGAAAACCTATTTCCAACATAAAATCTCTTTATTCGATGAATAAAATTATTTTTTAGCGAATTTTGTAGAAAATAAAGCTATTACGATGGCTCCAAAAATTTAAAAATCAAATTTTTTGGACATTTTCTCCTTTAAAATCCGTTTTGGGGCATTCTGAAACAATAAAAAAATTGTATAGTATGTATATATGTCATTCTACACTATAACTACTCTCTTTAGGATTGAAATAAAAATTCCGTTCTTGAGCCAACAATCAATCTCTCAATATGACAGGTCGAGTTCAGTTCGTTGACCAGCGCTTTTTGACCATTAAATTCCTCATATTTCAAAAAATGTGCTAAAAACTCGTTGCTGCGCCAAATAAGCCGCACATCTCACTTAGCTGATTAGACTGGTTTATCAAGTTGTAATTATGCTTTACCACGCACACCCTCGCGCCAGTGTTGGGCATAATTTTATCATCGAATACGAATGCGATTGTAATCGCGATAATTATTCGTTGATTCTGAGTCAACTGCTATTATATTCGTATTCGTATAATCGTATTCGTGTAATGATATTCGTCTGTCGGCAATTACACGAATACAACCCATGAAAATGTGCTACTGTCATCAATTTCAATAGGGCGTCCCTCCTATAATATGCGAAGCCTTGCTAATATTACCTAGCTTCAGAGGGACGTCCTTAAAGCGAATTCAACGATTGGAGCCCAGCCTATTTGTCTCAAATCTATTTCAATAGGACGTCCCTCTGAAACTAGGTAATATTAGCAAGGCTTCCCATATTATAGGAGGGACGCCCTATTGAAATTGATGACCGTGACGCATTTTTATGGGTTGTATTTGTGTAATTGCCGACAGACAAATACGAATAATATCGGTGAATTATAATCTCAGTTGACTCAGAATCAACGAATAATTATCGCGATTAAAATCGTATTCGTATTCGATGATAAGATTAAGTCCAACACTGGGTTGATGAAGTCTTCACAACCTGAATATGTTAGCAGAGGCTCCTCGGTTTTCTTACAATCCATACGAAACGGTATCTTTCTTTTCCTGACCCACATCCTCATCCCCGCGTGTCCTCCAAACCCTTTCTCCCGATTCCTATCTCGCACAGCACGAGCGCAAAATTAGCCTAAAAACGGAAGTGAGTTTTTAAAAAGTCATTCCCCAGCCGAGATGCTTCCGCGCCCATGTGCACCGAAAGTAGATTCGATACCATCTGCGCCCCATCTGCAACGCCCGTACGTCGCTGTGGGTATTGTCAGGTTTCCTATATTTAGGGACTAGAAACTGTTTTAAAATAATACACCTTAGCTATACTTACTTTCCCTTCGGCGGCAGACGCCAGATGTGATTGTACACCTTGAGCTCCGTTTGTGCACCGTCGATTTTAAAACCTAACGGCTTCGGAAGATCTTGGAGAAGGATTTCGGGATGATGATAGCAACGATTTCGGGAATGGTGATCAAAAAGAAGCGCAGATTATAAGTTTTATTCCATTATCACCACTGAATCATGAAACAGTCAGCTGTTTGGATCTTCCCTATAACGTCGAAAGTTGAACCTAAAATTGGTACTAGATGAGAAGTGGCTACCAGGGGCCTATTTCATAGAGCAACAAGCGACAAGTTACAAGCCGATTTTATGTACAAGTTGTAAAAAATTAGCGTGCAAGCGTTTCATAAAGGTACAAGTATAGACTTGTAATGCACTGTGAAAATTAACAAGTGTACAGGCAAATTCGGACAAGTTACAAGTGTTTCCCCATAATTTTGAACAAGTCACTGTTTTACAGTTGTAAAAAATGGCCGATTTTTAACCTACGTTCGTTCACCTGTAAACTTGTTATTTTCCAGCATTGTGAGAATTTTGTCGGCATTGACAATTTTTCGGTGTTTAATATGTGGGAATCATTTTCTGCTGAAGAATACAAACGAGAAAGAAGCATTCAGCGTAGAAGACGCCAAATATGTTTTTCAGCCACAAATAAACGCTCATTTCGTGGGTATTTTTGAGTTTAACGAGAAATTTAGGATGTCTTCCGACACAAGTGAAAGATTCAAATGGTGCGTGACCCTGTGTGATTTTTCCTGATCGGGTATTGAGGATCTCCCTATCATTGAAGAACAAGGTGAAGTGTGAAGATCATCTCGAGGTTACATATGACATTCCTAACCCAGCAGCATTATGACTTGATGAACTGATTAATCATTTCCGCTGAATGAAGGAGAAAAATCCAATTATGCCAGCCATCAAAATAAGTTGAACTCAAATACACACTTTCTCCACTTTTCAGTTTATATTTTGTCTGTCTTCTAATCATTACACCTTGTCATGAACGATAAACATCCTATCGTGTACTTAACACCGTTTTTATTAATGATTCGCTGACAATACTTCAATTTCGGCATCCCACTTGACGTTGTTCATTTAGTTTGTCCCCGCACGCCATTTTTTTTTCTGCTACACTTGTAAACTTAGCTTCTACAAGTATAACTTTTCTACACTTGTATTCTTTGTTTTGGTGAAACACTTGTTCTAGTCTACCGTGGATTACAAATACCTGTACTTTTCAACTTGTACACTTGTAACTTATTGTTTTATGAAATAGGCTCCAGCTACCTACTGCACTAACATGTATGAAACTTGTAATGAAATCCTCAACATTACTATCTGTCAATCATAAAGGTCAAACTTGAACTACATCCAATTCTGAAATCAATGCACTGTCTTCAGGATTAAGTTTCAGGCCAGTACAGCCCCTGCCAAATTATATGGTAAAATACTTTGCTAATTAGGGGAGACAATTATGCTGACTTTCCTATCAACGTGGCGTTTGTAGTACAAGTAGAAGAAACGTTTGCGCATACGCAAACGAGTATCTACACTGCATGCAGATACATTGGAAAATGGATAAGTCTTCGCCGAATTGACCCGTATTCCTCGAATGAGCAAGAAAGAATTTAGCTCACTTAGCTGATTAGAAATGAGCCAATCATTTCAATCGTCTCTTAATGTCCCAGAGAGTCTCCTATCGAATTTCAACTTCCTAGACAGATAGTTTCATTTGCCTTCACACATAAATGTGCATAACAATAGTCAAAAACAAACAAGCCAAATAACAAATACAAATTCACAACTCCCAAATGATCAAATTAAGCACAAATTTATATATGCAGCCATACAATTTTATGGAAGAGTTATATTTAAAAAGTCATTAAAAAAATAAAATAAATAAGAAAACTAAAATGTCGGCTACGGACCAAATAGGTAGTCTGTAACCACCCGAAAGGTGGTTTGGCCGGGGCGTCCCGGCCAAGCCCGGACCCGACCCACCATGGCGGCTTCCCGAGGGTGCACTCCCATTTCTGGATATGCACCCCTAGACACAATCATAACACTTCCTAGAATGAACAAGAGATAGATTAGCTCTCTCAGCTGATTGGGAGTGACGCAATCATGTTAATCGAATCCTAATTTCCCAGGGTGAACCCCTATCAAATCTCAACTTTCTAGGATGAACAGGGGAGAATTTAACTCACTCAGCTGATTACGAATGGGCCACTCATTTCAGACTTCTCTTATTGTCTCAGACAGTCTCCCTGCCAAATTTCAATTTCTTAGGGGTAAAGGGAGAGAAAATAACTGCCTTTCTTCCAATAGTTCTTGGTAGGGAACCATTATTATTATTTTATTTATGAATAAACATATTTTCTTCAAATAAAGCTCATTGTGTGATTTCTTATTTTTTCTAATTTTGGTTAGACTTCTAATGCTTACTCTTTTTATTTTAAATTATTAATAGCTTCTAATTTAAGTTGTTGAAATTTCAAAAAATGTGTGAAATAAATCACTAAAATAGGCTTAAAACGGGTAAAATCATTAAATACATATTTTTTAGCAGTCTTTGTGACAAAAAAAAAGTTTATCAAAGAAGAACTAGAACATTAAAATGTTCTGAAAAAATGCTGAAAAATGTACTTGCATTTTATTAATATTTTATGATAAATCGATGAAAACGGTCACAACTATATAAATCCAAAGAATTTTTGAACTGCTGGATATTAATTAAAACTAGGTTTTTTGTCATGAAATTGGCAGGTAGTTGACAGTGTCTTTGCACTCTGTGTGCTCAAATTTCAAAACAATTAACATAATATATGATAATTTTCGAAAATTCGCTCATATGATCTTGCTGCATCGCTCGAACTTCTTTTTAGGAATTTTAAAAATGTAGTAGAATAATAAAGTAAAATATCCAATTGTTAAATTTATTCTTGTACTCTCAATGAATCAAGTTCCCCGCACACGACTGAATGGAAAGGCCGCGTAAAAAGAGAACTTTCTGCACTATCGCAACCACATTCGCTCATTATACAATAAGGAAGCGGCAGAAGGTTATCGATTCAACAGGTGGCAGGTGTTCACTTATTGACAGGAATATGTGATGAAGTACGGAAGGCATTTCTGCTCGGTTACTGAATGAAATCATTGCACGACCTATGAAGAGCTCAGGGACCGCAGGGGAGCAATGTAAGCTACGAGAGTGAAAGCAGTAAAGCATATTTATAAAGCAATGGTTCAAGCAAAGCCTCACCGCTATTTTATTTTTATTTTATTAATTCCAATTTTATTATTTATAACAATTAAACATTAGAATTGTGAAAATAAAAATTAAATATAGTAGGGACAGAACCTTAATTAACTTGACACATTATTGCAGGAACAGCTCAAAAGCTGACCTGACTATATGTTACATAACAAACAACATGAACTGTGATAGTTATATTATGACTATTATATTTAAAACACATGTGATAATAGTAAAAATTGCTTAAGAAAAAAAATATATAGACAACATAACGTAATTGTATGGACTGTAGGTGCGATAATATATAAATAAATAAACCTAGGACTTGATCATCTAGGAGATCATGTTGTGTACGTTTCCGTTTAAGTCGACGCCCATCACATGGAGGGGGCAAACGGTCTATCATTTCAGCCAAGAGTCTATTGCAGGGGTGCTCAAACGGTCGATCACGATCGACCAGTCGATCGCGAGTGCTTTTTGAGTAGATCTCGAGAAGAAAAAAATTTTTAATAAGTAGGCAACTAAACTACAAAAATTTATTACGTAATAACACTGCTTGCGGCAAAAGGCGGGTTTTGACTGACATCACAATGCACTTAAACACCATTAACTTGGAGCTTCAAGGTAAAGAAAAAACTATTATTGAGATGATTAGCGCAGTAAACGCATTCAAAAGTAAATTGCAACTTATGATAGATCAACTGAAAAGAAAGGATCTGAAACATTTTCCGTCTTTGAAAGCAAGGATTCCTCAGTTGAATTATGATACGTATGAGGCTGAATTATCAAATATTTTGGGACAATTCGAAATGCGTTTTTATGATTGCAGTAAATTGGCAAATATAGCATCATTTATGAGTTATCCTTTTTCATGTAAAAACATTGAGGAATTAGCTACTGAAGTAGCAAGTCAGTTTAAAATGAACTCATGTTCCGTTGAAAATGAGTTGGTGCAGATTATATCAGATATACATCTCAAAGCTACAGCATCTGATACAAATTTCTGGTGTTTTATATCTGAAGATAAATATCCGAATCTAAGGCAAATCGCCCTTCAACTGACGGCAATGTTTGGGTCAACTTACTTGTGCGAGTGTACATTTCTGAAATGAAGATATTTAAGTCAAAATATCGCAATCGACTAACTTACGATCATATGTCATCATGCTTGCGATTGGCACTCAGTGGTTACGCACCATCTTATGAAAAGTATGCTGAGGACATGCAGTGCCACGCTTCAACATCCAAAGTCACTCCTTAGTTGAGTTTAACACCATATGTAACTCTTTTGTTTTGTAACAACGAATAAACTCGCAATTTTGAATAACTAGGAGTTTTTTCATTGATATTGTAGAGAAGAACTTAAGTAAACCTAACCCAAACCTTGACTAAAATAATGTAAATTGTGCGGAAAGCTAATATCTATATATGCTACGGTGTATGTACGACAACCCTGCATCACACATACTTGCAGCCTCTCAGAGTCGATCGTAAGTAGTCTAAAAATATTGAGGTAGATCGCCAGCAGTTCAAGTTTGAGCACCCCTGGTCTATTGGGATGATTTTCCATCGACAGGTGGAGACGGACAGAGTTCAAACGTACAACCTCTTTCACAAACGGAATGTCGAGATCATTATGTCAGGTCATTATCATCATGTTGTGTTTCTCACATACCATGGAGCGCCTTTATTGAGGCGGAGAACACGATTCTGTATGGTTGGCACCCTCTTGATGTGATCGTCTGCTGTCGATCCCCATAATCCAGACGAATAATACCAAATCGGTCTAATTAATGTCAGGTACAACATACGTTTGGTGACCACCACTTAAATTCTAAATATAAACATCATAATTCACCTTTACCCCTTAATCAAGAGAATTAATTAGCAAAGTTCCATTTGTGTTGCATGACCATACGAAAATGTTTTAATAATATTTTGCATTATATTTTTGTCAATATTTGGGTTTATTATTGTCAATAAATTTTTACATAAACCTAAATAAACCTTGACAATCAACAAGGGAAAATTAAACCCCCCTCAAAATTTCTTGGTTTATGATTTAAGATATTTATTGTAATAAAACGAAAATTTTAAAAAAATGTGAGCTAATACACAAAGTTGTATTGTTTCTGTATTAGATTGCCCTTCTATGAAGATCACTGGTCCATGGAAAATTATCTATCAAACTGAGACCATTGTGCGTTATCAAAATACGATTGGACGATGTCCCCTACTGGGAGAAAATAGATAAATAAACTAAAAACTTGATAAAAACCAAAATAATAATAAAAATATCAAAACCAAAACTACAGCGAAGTAGTATACATAGTGGTAAATAATTCATGCATTACAGAGACGCCCCTATCAATGGCTTGTATATAGTTTTGAAGAGAGTAAAATAAGAGAAAAAACAAACAAGGAAAATTTCCATCATAAAACATATTTTTGAAAACTACACCAAATTCAAAACGAACAAAGTCATTTTCTAAGAAAATTTGCAAAAATTGATCACGATAATCTGGAGAGCATAATTGAAAAATCATAATTTATTACTATTACCCCCTACATTCACCCCAATTCATAATGAAATTTAAAACTCCTGATATACCTTCCGAAACTGGACCAAATTCATAGCTGGAAAAAAAATCGGACGAGAATGGTTGAAACATCATGGTTTATCAGTATTATCCCCTTCATTCACTCCCTCCCATGATGCAATATGAAACTCCTGACATACGTTCCATAACTAAATCGATTCCATAATGGAACAATACAAGAATAACAAAAAACGGTATATTGATTTGCAGGTTTGGCAGCACTTCAAAGAATCGGGAATTATCCCCTCCACCCCACCCCCACCCCCACGACAGCAAATCCGAAATTCCCAAGGTTTATCGCTCAACTATAAACTAAAATCGGAATCTAACCAAATGAGAATCACGAAAATCGGTTGAAAATTGACTGAGTGGTGTCGACAATACGCGTCGAAAAAAAAACACGTTTTTCGGCTCTACCCACTACATTCCCCCTTTTCCATCACGAAATGCAAAATTTATGGGGTTTGTTGCACAACTAGACTAAAATTGGGATCGATTACAGAAAGAATCTCGAATTTTGGTGGAGAATTGTGGCTGGGGAAGCGTCGACAAAATTGTACACACACACACACAGACATAACCTATGGTTATTTCGTTGACTCGTTCTAAGAATGGACTGAAACGGAGTTGTATACCAATATATTTTTCTTCTCATGCTTGGGTTGTCCCCCACCCCCCCCCCCCCTGGATCAATTCCAATAGGCGTCCTTCTTTTGTCAACGAGGCCTTGCCTATAAGACATAGCTTCAGAGGGACGACCTACTAAAAGATGCTTTCCAATAATTTATTACACAATTGGGATATGTTACTCTTTTTTGTGGTAAAAATTGTTCTGTTTTCGACCAAAATAGACATATTTGAGAGTAATTTCATAAAAATTTTGACAAGAACTATTGAAGGGTTAGGGTGACTTGTTATCATGAGTGTTACTGTATGTACCTGAATAATAATTACAGTAATCTCTACAATTTTCAAATAAACTAAGGTTCAATAGTTATAATTTTATGATAGGCACACCGTTTAAGAATGTATGAGAGAGAGAGAGAGAGAGAGAGAGAGAGAGAGAGAGAGAGAGAGAGAGAGAGAGAGAGAGAGAGAGAGAGAGAGAGAGAGAGAGAGAGAGAGAGAGAGCATGCTTTATTAATTCATATAGGTAACACAATTTTTCTGAAAATTCTTTTATTTAATAAATCAAATTTACATAGAGTATTTAAATTTCAACCGCTTGATTATAAGGATAAAATTACGACGGATACATATACCTAAGTCTGTCTGTCGGAACATCATAGTTGCATCGAATCAATTACTGTAACTTGTTTGTGTCATTTCAGACGAGGCACATATGATTCGCATCAGACCTCCCAATGAATGTACGAAATCAACTTAAGTAATGTGTACCTACTGTGAATCGATGAGTCAATAGTTTTTAACAATGTGCGACTGTATTGCACAAGGATTTTCGTAATCTTCACTCCGCTTTCCGAAGAACCAGAGCTCAACCCTCCCCTGAAGAAAATTTCGTAATATTTTTATCGACCCCCATCCCAAGAAGGCTTGCGTTTATAGCCGGGAGCTTCCCTTCACACAATGACTGCCATGGTAATGCCTTTACATTATTTCAATTGATACACCCAAGGATGGGCCCTCAAAGACCTCGTCCTAGGGTTCTCTCACAATGGGCGGTTGTGTCTAGCTCTCCCTATGCCCAGCTGGTCGCCTGCACGTGTTCCAACAGTAAAGTCCCTTCAAAAGACGTCGTAATCCTCCAAAGGTCCCTTTTCACCAATCCTACTCGGAAACAGTCAACAAAAAAGTCGGGCAAGGAGTTTCTTTTTTTTCGGGTTGAAAAATCAAAAAAGGACTGACGAAACGGAATTTATCATTTCAGTCATAACTGCGTTCACCGCCTTAACTGGGGAATATCCCGTAAAAGGGTTATCACCTAGACGGGTTTTTGCTTCCAAAACAGTTTATTTTGAGACTTTCGGGTTGTCCTATACGCTGCTGAGGGGAAAAAATAGAAGAGCAGCCGTTTTGATAAGGCATCTGTTTGACCGGGACATCTGTCTATTGGGTCGCTTCCTTATGCCAATGAAGCTAAATATCTTGGGATGACACTCGATGCCGAACTGAGGTGAAAAATCACATGTTAAAAAGAAAAAGTCTGAACTAGTCATCAAATTCAGGAAAATTTACTGGCTTATGGGAAGACACTCAAAACTTTCTATCCACAAGAAGCTCATTTTGTACAAGCAAGTCCTCAAACCTGTCTGGACATATGGTGCTGAACTGTGGGGGTGCACTGCACAAAGTAACCACAACATTATTCAGCGCTTTCAGAATAATGTTCTGCGTAAATGCGTTGATGCATACAGATACTTCAGAAACGACAGATTACAATATGAGTTTAACGTTGAATCTGTCAATGAGGTTATCCGCAAACAAGCCGTCAATCACCTTTTCAGGCTCAGAGATCATGTTAACGAGGATGTCGTCCAGCTCCTTGACACCGATCATCTACTTAGAAGACTTAAAAGAACTAAACCGCATAAACTAAGTGAAATAAAATGAACGTCAAGACTAGTGACTCAATTATCAGAACAATAAGTCTAAAGTGTAGTATATTAGACCTTAAGAAAATGTATAATAATTGAATATTGCTTATAAGTTGTTATTATTTGGCGCAATAAAACTTGTAAAAAAAAAAAAAAAGGACTTCGCCCCCCTTTACCCCCCCTGATGTTATTACTTTGAGCCTGACTGCTAAAATGTAAAAAACATGGAATCATGTTTTAGCTCCTCGCTCTCACTTTATTATAGAAATGATCACGACGATTGAGCTCTTGTGAGATGATGATCTCCTAATAGAAACTCGCGAGTAAACATTCACTTTATTATAGAAATGATCACGACGATTGAGCTCTTGTGAGATGATGATCTCCCAATAGAAACTCGCGAGTAAACATTCACTTTATTATAGAAAGAGGCTACATACGAAATTACAGCTTCCTATAGTGTAAAGTATAGAAATTACCTATTAAAATGATTTAACCACCGCTTCACAAATCAAACCGTTCTCGCAATATTCGGATCACCTGCTATGAATCACATAATCGAAACAACAGCTCAATGAAATCATCAGAAATTAACAAGCGGTTGCAATCATGTTCACAATATCAATAATTGAGAATGATCACCTGTGTGTAAACAATTATTCATATAACCATGCTCATAACTCAGCTTGTTGGCCACACACTTCGCAGTAGTTAATATAGTAAAAAAAAAAAAAAATCTCAGTCATAACTGCGTTTACCGCCATAACTGGGAATATCCCGAAAAGGGTTATCGCCTAGACGGGTTTTTGCTTCCGAAACAGTTTATTTTGAGACTTTTTGGGTTGTCCTATACGCTGCTGAGGGGGAAAAAATAGAGGAGCAGCCGTTTTGATAAGGCATCTGTTTGACCGGGACATCTGTCTATTGGGTCCGCGGGGCTGGCAGTAGATCTGCATGCCTTATGTTACACTTCTGTTCCCCAAAACGCACCTTTGTGTGCTTCCCTACTGACTTCATCTGGTCTAATGAATGAGGTGCCTGGCGTATGGCACTTGCACACAGCCGGATCGTCAACGCGCTATCGATCCAAATACGGCTGGTCGTCTGTTACGAGCGAGGAGAGTTTATCCGTGCGTTGCAGTCAACGTTTACTAATGAAAGGATATACCGGGTGCCCCCAAAAACGTCCTCCCCCCCCCCCCTCCCCCCGCTGAAATCGTTAATAATGGGTCAAAAAAGTAATTTTTTTTTTTCAATCGTAATGTTTTTTTGTAAGTATCCCAAAAAAATACGAAATTGTGAACTGCGTACCAGCGCAAAATTGAATTTTATTGAAATTTATTCTAAATTGTGAAATCGAGTTAACAGTTGTCCTCATATATTTATTGCTTGCGAGTCTACCTAGGTATATAGCAAACGGAAGGATTGTATTCACATTTGAGAGATGGAAAAGTTTTAGTCTATCGTCTAGTCATCAAAAATGTATGTACCAAATTATGCTGAAAAATGCACCTAAATTTCATTAAAATTTAATTTAAAAAACTGCAAAAAAAATTTCAAAATTCAAAACCTCTGTTTGAAAAGCAGATTATTATTTAGAATATGGTTTTTTCTATAAAATTAACAGTTAACAAACTGTTTCCATCAAAAAGCTCAAATTTCAACACAATTTATCAATATGAAAAGTACGATCATTTACAAAAATTCGCTCATACGAACATGCTGCATGACTGGAACTTTTAACTATCACCGAATAAGGTGCTACAATAATCTTGTAAGCGAATTTTCGTAGAAACTTTTAGCCAGATCCACTGACCGTCAACGCGCTATCGATCCAAATACGGCTGCTTGTATGTTACGAGCGAGGAGAGTTTATCCGTGCGTTGCAGTCGACCTTTACTAATAAAAAGATATACCGGGTGTCCCCAAAACCACCACCCCCCCCCCCCCCCATCCCCCGCTAAAATCGGTAAAATGGGTCAAAAAAAATTTTTTTTTTCAATCCTAATGTTTTTTGAATGAATGAATAAATAAATGAATGAGTAGTGAATTTATTACGAAGCAAAGTAAAAATTGAATAGTACAATAAAAATACGGTCAAATAAAAATTATTAGAGGTTAATGAATTCAATTGAATATACCCCTAAGCCATAGGGCAGGCCCAGTGCGGCTAGGGGAGTTGCTTATGAATAATGCTGTTGTTATATTCTTTTTTTACATGTGTAACACACGGAGAACACATCAGCAGACGGTACTATTTACCTATTTAGAAAAGCAGAAAAAAAAGAAGAAATTTGTTAAATTTCTTAAAAAATTCTTAAATTTGTTTTATTGGCCCTACCCCAAACAAAGATACGATATTTAAGATGTGAATGGACAAGGCTAAAATAAATTATTTTCAGCAATTCGATGCTTGTCAATGATAATAATCCCAATATAATCCCAAAGAATCGATTAAAACTATCCGCAACGCTGTAAGTTGAACGGTTCGCTACCATAAGGGCTTGAACTTTGAAAAATTTCCTTTGGATTTCTAAGCGTGAGACGATAGAGAAATCAGGCACTGGCGCTGCTAGCGAATCTATTGATAAGCCAATCAATCTCTGATATCCAACAATGGTCGCTAGAGAGTGGGACCGGAATACATAGAATTGCCTTGTAAATATCAGTTGATATAATTCCAATGGAATCATCAGGTGATATAGTTCCAATGGAATTTATTCCAACTTTACGAAATTGAGGTAACTGTTGTCCTCATAAATTTATTGCTTGCGAGTCTACCTATATAGCTAGCGGAAGCATTGTACTACCTATTCACGTTTGAGAGATGGAAAAGTTTTAGTCTATCTATCGTCTAATCGTCATAAATTTATGTACCAAATTATGCTGAAAAATGCTCCTAAATTTAATTAAAATTTTCTAAAAAATCGATAAAAACTGCGAAAAAAAACTATAAATTTAAAACCTCTGTTTGAAAAGCAGATTATTATTTAGAATATGGTTTTTTCTATCAAATTAACAGTTAACAAATTCTTTGCATTCAAAAAGCTCACATTTCAACTCAATTTATCATTATGTACATACAGTACGATAATTTACAAAAATTCGCTCATACGAACATGCTGCATGACTGGAACTTTTAACTATCACCGAATAAGGTGTTACAATAATCTTGTAAGCGAATTTTTGTAGAAAGTTTGGGCCTTTTCTGTTATATCCCCGCAAATTTCCGTTAATTCTATAGTATTCATTCATTCTGATCTGTATGCCCAACTAATCTGTATTTTTACTAAGGGACTGTCTACATGATGTTATGTATTGTTGAAATGTGAGCTTGCGAGCATTCAGACCGCCAAACTATACACATCATTCTGAACTATGTCCAACTAATCTGAATTTTCACTGAGAGATTGACTACTTGATGTTATGCATTTTTTAGATGCGAGCTTGTGAGCATCCAGATCACTAAACTATACACAGTATTCTGATCTATTTTACCACAGTGGACGTAAAAATGATTGGGGATCATCAATCCGATCAATCCCTATTCTGGAAAATAGTTTGTAAATGCGGGGATATAACAGAAAAAACCCGACAATTTTAGCTAATTTTAGCTAAAAAAATTATGAAAATAATCCGAAATGGCCAATATTGTTTGGAGCGATTAGAAGGAATTTAATTGTTCGAGCAATCACCTTCAGACCAAAAGCAATCAACTTCACAAGAATCCAAGCAGAATAGATGGGGGACGTCATAATTGAAAAATACCGTTGGATCGTCCATCACATTTTTCGCATTCCGTTCCGATGATCAAGGAGGCCCATCCTCCCTTTTCCGATCTTGGAATTTTATTAATTCTCTCCTCCGTCCGTCCCCCCAGTTGGCAGCTGAGAGCTGCCGCTAAGTGGACATTGTTTAGTTGTGTTTACTGGCAACATGCAGCCAATGAGAGGCAGATGTGCTTCGGGCAAAGGCCCATAGGGAAGCCCGGAAGGGTGGATTCCGGAGTGGAATGTTTGTCTAATACGGGTATATTCATGGGATGGAGTGGGGCCGCCGGCGTTTCAGCATGATGGGATTCCCTTGTGAATATTGGCAACTGAGTTGTTCGGATGTCGCACATTGTGGGATCGCCCTCGTCCACGCGGCTTCCATACGTCGACCGTGTTGTCGCATATCCGAGTTCATATTGTGTTATTATACAAAATTATACACACCTCAAAAGAATTAAGGGATCAATTTTCCTTGTAGACGGCAGAGACCCCAGCTCAATCGGACAAAGTTCACATTATAGGGAGTTTTAGCTGTTTTGATTACGGTACTTAAATAGCAGAACTTCTTATGTTGAATAAATATCCTGAGTGATTCAGATTCAAGATGAAGCAGCGAACAGAGTTTATTCTAGGTACTATTCTCAAAAAGCAGAGAGCAACAGATCTACAAACATATGGAAAGGACGGAAGAAACAATGTAACCAATCAGTGGTGACATGTGACTGGAGTGCCTCAATTCCTTATAATTTACGTTATCATTTGAATCCATTGAATTTGAGTCCAATTTGGGTGAACCGAAGAAAGCTTCTATAGTCTTGCGGTCTTCTTTGGTAACCCAGATTCACACAATCGCCAATAGGTAGACAGGCATGTACGTAGTTAATACGTACTCCGAACCAGATTATGAATATTAATTAAGGAGTCATGAGTGATGAAGTGGTCACACTTCTAACAATGTAAAATGCGAGTGAAAATTTTGATTTTGGAGACCAAAATTTTTTTTCCCGGAAAGTGAAAACAATGCTTCCGCTACTTAAAGGTTGACTCGGAAGCAATATGAACCCCTGTTATTACAATTATTACGGTATTCATCAATATCCCACCAGAGGTAATAATAATTTACGCCCACCTGCTGCTCGACTTACAACAACGCTGACAAGTGATCCGGTACAGATGGGGACTCGTCTTTTCAATTGCTTACCAGTACAAATTCAGACACTTCCACTCAGAAGTACTTTGAAGCGGGCTTTGATTGAAATTGAACTTTATGAAGTCTCGAGTTTTTTTTAAATGTGAATTGGAGGAAATATGAGGAGTCTTGTTCTGATGAATGTTGTTACCTTGTTGTTTTTGATGCTGTTCAAGAAAATCAAATTATTAGTATAATTTTGTGACTGCCAGATGTTATTTTCTTCTTCTTTTTAAATCTGCAATAGACTGGTTTTAGTTTCTTCATTGAGTTGTACCTGTTTGCAACCTGTGATGTATAATTTACTGAGTTGGTCGCTGAGTGGTGTGATATTCACACTGTAGTTCACCTCTGAGCCCTGAAGAAGATAATAAATGTATCGAAAGCTTGGTGAAAGAGGAGGAATCACTTGTTTGGCCCCAATCCTGATAATTTCACGACAGATCTATCTATCTATCTATTCAAAATATCCATAATCCAAGTATTCTGTAACAGTTGGCAGCACTTGAAAAAAAAAAAAAAAATTCCAATTACAGGAGGTCCTTGTCCAGAGCACGACCTCAATATCCCGCGGACCCGCCGCTCAATCTGAGAGTAACATTCGTTTTTTCGAAGGCATCAGACAGAGGAGGGAAAAAAACCAAGAACCGTAGCAATACCGGATTCAGGGCCCCTCGCAAAGGCCTTGGAGCTCTACAGCGCACCTGGGAATTTTTCGGCGGGCTTCGGGTTAGCCGTCTGAGCATTCAGACTTGAGACGTCGCCTCCCCCAAGGCGAAACGCTTCGAAACACTTGAAGCTGGAGCAGGTCGAAAGATCAAACTGCTGCCTCGCTTGTGATCAAAAATCAGAAGTCCGCTCGATGCACCGATTCCATCATTAGGTAAAATAACACATGTTCTTAGTAGTGACATGGTTGTAAACATTTTGGTAAGTAATGCATGCATTACCTACGATTGTAAACAGACTCATGGAATCGCTTTTAGAATGACTTTTATGCAGTTTAAGTGGTAAGTAGGTAGCTACCATTATAAATAGACGATGAAATAGGTCCTATTTGGTAATGAACCGTTCTAAATTAAGGTATCTAACGCGTTTGATAGTTTCATTATGTTGAAATCGTTTTTATAATGACTTTCATGCAGTTGAAGTGGTACGTTGGTAGCCACCATTATAAACAGACGATCCATCATAATCCAGTCCATCTATTTCCTTTCGCACTCCAGGGTGGTTGGAATTCGTCCTATTTGGTAGTGGTTTACCAAATTATTTTTGAGTTGTTTTGATTATGACATTTATGCTGTTGGTATGGTAGGTTGCTTTGTAAACAGACTCATGAACTCCAGTCCTTCTTTCGCCTGAAGAACTCCAGGGTGGTTGGAATTGGTCCTATATGGTACTGGACTCTTCTAAATTAGAGTATCTAACACATTCAGTACGTGGATTACTTTTGAATTACTTTGATAAAGACGTTTATGATGTTGATATGGTTGTAGGTACCTTTGTAAACAGAATCATGAAATCCCGGCCTTCTTTTGCCTTCAGCACCCCAGAGTGGTTGGAATTCGTCTTGTTTGGTACTGGTTTCCCAAATTCGTCCTATTTGGTTTACAATAACAATGTTGAAAAAGGTCGATAGGTAGGGAAAGAATATAGGTCCAGAGGACGCTCAGCTGATCAGTACGCCTCCGTACCTCAAAATTGTTTCCGAGGAGTACCAGAGAAGCTCCATGTAAATCACAACACCGTGAGTCGAATATGAAAGTTAGCCTTGGAGGTTCGGATGCTAATCTGAGTCCCTCCCATACTCTGTAATTGTATTCCAGATATCCAGAAAGGAGCTACATTTCAGGTTTCAGCATGATAATTCAATTAAAACATGTTGGTAAGTAATCCATGCATTACGGGGACGTCCCTCTGACTGGATTGTATATAATTTTGATACAAATCAAAATAAGAGAGAAAAAAAACATAAGTCTAATGATTACTCCTCCATAGATGGTAAATTTAAAAGATCCGAAGTTGCATAACTGAACTAAAATCTGGATCGAAAAAAGGATAAAAACAGTCACGAAAAGTCTGATGAATATAATAAAAATATCGAGATTAATCGTTAATCCCCCCCCCCCCCCCTTCACACTCTTCCGGTGGATTTTTCCGGTCATGAATCAACGCTTTTTTTGTGGGTATTTTCGAGTTTAACGAGAGATTTAGTATGTCTTCCAAGACCCTTGAATGATTCAAATGCTGCGTGACCCCGTGTAATTTTTTCTGTTCGGGTATTGAGGATCTCCCTATCATTGAAGAACAAAGTGAAGATAATTTCCAAGTTACACATGATATTCCTAACCCAGCAACATTAAGACTTGATGAATTGATTAATCATTTCCGCTGAATGAAGAGGAAAAATCCGATTATGCCACCCATCAGAATAAGTTGAAATCAAATACACACTTTTTCCACTTTTTAGTTAATACTTTGTCTGTCTTCCAATCATTACACTTAGTCATGCACGATAAACATCCTATCGTGTACTTAGAACCGTTTTTACATTATTATTAGCTGACAAAACTTCAATTTCGCCATCCCACTTGACGTTGTTCATTTGGTTTGTCCCCACACGCCATTTTCCGATTCTGCTACACTTGTCAACTTAGCTTCTACAAGTGTAACTGTGCTACACTAGTACTCTTTGTTTTGATGAAACACTTGTTCTAGTTTCCCATGAATTACAAGTACCTGTACTTGTAACTTGTTGTTTTTTGAAATATTCCCCAGAATTAACACAAAAAATTCCAGTGTTATCTTAAAAAGCGCGTGAATTCCAGTAAAAAATCAATATCAGGAAAATTCTCTCATAAGGCAGGCAACAATGGAACTCTGTTTCTTCTAAATTCGACTTGTGTAGTTCATTTTCACAAACCTTAAAATATTTTGAGTAAAATCAGTTTGAAATACCACCTGAATAAACACCTAAAATTCCAATGTTATACTAAAAAATAGCACGTAAATTCCAGTAAAAAATCAATATCATGAAAATTCTCTCATAAGGCAGGCTACAGTGGGCCTCTGTTTCTTCTAAATTCGTCTTATGTAGTTAATTTAAACAACCCCTAAAATATTTCAAGTAAAATCTGTTTAAATTACAACCTGAATAAACACCTGTAATTCCAAAGTTATTCTAAAAAATGCTAAATCAATATCACGAAAATTCTCTCACAAGGCAGGCAACAATGGTACTCTTTTTCTCCTGAATTCAACGTGTGTAGTTCATTTACACAAATCCTAAAATATTTTGAGTAAAATCGGTTATTTAAAATACCACCCGAATAAACACCTAAAATTCCAGTGTTATCCTAAAACGTCCAGTCATACAGCATGACCCTATGAGCGAATTTTTGAAGAAATCTTCGACATTTCAGTCGCTATTGATCGTGCAGAGAAATTTTAGTTTATGATTTTGATAGACAAACATGGAATCAAATTATTAAAAATAATTTGGAGGTACTCATACTTTATTATTAATAAACTAATCTTGTAGATTTAAAGACAAATGTAGGTAAATATTCATAGATTTCGATGTCCAATGTGGTCAGTATTGAAGGCAGTTGAAATCTTAACAGTATCCTATCATAACATCATCAAATCTTGACATAAAATAAAATAACATACCGACGTCATATGAAAGAAACGTATTTCCACAGCCAATCGATGATGAGGCTTTATATTACGAGTGATATAAAGTCAGTTGCATTCGAATCTAGTATCCTACAGCAAGAAATTGACAGACAAACTGTAGTCTCTGTGCATCTATTGACAGCCTGAATTATGGGGAAGTGTCTCTTAGCTTTTCCGTAGCAACAAGAAAGAAATCGAAAATATTCAATACTAGCATTAAATCCCAATTATTGTTGATTTATCAACGATTCGGTTAGGTAAATTCTTGAATTTTAAGTGCTTCATGTTATTTCTTCACTCTACTATTTGATAATTATATCCAATATCGAACATTTTGGTTATTGAGGTACATAAGTAACTAGAGTACATAGGTAACTATAAGTTTTAGTACAATGTTGTATCGATTCACTCACCTAATCAACGAAGTGCAGGGAACACTAAGTGGAGTTTTTTTTTTTTGTTTTTTGAATTGCTTGGTCTTGCAAAGAACTATGAAGGTGATGTGCGGTTTCTACTGGGATCGATGGGAAGAACACACGGGAAAGAACATACGGGTTCAATCTGAATTTGGACAATTTTTCATTCAAATATTACCGATTTTTACAACTAGCGAACGGCATTATTTCGATTTTTGACTGATTTTTCAACTTTGAAATATTTGAAAACTTGATACATATTCTTATAGGAAATTTTACGCTGATTCCGAATATACCACATGTTAGTATGCTGAAAAAATTATTTCGCACAACAAATCGCAAAAAAACAGGCTATTTTGAAATTGTTGGCTACATTTTTGAAAATGTCAACCCGAAGATGTAACCCCCCCGATGTGTGTGTTTGTGTGTGTGTGTGTGGTGTGTGTGATCATGCTGGCCAACGAACTTGAACTTTCGTTTTGTGTCCTTAACATTTTAAAATTTGTTTGAAGTTTCTAGCACAATTCTACGGACAGTTATCGTCTGGAATGACACATCATACATACATACATACATAAATGCGTTAAACTTCAGAATATGATTGAGAATAGCCTGAAACGGATTTCTGCATAAATTGTCTTCAAAAATTCACATTCTACAAATTATGAGGCGAGAGCAATAGCTTAACTTTCTTCACAAATTTGCTAAAAAGCAAATTTTAACGTGGCTTGTGAAAATTGGGGCAATCGATTGGGAAACTATGCTAAACAGCATTTATGTATAATATTATAAAACAATAATTTTACTATAGAAAGTTGTTCTACTTATAAGAAGATAGGGACATCAAATACCATTGTTAGTAAACTATTTAAGCTATGTATAGATTAAGTAGACGCATATGCGATGTTATGTCAACGCGCTGTTTGAAATTATGGGCAAATCGCCTGGATTTTAACCAAGAGCTCGGAACAAGCTTACCGTTGGAACATTAAGCTAGGCGAGTAGCCTAGTTCTACTTTTGTACTATCATCATATACATGTGTCTTTATTGAAATAAATCTATCTGTCTATCTGTGCATGTAATTTAGGTGGAACAGAAAGGAATACAAATCTAGACAGACCGGTAGTTAGCTTCAAGTAAGTAGGAGTTAGTCAATAACTGTTAGACCAAAGATGATCTGCTTAGAAGGTCTATCGAATACAGAAATAACAAACTTTTGAGAAATAATTTGCAGCGTTTCTGGGTTTTATTAGATTACTTAGTGTAACGAATGAGCTAAATTCACTCCTCACCTTAAGAAGTGAAATTCTACGGACAGTTATCGTCTGGAATGACACACACATACATACATAAAAAATGTTTTAAACTTCAGAATGTGATTCAGAATAGCCTGAAACGGATTTCTGCACTAAATGTATTCGAAAATTCACATTCCACAATTTTTGAGGCGAGAGCAATAGCTTAATTTTCTTCAAAAATTCGCTAAAATTTTCTTCAAAAATTCGCTAAAATTTTCTTCAAAAATTCGCTAAAATTTTCTTCAAAAATTCGCTAAAAGCGCGTAAATTCCAGTAAAAATTTAATATCACGAAACTGTTCTAATAGGGCTGGCAACAATGGGACTCCTTTTCTTATAAATTCGATTTGTGTAGTTAATTTACACTAACCCTAAAATATTTTGAGTAAAATCTGTTCAAATTACCACCTAAATAAACACCTGAGATTCCAAAATTATCCTAAAAAAATGTGTAACTTTCAGTAAAAAATCAATCTCACAAAAATTCTAGCATAAGGCAGGCAACAATGGAACTCTTTTTCTCCTGAATTCAATCTCTGTAGTTAATTTACACAAACCCTAAAATATTTTGAGTAAAATCAGGTTAAAATACCACCTGAATAAACACCTAAAATGCCAATGTTATCCTAAAAAAGCGCGTAAATTCCAGTGAAAATTCAGTATCACGAAAATGCTGTCATGGCCGGGACTCTGTTTCTTCTAAACTCTACTTGTGTAGTTCATTCACACAAACCCTAAATTATTTTGAGTAAAATCAGTTTGAAATACCACCTGAATAAACATCTGTGATTCCAAAGTTATCCTAAAAAATGTGTAAAAAAAAAATATATATATATATATATATATATATATACATATATCACGAAAATCCTCTCATAAGGCAGGCAACAGTGGGACTCTGTTTCTTCTAAATTCGACTTGTGTAGTTAATTTTCACAAACCCTAAAACCTAAAATATTTTGAGTAAAATCAGTTTAAAATACCACTTGAATAAATACCTAAAATTCCAGTAAAAATCAATATCACGAAAATTCTCTCATAAGCCAGGCAGGACTCTTTTCCTTCTAAATTCGACTGGTGTAGTTCATTTACACGAACAATAAAATATTTTGAGTAAAATCTGCTTAAATTACCACCTGAATAAACACCTGTGATTCTAAAGTAAAAAATACTTCCAGTAAAAAATCAATCTCACAAAATTCTCGCATAATGCAGGCAACAATGGGACTCTTTTTCTTTTGAATTCAACCTGTGTAGTTAATTTACACAAACTCCAATCAGGTTTTGTTTATAACTCCTTGAAAATTATGCCAATCAGCTCCACGTTACAGGAAGCCATGTACCAGATCGTTGATAGATGCTAAGGCGCGAGATGAATCGTTTCTCCCCGATTATTATCGGGTCTGTAATTTCCTGAACGCTTTGTTCAGCCCCCCCCCCCCCCCCCCCCCTCAAGCTTCTCCCCCAAGGTCGGGATGATCGCTTCGTAACCTTCGTCTTCCCCGGATTTATAATTACGGGCCCTTGTCGCCGGTGTTTTTCAAATAACAATCAAAGTTTTTATCCTTTTGTTGAGTGCTCTTTGGCCTTTTAGGTGAATCCAAGGAGGAAGAAGAGCGAGGATAAAATACTGAGCTTGTTATAACAAGATTTAAACAAATAGAGACGTTATGCATTGTGACAATCTCCCAATTGCCGTGATCAGAATTCTTGGATTTCTATAATATATTTTAATCTTTGGTATAATTGTGGGGTTCAGGTGAAATAATTCGAACAAGAATTCAATCACTTGGATAATTTATTACGCTTTCTTTATAATTAATTATCGCTCCAAAAGAAAGGTAGTAAGGGGGATTTTCTATCTAGCCTGTCGGTTGCTTAATTTCTTATATTCACTTCTTTTAAAGATGAAAGAAATACCGCAGGATAGAGAGAGAGAGGTATGCGGGATAGAGGTATGCGGGATAGCAATGAATTAGGGATTAGTATAAACGATAGGAGTTTATATAATATTATTGCTATTAACGCATTATGTAAGAGAAAGGGACTTACCGTTTTGAAGGTTCATCAACGATTGGCTTCTCCCGGCGTGATCGCTGGTGGATACTAGCGATCACAACGTTCCACTGAACGAATCATCGTAACAGTTTTCGATAGCTGTTACAGCATGCATAAAACCGACCCCGAACTCATATTTTCAGTGAGGGTCATTTTTAAAAAAAACCTCCATTTAATGCTGTTTTGATGTGTATACTCAAAGTTGAATTTACACAGCAAATTAAGGGAGTTATGATCGTTTAGTAACAAAAGGTCGAAATCACGAATAAAATCTTAAAAATTTAATTACTCGAAAACTAGGTAAGTATTTTTAAAAAAATCTAGGAAGAACTTTCTTTTAGAAAGAAGCTCTAAAATCGACCCCTGAAAAATTGACCACCTTATGCGGGACACCGTGTAGAATAAATACTTAGCAGGATACGAACGTCCCTGAAACATTGTGTATTTCAGGAGTTGCTGTTGGAGTTACTATCAGTATGAGCTGCATCGCTCTATGTGCAGGAATCCTCTCATACCGCAGGCGTTGCTCCAAGCCCCAGGCTCAAGTGCCTTCATAACTCTCTGACAATGGACATTGCAGCGCACAATGTGCTCAGAGTAGTTTGTCAAGCATCGAAATGAAGGTGAGTTTCTCCTCATGTTTTAGATTACCACAATTATAAATGCAATACAATTATAGAGTTATCATATAAATGATAATGATGATGCGGTTTTCAGGATATTCATCCCACAAGTCCAGTCAATGGATTGAAACATCCTTTGATATGTAATGGAACTTTACCGAATGGTCTCAACAGAGAGAAAATCGTTAGAATAACAAACAATCCTCAGGTGAGTCAGTACTTAGCAATAAATAATCAGTACTTAGCTCTATTTGATTGTACATTTTCTTCCCTTAATCTTCAGCCCTGATAGTCGAATAGCCTTTTCTGATGGAATAGTGAGGACAGTGGGATTTTTGTAGATTTGGTTTAAATGAACATCCCTGTCTGGTTGTTATTCGATTTTAGTGAAAATATTGAATAGATCATGATTTCATTGATATACCCCTCCATCATAACCGAACATAAGTGAGCTACGAGCAACTCCCCACCCTCACAACTATAATGGAGTGTACGAATTCATTTTATTAGCGAATTTTCGTAAAAAATTAAGCTATTGCAATGGCACAAAAAATTATAATGAAAATTTTTGAAAATTTCCTTCATTCAAATCCGTTTTGAGGCATTTTGAAACGATTCCTGAGGTTTGCGCTTTTTCATATGTATGCAAGTATACCTACATATATACCTACATGATGCCCCACGGAACGTGATGACCCTTCATTTCCCCTGAATTCAGCGTAAAAAGTTGGGACCAACGCCATTCTTCATAATTTTATACGTCGATTTCAGGGAAAATATATTCGCGCGCCACCTGCACCACAAATGGCGCAAACGACATGAACTTTATTTCTCTAAAGGGGAAAGAGGGTAAACTTGTGCACTTACATTCGAACGCTAATTAAAATTGACGTCATCATCCTGGAGCTGTTTTTTCGCATAAAAACGCACAAAAATAACTGAGATATGGTTGATTGTAAGCTCCGAACCGGCCTATGCTGAAGCTGTTTCACTTGGAAACGCACACACATAGTAAAATTACATGATTCCTGCTTTTTAGTTACTAAAGAAGGAACAAGAAAACCATGGTCGGGAGCGATAAAATGCATTAATTTGGCACGCACTGGTCAGTGCCGTCCTTAGAAAATGCGAGGCCTGGAGCAAAACATTTTTGCGAGGCCTTTTTTAAGTATGGATACCGGTGGGGGGGGGGGGGGGGGGGTTCCGGAAAATATTTGTCAAGCTATACTTGCAAAGTCGTAATTGTAAGCTTTTTGATAAACAAAACGTTTATCTCTTACACTCTAAAAGGGGGAGGGGTGGTGCAAAACACCCATTTCAGGTTGGTATGTTTCGATGTTTCGGGTAATTCCGTTTCAGGTTTCAGGTTAAACAAAAAAAAACAATAGGAATCTCAGGAAAATAAGCTAGAAAAATCAAAACAAAGTTTAATCTTTAAGTAATGCTTAAACAGTGCTTGTTAATGTTAAACATAGTAATTTTTGTCTAACAAACAATAAATTCATTAGAAAAAACAAAATGTCTTCTTTCTTGCTTTTTATTAAATCAAACAGTAAATTATAATAAACATATACATTATTGTAAAAATACTTACTTAATATTGACGTTCCATATCTTTTTAGATGTTCATATCTTGTTTATTAAATTCTTCTATTGTTCCATTGTTAATGTAGGTTTATAATTTTCACATCACATCTGTAAAATAATAAAACACATTATAGCCTACAATAGAGGGTTTTTAAAATATGAGTTATAAGATAAAATGACTTAATAAAACAGATAGTTCCAGCTAAACCGATGTAAAATAATACTGTAAATGCAATCGTTCATTGTTAGATAAACTATATTTAAAACTGTGTTATTATCAACTTTGACTCACCTTATATGAACTGTACTTTTCTCGCTTTCATTCCAGCGAAGTCGTCAATAATCTCATCAAAATTAATTTTGGCTGTCGTGTGTTTTAGGCATGTATATCTTCACTCTGCACACTATCTCTATCAAAACGATAATTTTTATTTCCTTTTTTAGCTTTATTTAGCAATTTTTTCATTATCTATAGAGTTTTCGTGTTTTTTTTTTTTTTTTTTTTTTTTTTTTTTTGACAGAAGGTTTCATTTGAAATTTCTTTTGTTAGGTAGAATGTAGTAGTATGTACTTATGCGTCATTTAAGATCTTATTCCCTCATCTTTGATTAAGTCATGCAATGGTGCATATTTGTGTAATGATAGCACCCGTCATATTTTCTGTTTTTGTTTTTTGAACTCCTGATCTCCAGACAATTTTTATGAATTTTGGATATCAGTAACTGCGAAACTTTAACCAAGATGTGTTGTTTTTGTATCCATGGATCGAAGTATCAAATACTTCCTTATCTTTTTTTGTGTGTATATACGAGTACATACATCCTCGTATTAATAAATAGCATTAATAAATTTTTTAAAAATTTATGAATTTTTGAGTGTTTTGTTTACTTATTTTATTTTGTAGGTAGTAGCAACAGTTTCACACATTCTTCATTCCAGTTAGTTCATGTTAGTGTTCGTTTAAGTGGTTGGCGGAATCGGATCGTCTAGTGTTCAATCTGAAAAGTAGAAACGTGGCTAACGCTCATTACTCAAAAAATTATGCACAATCATCAGAAACGCTTGCATACGAGTCTGTGACACATTGGGACATTTTATGTCTTTAGTTGCAGACTCGTATGTGTTGCAGACTTGTATGCAAGCTCTAAGAGCCACTCATCTGATCCGGACCCTGGGCATCGTCAAGTAAATGTCCTAAAGAGGCTACATACGAAATTACAGCTTCCTAGAGTGTAAAGTATAGAAATTACCTATTAAAATGATTTAACCACCACTTCACAAATCAAATCGTTCTCGCAATATTCGGATCACCTGCTATGTATCAAATCATCGAAACACCAGCTCAATGAAATCATCAAAAATTAACAAGCGGTTGCAATCATGTTCACAGTATCAATTATTGAGAATGATCACCTGTGTGTAAACAATTATTCAAATAACCATCATGCTCATAACTCGGCTTGTTGGCCACGCACTTCGCAGTAGTTAACATAATATGGTTGGATAAATCGAGAGCTTTCGAACTAATGGTGGATGGCGGATTTCGTGGGATGAAAAACGACGAAGTACCATTTCCCTAGCAACGACTCTGTTGTAAGCGGAAATCATCAGAAGACCAACCGTAACGCTTTTTTTACGCTTTTTTCGTTTATGTGCCAAAGTAAAGATAAATGTCCAACAATTTTGGAGCCGTTGCAATACCTTTATTTTCAAGGAAATTCACTAAGAGTAGCTCCTAATTTTTTTCAATCGTCATGAGGAACCTGACGAACCACTAGTTTGAATCATGTAATTAAAATGATATGAATTAATTAAATTATGTTTTCGCTGCAATTACGTTGTTGATTCAATGAGCGTGCTACGTTCATTCTCTCTATCCGAGTATACTCTATTTTCCCATCAACAATACCAGCGACACACGTGCGTTAGAAAACGCTTTCCGATAAACACAAACGGGAATGACTAATGCCGGTTCACGCTCCCACGTTCTCAGCGGTCTGACCTGCCGCCGCGCAAATGATAGCGCTGACATAATATTGATATTATCCCCGAGTAAACACCGAAACTCTTGGCAACCGATGGTCATAACAGGGCGACCTTTTTTTTCGGTTTATTGTCTGTATATACGTATATTTAGTGTACACATACATGTTTATAGATATGCTAAGCGATAAACGGCCTCGGGCTTGGTAATTCAAACTTTCGCTCTTTGCTTGATGGTTGAATTCTAGTGAGGGTGAGAATACTGAACGTCAAAAGTTGAGCTTCACTTGTACAATTTGGTACACTTATCACCACACATGTGCTTCATCTACGATTCTACGTTTAAGGGCCGGTGCATCAATTATCTACATTAACTGCTGGATAGCTATACTGAGTATAGCGCTATTCTCCAGATAAAGAATATAAGTCGTTTATCAATGCCGAATTACCTAGCGGATAAAATTATCCCTCAGGTAAATTCTCTCTAGCAGATAGCGTCGTTAGATTCCTCATTGGACAAAATAAGGGCGATTTACACATGGAGCTACCACAGAATAGAGTAAGAGCTACATTTTCTTCATGGATCGATTATTTAAAAAACCGGGTCTGACGTCTGCAACACAAAAATGTCCATCATGCTATCAAGCTCGGTAAATAAGAAACCACCACATTTTTGCCATTCATTTCTAGAGAGAGAAATACATACCCGAGTTGCGATCTTGCAACCTGAATTATTATGAAGGAATTGTTGTGATCAGTAAGTTGAGGACTTAATTTCATCTTCGATCTGTGTTAGAATGTAAAGAACGGTATCTTTGTCCAGCCGAAACCTCAATAAAAATACGTCGTCCCATATTAGTAGGTGATCTACACGGGGTCTAAATAGGTATAAACGGTCTTCTTTTCCATTCAACGGAATATTCTATGATAGAATCTTCGCCGATGCTGCTATTTGAAGACAAATCTCCAAATATCCATTCCATTGGAAGGAACAAAAAAAAGACAATCAAACGAGATTCAAATAAGATTTTTGTAAATAAATAAACTTGTTCGAGGTTAGAAAGCTCTAGATGTATTATTAACCTCCAGTTGTAGGTAATTGTTATCCAGCCATCCTGGAACCAGATAAATTAAAACGCTAGATAGGTTTAACTAGGGATGGATAAACACCCCCTATTGTGTTATCTGGAGGATAACGCTATCCCTCAGATAAATCCCCCTTAACCATTGGATAAATGTGATTGATAAACCGGCCCTAAAAGTCCTCATTGCCGTGATATAAATTTGTCAGACAAGAACGTCGACCAATTAAAAATATGCCAAGCAATCAAAAACTGTCTCAGGTCGTCCAGTCGTTACTGTTCTTTCACAACTTGTAGACTTCTCTTCTTACGGATAATATTGCTTTGGAGATGGTAGAATGGCCTCAAATCTTATAGTCGAATACGAATACGATTGTAATCGCGATAGTTATTCGTTGATTCTGAGTCAACTGCGATTGTATTCGTATTCGTGTAATCGTATTCGTCTGTTGGCGATTACACGAATACAACCCATAAAAATGCGTCACGGTCATCAATTTCAATAGGGCGTCCCTCCTATAATATATGAAGCCTTGCTAATATTACCTAGCTTCAGAGGGACGTCCTTAAAGCGAATTCAACGATTGGAGCCCAAACTGTTTGTCTCAAATCTATTTCAATAGGACGACCCTTCATCCGACTTGGATGCAATTTTCAGGGTAGAGGGTAGATAGTCGGCTATCAGTTTTATCGTTCTTGACTCCAGGGCCGCCACATCTCCAAGTCGGGCCCGGGACCAGATTCTGGCCACGGGCCTCCCCCCCCCCCCCCCCCTTTTTTTTTGTCGCGCCACTTTTACTAGAGATGGCTATGATAATTGTTTTAAAAAACTATTAAACCTTCTCTAACCAAACGAAAAATCATTCATACTTCCTACCAAGGTTCAGTGTTTGAATAAGAACACTTGAGGGGCTGAACTCTGTGGAAAACTTTTTAAATATAGAAAACTGTAATAGGCTATAATTTCATGTTTTATAAAATGAAACATTTTAAAACTAATAAAGTGAAGTGAGGAAAAGTGCATTTGCATTTGAAAAGTATCTATAAAACACTTGAAACTTTCGTGCCTTTTTAAGTGAAAATTCTTTAATAACCTTAGAAAAGTCAAGTTTGGATGCTAACTTGTGCTTAATGCTGAGAATGGCAAGGGAATTCAACCTTTCTTGGCCCATGGATGCTCTCTCCCAAGTCTTCAGTCGAGTGCCTACTGGTAAAGACGGTAAAGGGTAAAGAGTAATATTTTGGGCCATCGCAATCATTGCAACTGTTTAAAGAGAAACAGTCAGGTGTAGTAAATCAAATATAATCTGATTAGGGCCCGTCAAGTGTAATACACTCTGTTTTATGTAGGCCTACCAATTCTAAAATACTTCATTTACTAAATACAGGACCGGACCGGGCCCCCCTTGGGCCCGGGCCCGGGGCAACAGTACCCACTTGCCCCCCCCCCCCCCCCCCATGTGGCGGCCCTGCTTGACTCAATACCTCACTCTAAGCATGCGCAAACGTAAATTCTACCAAGCATAATTTTCTCACGCCCTAGTCGTCCGATCTCGCTCAAATTTAGATGATAGTTGGGGGATGACAATTTGATCATCATCTATCACAAAATGATAGAAGATCATTAATAGCTACTGCGCCTGCACCAATATGAAATCGTTGTAACAAGCCTATTTTCCACAGTTTTCATCTTATCTGGATAACATTTTCAGGGTAGAGGGTAGACGGTCCCCTGTCAGTTTCATTGTTGCCAAATTAATACTTCTCTCAGCCAGTAATTCCATTGCTACGCTGTTAATTCCATTATGCTCCATTTTCTCACGCCCCAGTCGTCCGATCTCGCTCAAATTTGGTTGATAGTTGGAAGATGACGATTTGATAATCTCATATCAATTTCAACATAAGTATCATTAATAGCTACTGCGCATGAGCCTATGTGAAATCCTTGTAACGACCTCAATTTCCACAGTTTTCATCCGATATCGATTAAATTGTAAGAGAATGCGTGGGTTAGGTTGTAGATGGTCCCCTATCAGTTTCATAGTTGCCAAACCAATACTTCATTCTGCGCATGCGCAAACGTAATTTCCATTATGCTCCATTTTTTCACACCTAGTCGTTCGATTTCGCTTAAATTTGGGGGCGTCGTGGGTTTTGGCCCGCAGAGGGTGAAAGGCCCTCGAAATAGCAGCGGGTCTCGGCCCGTGAACCGTCTCGCCTTTGGGCTCGTGAGTTTTGATGAGATACGCGTGTCCTGTGAACCTGCGATATGGAGTCCGTCGGCCGTGCAGTAGTCGCGTATTTGTCTTCTTGCATTTCACAATGGATTTGGTCATTTCAGACAAGTTTTCCAGTAGGCGTGGTAAAAATGTCGTTGTGATAGGGAATTACAAGTTTTCCGAATACCGCACGGTAAGTGACGGAAGTGTGAGGTTTCGGTGTTGCGACCGTCAGTGTTGGACCTTAGTTTTTACCGATGCAAGCATATTACGATGAAAATATATGTTTGTCCTTTTTTCCTTCTTAGGTACGGAGTACTGTAAAGCGGAAAGCCAAGGAGGATTTGTTTGCCAAACCAGTAATAGGTACATACATACAGACTTCCTAACCGCCATGAATAGTAATGTAATTTCTTATTCGCAGGGATATTATATACGACTATGATATATTATACATGTATCAACAACTTATATTTATCGTAAGTATTGACAAAATACACTCTTGTGATGCAATTAAATTATGGTTTTCCGAGGAGCCCAAACCAGTTGCGCCTGAAAAACCCAACGGGCCCAAAACCGTTGCGCTGCGGGCCCAAACTAGTCGTGATTTCATACGTGCGGGCCCAAACCCGGACCTCCTAAATTTGGATGATAGTTGGAAGAAGATGACTTGATTACCTCATATCAATTTCAACACGATTCTATCGTTAACAGCTACTGCGCATGCGCCAATGTGAAATACTTGTAATGACCTCAATTTCCACAGTTTTCATCCGATTTTGATGGAATCGTGAGCGATGCGCGGCTTAGGTGTATATGGTCCCGTACCTAAATCATTGTTTCCAACTCATCAGTTCATTCTACGCTTGCACAAACGTAAATTACATCGAGTATCATTTTTTCGTTTCTTAATTGACCAATTATGATGACATTTCACGCTACTTCTTGATTTACTCTTTTCCGCAATGGAATTTTTCAAGATCATTTAAAACTTTTCAATGATCTATATAGTCATGATAGGTAAACGGGGAAGCTATGTGCCACAACCAACTTGTTGACTTCTCTTCTTCCGGATAGTATTGCTGTTGGAGATGGTAGAATGGCCTTTACCTGGCTTTTATCCACATGAATTCATCCCCTCCCACGAAAAAAAAATTCAGATTTGTTTCTATCCACACGCAAGCTCGTCGTTTGTGATTTCATCCACTCGACAAACATATAGGCAAAGTGAGTTTTATTAAATTTCTCGGTCCTCCAATTAGGTCAACTAGAACGGTGAAAATTGATCAGCTGATGGCTTCAAGAACATTATCTCCTCCATCTGTGCAGCATCCATTTCTTGATTGATCTTGAATGACGTCGTTGTCGTCCGAAGGTTCGGAAGGAGATCACACATTTCATCTTTGCCGATATCATGGGCTTCACGTCGTCAACTAGAAAAATCAAGTTGTGAAAGTGATTAATTTAGAGCAGCTGATTGTTGTGCAGAACTAGTGTTCCTTGAAATGTTAGTTGAAGAGATAGGTGGCTTAAAGATTGATGTGAATCTGAATATTGACAATCAAAGCGCAATGAATTGATTAAAAAATGGTATTTTACATAGGAAAAGTAAGCACATTGAATTTAAATATTACTTCATTGAATAAAAGATCGATGAAGAGCTTTTGAAAATTTATTATGTTCCGAATGAAAGCCAAACGGCTGACATACAAGTACATTTGACCAATTTAATGGGCTCAAAAATAGTTTTCCCACGAACTCATCCTTTCTTTTAGAAAGTTTGATTTTCCAAAGGAATTTTTATCTCAATCCCAAGGATAGTTATCGTCTGGAATGACAAACACACACACACACACACACACACACACACACACACACACACACACACACACACACACACACACACACACACACACACACACAAACACACACACACATATACGCGCGCGCGCACACACACACACACACACACACACACACACACACACACACACACACACACACACCACACACACACACATATATATATATATATATACATATATACCCACACATACACACACAACATATGAAAAGTTTTAAATTCTAGGATTCGTTTCAGAATGTCTCAAAATGGATTTCAATAAAGATTTTTTCGAAAATTTTGGAGCGATTGCAATAGCCTCATTTTTCGCTAGAATTCGCTAATGGTAAACCAAAATCTTCAACTTCGTTATGGCAGCTGCCATCTTGTTTAGAAACTAATTACAGTAATAACCCTGTCAATTATCGCTATTCGTTGATCCGAATGAACCGTAAAAATAATTACAAAGCTATCAAATCAGCCAGCTTTGGCGAACCCAGTTTCTAACGGGATTCCAACAAGTACAACGAGGATCTGCTGTTAATTAGAAATTATGAAAACCAACTCCCCGGCTCCGTTCAGGAGAGGGCAAGCGGTTTTCGCTACGGTGGCATAAAGTTCCCTACGTGACCGCAATACTGAAAGGGGCGAAGTTATAAAAGAAGAAAAAAAAAGCAGTCTTTGCTGAGGAAGGCCGTCTCATGTCTACCAAGGAGTTTTATCACTGGAAAATGATACGTCAGGCGACGGGCAGGCGCCAGCCTGACTTAACTTAGTCAGCGGGTTCAGGTAGACTGAAACAGTCGTCATCAGCTTTTGAGGGGCTGAGAAAGCAACGAAAGGGAGAAAAATCCTCTCTCCTGCATGTGTTAACCAAACGCCGATTAAGGCGTGAAAGAACTAAATCACACGCGACGAAGTTGTGGAAACCCATTTCAAAACGGAAGTTTGTTGGTTTTCGATTGGTTGGATGGTTTTCGCCGGACAAAAATCGTTCTCCACTCGTTGGAAAGCTCTCGATTTATCACGCATTTCTTTCGTACTTGTTCTTCTATTCATGTCGTGGTTTTATATTTATTTATGTTATAAATGGATATTATAGTAAACAATGCCGCTTGTTTTGTTGTCACTTTGTTGAGAAGTTAATCTTGGTTCATAACTAAGCTGTGACCGTAACAAAAACATCATTTTCGCGCATGCGCCTAGCGTACCGCTGCTGATGATCGCGAAGAATGTGATACGGGACCTCAAGAAACCTTGCCCGCATCATCCCTGAAAATCTGACCGAAATCCGTTCACAATTGCCTGAGTTATGACCGAAACAAGAAAATTTTGTTTGTGCCTGCGCAGAGGCTACCGTTGGTTCGATCATCACGGAACTGATGGGCACGATCCCTAGAAATTTGAAGAAAATCGCATCAAAATTGTGGAAATTACGGGTGTTGCAAGGACCGTAACAAGAATATTTCGTTCACGCATGCGCAGAGCGTACCGCTAATGCAATTATGATGATTGTCTTATGGGACCTCAAGGGACCTTACCCACATCATTCCTGAAAATCTGACCGAAATCCGTTCAACATTGACCGAGTTATGACCGTCACAAGGAATTCACGTTAGCGCCTGCGCAGAAGCTACCGTTGATTCGATCATGATGAAGTTGTGGAACTTATGGCCGTTACAAGGAAATGTGGACGGACAGACAGACAGACAGACACGGAACCAAATTTGTTCAGGAGGCTCTGAAACGCAAAATGCGAGTGGAAATTTTGATTTTGGAGCAAAAAAATTTTTTTCATTTCGAAAGTGAAAACAAAGCTTCCGCTGCCTTGCAGTCTCGGAAGCAAACCTAGGAACTCTGTTCGAATTTCGATTAGTAAAACATTTATGTCGTAGTTTTAAATTTATTTACATTTACGAATTAGCGGGAAGAAAGCATGTTCCATGTTTTAGCATTTTAGCCGAAGGCTCAAAGCAGAAAGCAACTGGTGGGGGGGTCCAAAAAATCCTTTATGCCCCACTGTGAGGCGCCAGCTGGCTCAGGTAGACTGAAACAGCCGGGATCAGCTTTTGAGGGGCTGTGGAGCAACGAAAGGGAGAAAATTCCTCTCTCCTGCATGTGTTGACCAAACGCCGGTTTAAGCTCTAATCCGAACAACGTGGGCGCAGATGGACGAGCTAAGCCTATTTTTCAGAGGCATTTGGAAGGTTTTACGGATTTGCGGGAAATTGTAGGCCGATGGTTGTGCCTAGGCAAACTTGCACGTGTTGACTATAGCAGAGTCACTTAAATACAAACCCATAAGGGCATCAGAAACCTAACATACCTGACCTAGTCCGCCTTTTCCCTAGAGGTCAGAACCCCAGATATACAGACAGACCTCTTAGTACCCCCTTCTCACTCAACTTGATGTTGTCAAAAATACCAGGGGCCTATTTCATAAAACAACAAGTTACAAGTCTACTAGTTAAAAGTACAGGTACTTGTAATGCACGGTTAACTAGATCAAGTGTTTCACCAAAACAAAGATTAGGTAGGTACAAGTCTATAAAAGTTACACTTGTAGAAGCTCAGTACACAAATGTAGCTGAAAAGAAAAATGGCGTGTGGGGACAAACGAAATGAACAACGTCAAGCAGGATGCCGAAGTTCCGGATGATTGAAGTTTTGTCAACGAATCATAATAAAAAAAGGGTCTTGAGTACACGATAGGATGTTTATCGTACATGACAAGGTATAATGATTGGAAGACAGACAAATTATAAACTGAAAAGTGGAGAAAGTGTGTATATGATTTCAACTTATTCTGATGGCTGGCATAATCGGATTTTTCTCCTTCATTCAGTGGAAATGATTAATCAGTTCATCAAGTCTCAATGCTGCTGGGTTAGGAATGTCATCTGTAACTTCGAGATAACCTTCACACTCCACTTTGTTCTTCAATGATGGGGAGATCCTCAATACCCGATCAGGAAAAATTGTACAGGGTCACGCACCATTTGAATCTTTCAAGGGTCTCAGAAAACATCCTAAATCTCTCGTTCCCACATATTAAACACCGAAAAATTGTCAACACACAATGCTGGATAATAACAAGTTTACAGGTGAACGGACGTAGGTTAAAAATCGGCCATTTTTTACAATGATGATGATGATTGTTTACAGTGGCTTGTTCAAAATTATGGGAAAACACTTGAAACTTGTCCAAATTCGCCTGTACACTTGTTAATTTTCACAGTGCATTACAAGTCTACACTTGTACCTTTATGAAACACTTGCACACTCATTTTTTACAACTTGTACATAAAATCAGCTGGTACTTTGTTACTTGCTGCTCTATGAAATAAGCCCCAGGAGTTCAATATCTTCCCATTGCCGGTAAAACATATCATTGGTACCAACCGTCTTGTTTTTGCCAGGGCAGTCCTGCTTTTGGTTTATTATTTTCAATAATGAACCTTTGTAATCGAAAATTTGTTGGTTTACGTCTCCAGATGCGTAAAATCCAAAAATCTCATTTAAAAAATAAAATTTTAAAAAATCCGTCCTTCCGCCCGCCATCCAAAAGTTTTCCTTTAAACTACTGGACCAAAGTTTATGAAATTTGGCTAAAAAATCATACATCGGCCGGGGATACTCATATCACCATCAACTTTGATCAACTCTGAAAGGTAGAAAATTTGGGGCTGAAATATTGAAAAATCTTGAATACTTTCAAGGTACCTAACAGTAATGTTTTTTTGGGTCATTTATAGACATCTTCCCAAAGAATCGGATGAAACCATCCGGGTAGCTGTACTTCTATCCATTCGCTCTCCCTACAGGATAGAACTTTGGTAGGAAAAACTATCAACAATATAGGAGCAAATCTTAACTGGTGGAGTATTGTGGAAATCACTTTGCAACTACGACGCTCGTATCACCTGATATAATTCCAATGGAATTTTCACTTCACGTTACCGGGTTTATTATAACTTTTGTCACATGTAGGTGGACTTCTCAATCTGCGGTAGTATAAAAGTATCCTACATACTTTATTTTTGTTCAAAATACTGTATACTTTATAACAAATTTAAAGTAGACCAAAATACTTCATATTTGAAACGAAGAAGAAAAGTTCAGCCCCGGCACCTACTTACTAGTCAAGGACAAGGTTTAATTTACTTTTTTGTCAAGTATAAAGATTTCTTTCAAATTGTCAATTTTCAAAGTTTTTCTGAATTTTCAATTTCCACAGCTCTTTTCCGAATTTTAAATATTTTATAGGTACAGAGTTTCAGAGAAAGAAAGAGGGACTGAATGAATGTAACTTTTCGAGTTCCTAACGTCCTTAATCCTTACGTGCCCAATAGATGCACGAGATATTTTTTTAGTGAGAACGAAATTGAAAATGATGTTCCTAATTACATTTGTGTATGTAACACAACCTACTGAAATATGGACTCGTTAAGATTGATATGTCTAGTAATGTTTTCTTCGGAATAAAAATTTTGTGACCTACGTTCAGTAAAAATATTACTATCCATGGTTCTTTTTTTAATTCCTCAAACCGAACTTTCTTATTTTCAGTAATCTGATACATTCAAGCCCTTGTGTGCAGATGCTGAATGCAAAATACTAGGGATGGGCATCGGCTAACAATTAATCGATTATTGGAATCGACGATTATTTCAACCAGATTAATTGATTAACCTGGAAAATAATCGATTAATTTAATTAATTAACAAGATTAATTAATCGATTTAATCCTGCCTAAATAATCGATTAATTTGTAAAAGGCTGAGAAAAGAGAGGGTACATTAAAAACATCGAATTTTTAATATAATAATGTCATTGTGTACAAGAAAAAATTAATTCACAATTTAGAACAGTTGAAAACTACATAGTTAAAATAAAAAAAACTTAAATGTAAAAAAAAGTTAGTTCCAGAATGAATCATCTATATCTTTCAGGAATATAAGTTTATTGGCCATGTCTGGTGTCAGCCGGCTTCTGTGTTCCCTCAGAATATGGTCAGGTTCAGAAAAAATCCTTTCTGAAGGAACAGAAGTTGCTACCGCTGGCACATATTTCAAGGCGATTTGGGAAACTGCTGGGAACGTCTCGGCCATCTACTTCCAATATACGAGTATGATTGGGTTTTGTTGGATTCTTTCTTGTGGTGATCTCAAATACAGGCTGAACTCTTCATTCATGCCTAGAGCGTCTCGGCCACGGGGTTCCACACGACTTTTGGACCAGGATCTTGTGGATACTTTTGTTGTGTTTTTTAAACAAAGACGAAGATGGTACCTACTCCTGAAAGGAAGAAAATAACTTCCCACATATTTTAATTTTCACTCCACAATGCCGGCACTGTGCATGACTTTCTCAAAATGTTCCTAAACCGCACTTTTAGGTGGCATCTTGATCGAAGCTCAAGTTCCGCGTCAACAAACGAACGATAACTGAAAAAAGGTGATTCTGATAATGGCAGCCGTAGATATGTGATAAGACCGATAAGTGATAACAATAACGTGAGGCGAGGTGTTGTCCACTTTCTTGCCCTGGGTATTGTTCTGCGATAGACTTCATTCTGAAATCTCAATTGAATAATCGTTACTAACTAATCGATTATTCGATTAATTATTCTACAAGTCATTGATTAAACAATAAATTATTTGGACAGTTAATCGATTATTTCGATCAATCGATTAGTCGATGCCCATCCCTAAAAAATACCTTAGTGTGTAAGTCGAGAACGTTAACTTTAATGTGTACTTTAACTTTCATTTAAATGCTTTACTTTTCCTGGGTTGCAGCCAGGATATACTTTATATGAACCGAAAAAATCTGGCAACCTTAGTTGAGTGGGGGGTGCCTACCTGTTCCCACAGTCAAGAAACGGATAAAGCAGCTGTTTGTTTCTTCCAGATGCTCTAGAAGTGATAATACGGTCGTATTCATAACGAGAGCCCTCTAGGAGGCCAATCAGGAGGTCCACGAGGGGTGAAAAATTCGTAACGCTTCCGTGATTTACGTGTAAAAGGGTAACGTAGAAAAAAAGGGTCCGGTTTTAGTGTGGGAAGCGTCGGGGCAGCGTGGGCGTGAAGTTGTGTGTGTGGCCGAGGGGGTTACCTGTGCCTGCGGATGACCGGGGGGGAGGTTACCTGGGGATGACGGACGAGCACCTGAAGACGGGACGGACGTCCGGCCGCGTCACCGCGCATACGAAAAACCGTCGGAGTCAACGCGGCCGTTTCGAAGGGCGGCGATGCGACCACTCAAGCAGGATCGCAGGTGGCGGCACATCCGGCAGTTGCCGTCACCGGCTTTCTTTCTGATTTCGCTCTTCTGAAGCTCCTCCAGCCCCGAGCGCAAGTGCTTTACATATCGGGATCGGATTGGATATTAACATGGATATTAACAATCTTGACCTTTAATAATAACATGTATTAATTTATTACTAGGGTAACTTTTATTACTATTAATAGGTAACGTAATTTGCATCTATTTAACTCTTGAGTGTATTTATTGATTGTTCTTATTTATTTCTTGAATTATAGGTAACGCAAGTTGTATTTATTTATTTCTCGATTCGCGAATAAATACCTCACCAGCGCGACTCTTCTCCCTAGCACGGGCATTCGCCCTCATAGGGGAATAGTTTCTGTTGTATGTTTTGAATTTGCACATTGTGTATACTTTTTTTACTTAATTGCGAAGTACAACTTTTGACATTTTCATGTCTTTCATATGGCACATAACAAAAAATCGTCACGAAAAAAATTGTCCCAAGTGGCCACAACGATGATTATGACCATCAGAAATGACGTTGACCATTCATAGGTAAACACATGAAAATGTCCCAATGCGTTGCAGACTCGTATGCAAGCGTCTTATAGGAGACACTCGACATAACCTAATACTCGTCAGACTCTTGGCGTGGGAATTTTTAGTTTACTTATGGATTCCCAAACATTCGCCGTCAATTGTCTAGACATGAAAATTGTTTATACCTTCTACACGCTTCAAAAGAATTAAGGGATCACTATTCCTTGTAGACGCCTAAGACCCCAGATCAATTGGACGAAGTGATTAGATACCTAGTGGAGATGGGATGCACCCTGTTCTATTTTGTTTTATCTCAAACACAGAGAACGGCTAGCGATATCAAGCTCCGACATGAGCCTAAAAATAATGAATCGCGGTTCTTTATGGTTGACAGCTCTAACCCGAAACGGAATAAAATATCGGCATTTTGGCTTCACCATGGTGTTCAAAACTAAAAAATCTTTCAAATGAAGCGTCACTCGGCAAAAAATTGGAAAAATTGTGTTCTCAGTGCCCAATAAACGCCCTTGGTTAGTCCAATAATTTGACATGGATATGTCTTTGCTCTGGGGGGGGTCAACCAAAAATTTCCGTGACGCAAAATTTGTGTCACAATTTCAGTGTTTTTCACGTACAACCCAGCCGTTGCTATGGGAATGGAACTTCCGCAGTTTTCATCGCACAGAAATCGTTCGCCACTCGTTGGAAAGCGCTTTATTATGTGATAAATATTTACATCTCAAGCTACCAATTTCCCCCTCCTTACGTACCTGGCTACATTCCTAAACTAAGTTGATTGGACTATAAACAATTTTAATAAGCCGGTCACAATATTCTTAACGTAAAGCAATAGCATCATTTACTCCACTCCATAGGAAACATTTTCATCCTCTTGACAACAGTCGACTGTTAACAACAACTCATTGTAGTGGCTTCTCTCCACAGTTATTTTCAACATTTCTATAAGTAAACCGTTATTTTGTTGGAATTAGTCGGGATGCGGCCCAGGGATTTGTTTAAAGTTAAAGGATTTGTTAACAACTCTCGAGGACAACCGTTATGAAATCCCCAATCAAAGACATATCCATGTAACATGGTATCTGCTTGTAAAATTTCATTTCATTTCATTTCATTGGGGAAATTATATTCTTGACGGATTCTTAGAGAAAATTTCACGCCAATTTCAGATTCTATTATTAACCTATTCCTAGAGAAATTTTTACGGCAATTTCAAATTCTATTCTTGACGGATTCTTAGATGACATTTTCACGCCAACTTCAAATTCTATTCTTTTGACATAGAATAGAACCGCCGGGGCCTATTCTTGTCTTTGCTCTGGAGGGTCAAACCAAAAATTTCCGTGACGCAAAATTTGTGTCACAATTTCAGTGTTTTTCACATACAACCCAGCCGTTGCTATGGGAATGGAACTTCCGCAGTTTTCATCGCACAGAAATCGTTCGCCACTCGTTGGAAAGCGCTTGATTTATGTTATAAATATTCACTTCTCAAGCTACCAATTTCCCCCTCCTTACGTACCTGGCTACATTCCTAAACTAAGTTGATTGGACTATAAACAATTTTAATAAGCCGGTTACAATATTCTTAACGTAAAGCAATAGCATCATTTACTCCACTCCGTAGGAAACATTTTCATCCTCTTGACAACAGTCAACTGTTAACAACAACTCATTGTAGTTGCTTCTCTCCACAGTTATTTTCAACATTTCTATAAGTAAACCGTTATTTTGTTGGAATTAGTCGGGGTGCGGCCCAGGGATTTGTTTAAAGTTAAAGGATTTGTTTACAACTCTCGAGGACAACCGTTATGAAATCCCCAATCAAAGATATATCCATGTAACATGGTATCTGCTTGTAAAGTTTCATTTCATTTCATTTTATTTCATTGGGGAAAATTATATTCTTGACGGATTCTTAGAGGAAATTTCACGCCAATTTCAGATTCTATTATTAACAGATTCCTAGAGAAATTTTCACGGCAATTTCAAATTCTATTCTTGACAGATCCTTAGAGAAATTTCACGCCAATTTCAAATTCTATTCTTGACGGATTCTTAGAGAAAATTTCACGCCAATTTCAGATTCTATTATTAACCGATTCTTAGAGAAATTTTCACGCTAATTTAAAATTTTATTCTTGACGGATCCTTAGAGAAATTTCACGCCAATTTCAGATTCTATTCTTGACGGATTCTTAGAGAAAATTTCACGCCCTAGTCATGCTACATAAGATAAAAATTGAGAGGGAAAAACATTAAATCATGTTTAATGTTCACTCAATGAAATCATCAGAAATTTACAAGCGGTTGCAATCATGTTCACAATATCAATAATTGAGAATGATCACCTGTGTGTAAACAATTATTCAAATAACCATGCTCATAACTCAGCTTGTTGGCCACGCACTTCGCAGTAGTTAACATAATATGGTTGGATAAATCGAGAGCTTTCGAACGAATGGTCAACGAATTTTGTGGGATGAAAAACGACGAAGTACCATTTCCCTAGCAACGACTCGGTTGTAAGCGGAAATCATCAGAAAAAAATTGATGAAACTACCAATCTTATGCTAAACTACACTTAGAGGGACACATGCCTAATCATAATTTCTCCCTTGAGAGGGAAAAACATTAAATCATGTTTAATGTTCACTCAATGAAATCATCAGAAATTTACAAGCGGTTGCAATCATGTTCACAATATCAATAATTGAGAATGATCACCTGTGTGTAAACAATTATTCAAATAACCATGCTCATAACTCAGCTTGTTGGCCACGCACTTCGCAGTAGTTAACATAATATGGTTGGATAAATCGAGAGCTTTCGAACGAATGGTCAACGAATTTTGTGGGATGAAAAACGACGAAGTACCATTTCCCTAGCAACGACTCGGTTGTAAGCGGAAATCATCAGAAAAAAACGTTGCACATTTGCGTGTCGTGTCGGAATTCACAGAATGACCCCCAGCCCTAAAACATTAAACATGTTAAAACGTTGCACATTTGCGTGTCGTGTCGGAATTCACAGAATGACCCCCAGCCCTAAAACATTAAACATGTTAATAAGCATTAGAAGTTGGCTATCTAGGCCTAGGGTATAACTATGGGTCAAAAACTTATAAAAGTTATCAAATTATCCCATTGACGGCGATACGGATGGTTATAATGAAAGATTGACTCTAATCCGCCGCAAACCCAGCGTGTGATTCGTGTCAGTATGCTCTCGATGTAGTTCATTATTTTATGTCCTACTATAAATACATATTTCCTAAGTGGCCCCTACACGGTCAATAATATTGTCAATAACTTATTGACAATAAATTGACAATAATCACATTGACAATAATATTGACCGTGTAGGGAAAATTAATGAGTATTGACGGCAATATTGAAGCGATAGTGATTAAATTCGGAAATTCTGTTCTCGAGGCGTCAATATTAAAAAGTGGAGGGGAACCGGTGAAATTCGGATTTAAGTTGGGAATTCCGTCCAACGAGATCAGTTATTCTTCCCTGATGGAGACCTACAGAGGCCAACCACTGGACAAAAGAAGAATTCTTGCTGATTTGGAGTTCCTGCATATGCTGCTGAATAATGAAATCAATTGCCCATCTCTACTTTCCACTCCTCGTCTTACCAGTCGCCATCCCACCTTGTTTCACGTCCCGTTCTCAGCATCCATCCATTTAATAAATTCCCCCTTAAACCGTATCCGCCGTTCAGCCAATTTACTTCTCCACCTTCATCCCGATTTTGACTTTTTCAACAGTTCTATATCCCAACTTCAATCCCTTGTATTATCATCCCCTGTTTCAGTGGCGTAGTTTGAGGAGGGGCAGGGTTGGCAGAGCCCCTCCGTAAATTATAGAGGATGCAGAATTTTGTTGTATGGGTGTAACCAAATTAATAATTTTACGCTTCTAACTCATGCATCTACCTAACACCTTCATTTAAAGAATGTAATTAGTAAAACACAACTACTATCATTATTATACGATTCTTGTTGCCTAGCGACATGAGACGCTCTTAGAAATGAAGAAATGTTTACTAGCTACTAGGTTCGTTTGTGTAGGGGCAAAATGGCGTGGATATTGTACAGCCCCACGGAGCATAGTAAAATCACCTAGTCAAGGAAATGGAAATGTGGATACTACATACTGAAATCAACTCGTTCCCCACTACCTTCTGGGGCGAGCCCATATGCGATTTTTCCCTAGAAAATTATCCATTGTTCAGTATACACCAATTCCCCTTTGAACTTCCCCTAATTTTCACTGCCTACTTGATCAAGCTTGGTTGTTTGTTCCAAAACGGTTTCCCGCTGTATTATTCCATTAATTTAAGAATAAAATCCGAGTTAAAATGAAGCAAGAATACAATAAATAGAAGCCTGCAGTGGTGATTGAAATAGTTTAATAGAAAAGATTAAAATAATTTAGTGAAGCAGTATTTCTATTCTAACCTAACATATTGCTTGGTTTGAGTTTGTTTACATTTTTTTGTGTTTCTTGATCTCGGTTTCATGCCCTGTATTTTATTTCGCGTAGATAGGTACCTACTTATATAATACAATTGTGTGATATTGTCCAGAAAAAGTTATTTTCACGCGGAAGTAACAATTGAGGATAAACCTGTAAGACAGCAAGTACACATTGAAGTAGGTATATGAATTTGCATGCAGTAAATCTAGAATAATAGTTATAATAAACCTAGTGCTCCTCACTTCATCGGTAAGTAGGTACCTATTCGTATTTATCGTAGTTTTTCACGTTCTGATTAGTTATTTGGATAATATTTTTTCTAGGTAGTATTATGCTTTAACAATTCACAGGTAGGTTTATGAATATGAAAACGTCCGTGATTTCACATCATTACAAAAATCCATTGAGCACCTACCTACTTATATGAACGTTAGACAGTTTATTAAGGGTCTTCGTATACTCAGCAACAAGCACTAAAAATTAATACTACAACTATAAAATAAAATGAAGTCCTCGACTGTTGCCCCTCCATGAGAAATGACTTAGCTACGCCACTGCCCTGTTTTATTGTGATTTTAAATGTTTATCAAATTTCAATAAGTAGTATTTTTTTTTTCTTTCATCCATTTTTCATTCACTTGCCACACTGTTTTTCTTGAATTTCTGTGTTATATTTTTTTCAACTCTGTATTATGTTTTTCCTTGTAAATTGGGTTTGCCCGTACTAATAAATAAATAAATAAATTCCGGTGAACCGGGGAACTTCAAATCTTCAAAATTCCTTCCTGTAGCTAAGTACCACAGTGTTACTGCTAATCTCTCTCTAACAGGGAGGCACTTCCTCATGTTTGTGTTCTGTCGACTCAATAGTGGTTGAGCCATCTGTAATAATTTTATAAACGTCTGTTCGTTCATTCGGAAGTAATTGTGAAAGCCTGCAGTATCTGTCAAACTTATTTCTCGCAGTAATCGCAGATGAGAATATTTTCCCAACTTTTTCAACCACTCTTTCACCCATCTTTTTTGCTGAACTCGACAAAACATTGCGATAGCCATAACTATAGCTACACAGCCTTTTGACATGGATATGTCTTTGCTCTGGTGGGTCAACCAAAAATTTCCGTGACGCAAAATTTGTGTCACAATTTCAGTGTTTTTCACGTACAACCCAGCCGTTGCTAGGGGAACGGAACTTCCGCAGTTTTCATCGCACAAAAATCGTTCGCCACTCGTTGGAAAGCGCTTGATTTATGTGATAAATGTTCACAACTCAAGCTACCAATTTCCCCCTCCTTACGTACCTGGCTACATTCCAAAACTAAGTTGATTGGACTATAAACAATTTTAATAAGCCGGTTACAATATTCTTAACGTAAAGCAATAGCATCATTTACTCCACTCCATAGGAAACATTTTCTTCCTCTTGACAACAGTCGAGGACAACCGTTATGAAATCCCCAATCAAAGACATATCCATGTAACATGGTATCTGCTTGTAAAGCGGGTAGTGGAACTCGTTTACGAGTTTATTACAGTTTGTAATTTTTTCCTGTTGTCCATGATGCCGAAACAAACAACTCCCCGAAAATTCACTTCAGAAAAGACGCAATTTCACTTTAAATAATTCGAATCATTGTCATCCAACCTTTATATTTTATCAAGTGAGCGATAGCTTCTTTCTAAGTGACGACTCTACATGTAAAATTGTGGCTTAGAGAATGTATCAAAACACAAACGGTGGGTACAGCTTTCGTACAAGTACGCAACCACGATGGACATTTTATGTCTTTGCGCCCCCTCCTGTGTATAAGTGGTGCCTTATACACAGCTTCTTATATACACACTAACGAGAGCACTTCATAAAAATCGTGTTAGACATAAACACAGTCCGAGCTTCATCTCCAAGACTCCTACATCTCCAAGAGATAATTCGTTTATCGGTTGTTTGGTCTAAAAATTATGTCTTTACTTATATAAAGCTTGCATGCGTGTTCACAATATAAATTATTGAGAATGATCACCTGTGTGTAAACAATTATTTAAACAATCACGTTCATACCGCAGCTTGTCGGCCACGCACTCCGCAGTGGTCAACGTAATATGGTTAGGTAAATCGAGAGCTATCCAACGAGTGGTGAACGATTTTTGTACGATGATAACTGGCGAAGTTAAAGTTCCGTAGCAACGAATTGGTTGTACGTGAAAATCATGAGAAATGTTTCATAACGCTTTCTTCGTCACACCTAACGTCACACTTTTTGAGTTATGTGCCATAGTAAAGACATTATGACAAAAAGACACAAATTCACTTGTCGGAATGGCGGGAACAGACGTAATGAGAACGTTTTATTGACAAGAATATTGACAATAATTTTGACCGTGTTGGATACGACATTATTGATGAGTATATTGAAGTGAAAAAGCAGCGTCATCAATAATATTGTGAATATTACTGAGCGTGTGAAATTGGAGGAAATTATCACGCCAATTTCAAATTCTATTCTTGACGGATTCTTAGAGAAAATTTCACGCCAATTTCAAATTCTATTCTTGACGGATTCTTAGAGAAAATTTCTCGCCAATTTCACGCTGAGGTTCATTGAAATTTGTTTTGAGATGTTCTGAAACGAATCCGAGCTCAACATTTTTCATAGGTATGTGTATATATGTATACGAGTGTGCGTGTGTGTGTGTGTGTGTGTGTGTGTGTGTGTGTGTGTGTGTGTGTGTGTGTGTGTGTGTGTGTGTGTGTGTGTGTGTGTGTGTGTGTGTGTGTGTGTGTGTGTGTGTGTGTGTGTGTGTGTGTGTGTGTGTGTGTGTGTGTGTGTGTGTGTGTGTGTGTGTGTGTGTGTGTGTGTGTGTATGTGTGTGTGTGGTTCCTGGGGTAGGGTAACTGTCGGTGTTTTTATCTCTTCGGAGCTCCTTCATATCCCTACTCAAGTCATGGTCAAGCGTCCCCGTCGCGCAACCCGGGCACCCTCTGGGTGAACAGAGGGTGGCAGAATGACCTGCTGGCGATTAGGGGGGAGGCTCGTGTCAACGGGTCTCCCGTCCCTTCTAAATACAACCTCCCCCGTTATGATGCACAACAATAATAATGAGCCTCATAACCCCCGCCGGCCCATTGGCACGCGGGGTTCTAGGGGAGGCGCTCGGGGGCGCCCCAGGCAGGGGCGTCGGTCATCCTCCCCCTCATCTTCCTCTTCGTCCTACCCTTCATCCTCTTCCTCTGCCCTGTTTAATGCCCACCAGTGTGCCCACTGTGAGAGAGCCTTCAGTTCCAAGCGTGGCCTCAGTGCCCACGTCTGGCAGAAGCATCCTGTACAGGCAAACGCTGCAATTGACATAGAGCGAGAGCGGCCCAGGTATGCTTCGGAGGATTTGCAGCAAATGGCAGCAGAGGAGGCAGAGGCTGTGCGCAATGGGGTACGTCATATTAATGTATTTTTGCAACAACGTTTTCCCATGCGCACCCTTTCTGCCATCCAATCTCTTCGCCTGAGGCCCCACTATAAGCAGCTTGTCCAGGAGGTGATCTTGGCAAATAGCTGTGGGGCCTCTCCCGCATCTCCTACAGGCGTGGGGCAACAGCCCGCCATTCAGCAATCCTCCCCCGGGACCTCCGGTCTTCTTGAAGACTTGAAGACCGAAGTGTTGAGGCTCGGGGAGCAGGTAGGCCGTATTGATAGTTATGAGAGTGCCTACCTGCAGGACCTGGCGAGGCGGGCTGTTGAGAGGCCTGAAGGCTTGGAGGACAAGGTTGCAGCCTATATACAGAGGATCTTCCCACGGGTTGAGGAAGCGACCGTGACGGGGCATCAGGGAGCGGTTCTTCCTACTTTGGTGCCTCGTGGAGGTCGCAGAGCAGCGAAACAAGCAAGAAGGTGGGAATATCAGCGGGTCCAAAAGTTGTGGAGGAAGCATCCGGCTCGAGTGGCTGCGGAGGTACTGGAGGGAGCTGGGGATGAGCAAGTTTTGCCCCCTCTCCAGGAGTTTGTGGACTATTGGGAGCCACTCTTGAGTGCTCCCAGCCACAACTCTGGAGAGCCGGTGGTACCCCCAGTTTCCACCAGGGATTCCTTGCGCGGCATCATGTGCTTGCCGGTGCTTCATGACGAGGCACATAAGTGCCGTGTCGAAAACTCCACTTCTGCTGGGACTGATGGTATTTCCGCCCGACGCTGGAATAAAGCTCCAAAGAATGTTGGAGGCTGCTCATCCTCAACCTGTTGCTACTATCTGGAAGACCCCCAAAAGCGTTGACCCGTGCCCGGACAATTTTCATCCCAAAGAAAGGGGGAAGTGGGCCTGGAGGCTACCGCCCGATATATATATCGTCTGTAGTCTTCCGCCGTTTCCAGAAGATTCTGGCATCTCGCCTCCAAGCTGCTGGTGTCATAGGTGACGTCCAGAGAGCATTTCGGTCAGCGGATGGCACAGCGGAGAGCCTTACAGTTCTCCAAACTGTCATTTCGCTGGCCCGTATTAAGAAACGGCAACTCCATCTTGCCGCTCTGGACGTCGCTAAGGCCTTTGACACCGTTAGCCATTTTGCCCTGACCGATTGTCTTCGTGGTGTCGGGGCACCTACTCGTTCAATTGAGTACGTTGCTCGCCTGTACCACGAAGGCATGACGGTCCTCTAGGCACGAGGTGAGATGTCAGGGGATGTTGTCATTGGGCGCGGGGTACGTCAGGGGGATCCTCTGTCGCCACTCCTCTTTAACCTGGTTGTGGACACGGCCTTTGGTAAGCTGCCAGCTGAAATAGGGTTCGCTCGCCCCTGGGGTGCGAGTAGGTGCACTGGCTTTTGCCGATGATGTAATCCTACTCGTCGAAACCCGTGAGGGCTTGCAGGTCGCCCTCAATGCCTTTGCTGAGCAGCTAGCCAGGTGTGGTTTGGTGGTCAACCCAGATAAGTGTGGGTCAGTCTCCTTGGTCCCGTCAGGTCGCCAGCATCTGGTGAAGGTGGTGGATGAGGAGTGTTTTGTCATAGGACATTCACCCATCCCCTCCCGATCCTTGCTGGAGGTTTGGCGGTACCTTGGAGTTGGCTTCATGGTTGTGGCCACCATTGCCGCAAGCCGTGTGGACCTTGGTGGGGCACTAGCTCGTATCACCAAGGCTCCATTGAAGCCACAGCAGAAGCTGCGCCTCCTTCGCACGTACTTACTGCCAAAGCTGACCTATGGGCTAGTCTTTGGTAGGCTTACTGCGGGGAGGCTGCTAGAGTTAGATCGTGAAGTTCGCTCTGCTGTGCGCTCTTGGCTAGGCTTTCCACCTGGTGTCCCAAGTGCCTATGTCCATGCACCGGTCAAGGCCGGTGGGCTCGGTATTGTCTCTCTCTCGGCTAGCATACCATCTTTACGCCGCCAGCGCCTGCTCGCCCTTAATGGCTCGAGCTGGGAGGTGGCTCGCACTGCTGCTGACCTTGACTTTGTCAAGCAGCAGTTGTTATGGTGCGACCGAGCAACACCAACTGCTCCCAAACCCAGCTCATCTGCTGAGTTCGCTGCTGCACTGCATGAGTCAGTAGATGGTAAAGAACTCCGACAGTGCTCTGAATCCCCCATTTCTTCCCAGTGGGTGGAATGGGCTTCAGAGGGCATTGGGGCCCGCGACTACCAACATTTTCATGCCGTCCGGGTGGCCACATTGGCCACCTCGGTGAGGTGTTCGAGGAGTAGTCGCGGGACAGTGGATACCCTTTGCCGTGCCTGTCGGGGTAAAAATGAGAACCTGTATCATGTAGTGCAGCAGTGTCCTCGTACTCATGGTGGCCGCATTCTCCGCCATGATGCGGTTGCCAAGCAGATAGCAGGCGCTCTGTCATCCAGCGGTTGGGCTGTTGAGAGAGAGAGACTATATCACATGCCGAGTGACCGGGGCAAGAAGCCGGATATCGTTGCTGTCAAGCCCGATGGGTCTGCCATTATCCTGGATGTCCAGGTTGTCAGTGGCAGAGTGGACATGGAGCAGACCTGGCGGGTTAAGAAAAGTAAATATGATAGAAAGGATCTGCGACAGGCGATATCTGAGCTAAAAGGAGTGGCACCTAATAACATCAAGGTCATGGCTGCGACCTTGTCATGGCACGGGGTGTGGTGCGGGAAAAGCGCCACGGAGTTACTCGAGTTGGGCATCTCTGCAGGAGTACTCCGTGGTATCACCACCCGCGTCCTGAGGGGTTCTTACTTGAACTGGTGGTCATTCTATAGGGGCACTTCCTTTCATCCCATTCTTCCTCCTCGTCCTGCAACTTCCCTTATCCCTAGAGCCGGCGTCGGGTAAACCTGGGCGTCCTCCCTACTTTTTTATTTTATTTGGTTATTTTTCAATTTAATGGTGTGCCCCCTCCGCCTTTGAGGGGAGTTTTGTAAAAAAAAAAAAAAAAGTTTATATGTGTGTGTGTGTGTGTCATTCCAGACGATAACTCTCCTTAGGATTGAGATAAAAATTCCGTTCTTTCGCCAAAAAATCTAGCTTTCCAAACGAAAGGACATATTCGTTGGCCAGCATTTGTTGAGCATATTAAATTGGTCAACTTTCAAAAAAGTGCTGAAAAAATAACTGAAAATACCACAAACGGTTAAAAATCGTTAACTATATATATATTTTAGGAGAATGTAGGTCAATTAAAAAGTTTATTAACTATAAAATACAATATTAAAAAATGTATGTAGAAAATTATGCTGAAAAATGTACATAAATTTCATTAAAATGTGCTACAAAGTCGATAAAAACTGAAAAAAGTGAAAAATCCAAAATCTCTTTTCTAGTACCTACCAGATTATTATTTAGAGCGAGTTTTTTGCTTTACAATTGGGAGTTAATAATTCATTTTCACTCAGTCTTCAATTTTCAAATCGACGTAACCTGATAAAGTTCGTAAGTTTACGAAAATTCGCTCGCACGATCATGCTGCATGACTTTTTATAGATAGGTATAGAAGATTAGAAGTTATGACCTGCTTCAAAAAGTTGTCCTCCTTCTCTGTTTAAAATATTCTTAGTTTGGAAAATTCTAAAACTGGTTTGGAAAGTTCTCAAATCGGTTTGGAAAATTCTCAATTTGGTTTGGTTTTTTTTTTTTGGTCTCAATTCGACTTGGCAATGCTGTATATTTGAATTCCCAGGGGTGTTTTGGAAATTGAGAGTTTAAGATGTGGAGCTCCGTATGAGATCCCCAGACTGTGATTGCTCGCATATACTTCACCGTTAGTTAGATACTATACACATTTTGTGTGTTTGTGTGTGTGTGTCCTTCCAGACGATAACTCTCCTTAGGATTGAGATAAAAATTCCGTTCTTGGTTAAAAAAATAACTAAAAATTGCAAAAAACATTTAATAATCGTTAAATATGTATATTTTAGTAGAATACTGCTCGATTAAAGTTTATTAACTGTAAAACAGAACATGAACAAAATTATGTACAAAACTATGCTGAAAAATGTACTCTAATTTCATTAAAATGTGATACAAAGTCGATAAAAACTGAAAAAAGTTAAAAATCCAAATCTCTTTTTGAGTAGCAGATTATTATTTAGAAACAGTTTTTCATCACAAAATTAGTAGGTGTATTCATTTTCACTTAAAGTCTCAAATTTTCAAAACAATGTAACATAATAAGTTAATTAACGAAAATTCGCTCATACGATCATGCTGGATGATTGGAAGTTTTTATAGGTACCTATAGAAGATTAGAAATTATGACCTGCTGCAAAAATTTTTCCTCCTTTTCTGTTTAAAATATTCTTAGTTTGGAAAATTCTCAGTTTGGTTTAGAAAATTCTCAATTCGACTTAGAAATGCTGTATATTTGAATTCCCCGGGATGTTTTGGAGAAGTTGAGAGTCTAAGATGTGGAGCTCCGTATGAGATCTCCAGACTGTGATTGCTGGCAGATACCATACTGTTAGTTAGATACTATCCACATTTTTGTGTGTCTGTGTCTGTGTGTCCTTCACGACGATATCTCTCCTTAGGATTGAGATAAAAATTCCGTTCTTGCGCCAAAAAATCTAGCTTTCCAAACGAAAGGACGAATTCGTTGGCCAGCATTTTTTGAGCACATTAAATTGGTCAAACTTCAAAAAAGTGCTGAAAAAATTACTAAAAATAGCTAAAAACTGTTAAAAATTGTTAATTATATATTTTTTAGGAGAATATTGCTCAATTAAAGTTTATTAACTATAAAATAGAACATTAAAAATTGTATGTACAAAATTATGCTGAAAAACGTACTTAAATTTCATTAAAATGTGGTACAAAATCGATAAAAACTGAAAAAAGCTAAAAAATCTAAATCTCTTTTTGAGTAGCAGATTATTATTTAGAACGAGTTTTTTGCCATAAAATTGGTAGTTAACAATTTATTTTCACTCAAAGTCCACAATTTTCAAAACAATGTAACCTAATATACCTACTATGTAGATTTACGAAAATTCGCTCATACGGTCATGCTGCATGATTGGAACTTTTTTAGATATAGAAGATTAGAAGTTATGACCTGCTCCAAAATGTTGTCCTCCTTTTCTGTTTAACATGTCCCATGCGGATAATGCATGTGTGGCGTGATTCCTGATGGGTCATACAGGCCAATCACTTATATGTGGTGTGACAAAGAGTTTTGAATTCAAACCGCATTTCCTTTTTCCGCCTGACAGAAAGGTCTCATTTCAGTAGTTCTGCCATAGAATTTAGTCCCAACTACCACCAAAATGCGTTGTTTGAAGTTTCAGTCTGTATTTCAAATTTACCATCTTCATATCAAGTCATCACTACCACGTTTTGTCTCCTCAGCGCCGATTTTTCCTGTTTTATCTTCATTAATCAAGATAAGATGTAGTAATGGCTTCATAAATGATATAATTTGCTAATATAAATTTCATATAGACATCTCAGAATGTCTATTTTACCAGCCGTCATTGGGTATTTAGGTCGTTATCTGTTAATAAGTACTTGGGTACGTCCGAAGTTGCATGTCGACCAGTTTCAGCTACCTAATGAAAACCATCTATGTCATCCTTGTTTAGATCGCTTTTTTATATATTATATTAATTACTCACTGAGTAATTTATGTTGGAATCTACATTTTTGGAGATGAATGATGGGCCAAAATCATCAATAACTCCCCGCCTATCTGGGGAATTTATGAGTGTATTATGAGGAAAAACTGTCCTGTCTGGTGGGGTAGGTGTACCTACTGGAGAAGTCCGCATTGAACGTATTAAAATATTCTTAGTTCGGAAAATTCTCAAACTGATTTGGAAAGTTCTCAAATCGGTTTAGAAAATTCTCAGTTTGGTTTAGAAAATTCTCAATACGACTTGGAAATGCTGTATATTTGAATTCCCAGGGGTGTTTTGGAAGTTGAGAGTCTAAGATGTGGAGCTCCGTATGAGATCTCGAGACTGTGATTGCTGGCAGATACTTTACCGTTAGAGGAGGCGAAGTGAAAGCCGAAGGAGCCGAGGACGGCCGGGACACCTGTGCCCAGAAATCCGAGAGTGGGAGGTGCAGGTGTGATTCAGACTCCGAGGCGCCAGAACTCAACCTCCTCTTTGGCGGAGCTTTGATTTAGCGCCCCCTTAATGTTATGTGTGACCGGAGGGGCCTTGGCGCATTCCTTCGTCGCTGGTTTCTCACGTTTCTTTAAGAAGGGCTAATTGTATCTGAATGTCGTTGCTTACGTTTAGAGACGAGTTAACAATTCATTGGTGAATGCAGCATTTATAAGTTTGTAATACCTAGAGTTCAACATCCTACTTCTCATACACACAGATATAACAAAAGTGAGCTCCTCTCGAGCTTTTCTCCAAAATGGTCTCATATTTCTGTGATGAGGTTTGTTGGCTTAGAACCTGTCATACAGTCTCTCCAAGATGTTTACCTAAGGAAATCGCCGTTTTTAGGGCATCTCTCAATGATAACCGATGACTTCATGCATCTAATTTGGATTAGAAGTGGAGTCAATGGAGAGAGAAAATAACCTAGTGGAAATAAGTTTCACACCATCATAAGTCCAAATTCATCAAGAAATCCTCCTGTTTTCCCCACCTTCCTGTGCCTTGGCGCACTCCTCGTCGCTGGTTTCTCGCGTTTCTTTGAGAAGGGCTAATTGTATCTGAATGACGTTGCTTACGTTTGGAGGCGAGTTGACGATTCATTGGTGAATGCGGCATTCAGGTATAAGTTAGTACCCGTGGAAGGTAATACCTACTGGTCAACATCCTACTTCTCACACATAATGAAATAACAAAAGTGAGCTCTTCTCGAGCTTTTCTCCAAAATAGTCTCATCTTTCTATGCTTTGATGAGGCTCGTTGGGTTAGAACCAGTCACACTGTTCTTCCAAGATGTTTGCCTAAGAAAATTGCCGTTTTTAGGGCATCTTTCAGCGATAACCGACGTCCTCATGCTTCTAATTTGGATAAGAAGTGGACAGTAATCAATTGAGAGAGAAAACAACCAAGCCTGAATACTTTTCACACCATCATAAGTCCAAATTGATCAAGAAATCCTCCTGTTATCCCCACCTCCTTGTGCCTTGGCGCATTCCTCGTAGTTTCTCACATTTTTTTGCGAAAAGCAAGTATTTGAATGTCGTTGCTTACATTTGGAGACGAGTTTCCTCGTGGCGAATGCAGCATTTCTAAGTTTGTAGCATGGAAGGTAATACCGAAGTTCAGCATCCTACTTTCACACATATTTGAACAAAAGTGAGCTCCTCTGACCTTCGTTGCTTCATATTTCTGTGCTTTGATGAAGCTCTTTGGGTTAGAACCAGTCACACTGTTTTTCCGAGTAGTTTTCCTAAGGGAATTGCCGTTTTTAGGGCATCTTTCGCCGATAACCGACGTTCTCAAGCTTCCAATTTGTGTAAAAAGTGGACAGTAGTCTATTGCAAGAAAAATAACAAAGTGGAAATATGTGTCAAACCTTCTCACATTCAACTGAAAAATCAAATATTCCACAAAAGCCTTGTCGCACTCCTCGTTGCTAGTTTCTCACGTTGAGAAAGGCTAACTGTATCTGAGTGTCGTTGCTTACGTTTGGAGACGAGTTTCATATTTCTACGCTTTGATGAGGCTCGTTGGGTTAGAACCAGTCACACAGTTTCTCCGTGTAGTTTTCCTAAGGAACTTGCCGTTTTAGGGCATCTTTCAGTGATAACGGACGTCCTCATGCTTCTAATTTGTGTAAGAAGTGGACAGCAGTCAAATGCAGGAAAAAATAACGAAGTGGAAATATATGTCAAACCTTCCTGAATCCAAATTCATGAAGAAAATCTCAAATATTCCATTAAATATTATGAGTGATCTTGTGTGGACCTTGCCGCACTCCTCGTCGCGTTTCTCACGTTTTTCTGAGAAGGGCTAATTGTATCTGAATGTCGTTGCTTACGTTTGGAGACGAGTTGACGATCTATTGGTGAATGCAGCATTTATAAGTTTATACCTATGGAAGGTAATACCTAGAGTTCAACATCCTACTTCTCACACTTAGTGAAATAACAAAAGCGAGCACCTCACGATGTTCTGCCTCAAATAGTCTCGTTGTTCTGTGCTTTGATGGGGCTCGTTGGGTTAGAACAATTTTAAATTTTGTGAGCCATTCCAATAGCTTCATTTTCGACCGAAATTCGCTAGGTACTGCAGAGCAATCATGATTTCACCCACAATCATTTCATGTAGGTAATAAAACCTGGTTAGTAGGTACCTAACACTTGGTCACACCCTGTGACAGAAAAATAACAGGTTCATAGTTTCGCATTCGCGACAGCGTCTCCTTGCAGCCACGTCCGGTTCTCTCATCATTTTATGGCCCCTAATGAGACGCAGCTTTCGAAAAAAGATACTAAAAATGTGCAACTTGAAAAGCCACCATCTGCACAGCAGAAGCACGTGTTGGTAGGCGTAGAAAGCTGTGCATTGGAATTGTCCAAAAGCTTCAGTCACGCCGAAAGCGGGATCTTTTGGCGGCCATGTGCGACGCTGGTACCTGCTTTCTGTGGACCTTCATGCTCAGGGAATCCAAACTTTCCACGTACTGTTGTATGTGAAGGTTCAGGGGACTGACGCCATATGGTGACTTTACCCATATGGATCTCCAAGCGGAAACACGTTTCCTTTAATTCATTTACAGAGCGGGACAATGGGAGCTAATGGTCGTAAATCTAAATTATTGTTGCTTTAGACTGGGGACTCTTTCCTTCAGAGTCTACGAAAAGGTCACCGCAGCCCCCGAAAATTATAAATGACGTTTACATGATCGATGTAAATTACAGATGGATTTCATTTATTATTGTTATATGTTCATATATACCTACAGATTGAACCGCTCGTAGATGCAAACAAACAAAAATCCGTGAAACCACCAAACATGAGGTAAAAAGCCGCCAACTGCATATTTTGATCTCAATATGCAGATATATTTTTTCAAGGTTTCGTCTGAAAAACCGTGTATTTTGGTTTATTATTTTCGAAAATGAACCATTGTAATTAAGTAACCAAGAAAAAAAAAGACGATTTTAACACCCCCTGAAAATTTTTCGGTTTACGTTTCAAGATGCGTAGAATCCGAAAAAAAAAAATCCCTTCTCGGGATTCCTCGGTTTTTCTCCGAAAATACTAGACCAAACTATATGTAACTTTGTTAAAAATCACATTTGGGGTCGAGATGGTCCTAGAAGCTTGGTATCAATTTTTATCTACCCTAAAGGGTTGTATTAAAGGGCTAAACATTTAAAAAATCGAGATATCAAAAACTTTCTAAGTAACAGCAATAATGTTTTGACGCTTGTCAAAATTTAATCCCAAAGAATCGATTAAAACCACCCGCAACGCTGTACGTTGTCGCTTTCCCTAAGGGCTTGAAGATCGAAAAAAAAACCTTCGAATTTCTATGCGCGAGAAGATAAAGAAATGATGCGCTGCAAGCGAATCTATTGAATAACCGATCAAACTCTAAATTCAATGAACGAATGAATTCAATCGTGCCATACAAAGAAATTGCCTTATGAATGGCAGCTAAATGCCAATAATGGAATTATCAGGTGATATAACTAAAACAGATTTATTATAACTTTGCGAAATCGAGTTTATTAACTATTATTCGTGCAGAAGTACCCGTTAGTGACTCACTGGTACCAACGTGCTTACTTCCATCCCTCATAAATTACTCCCAAGTCTACCTATAGGTAGCGGAAGCATTGTTTTAGATTTTGAGGGATGGAAAAGTTTTAGTTTCCAAAAAATCAAACGGTTGTTTTTTTTTTACTTTCTTTCGCAGTTTATGTTTTAGATCATTCTGAAAAACTTTCTTTCCGTGTCTTTCGGTATGTGGGTGTGTGTGTCTGTGTGAATAGTATTATGTATAATGTGTCTGACATGTATCCTCAAATCCTAGTAACAAGCTCAATTTCCACAATATTCAGCCGATTTTTATTAAATGTCCGTGGAATGCGTGGGTTAGGGTGCAGATGATCCTCTGTCAGTTTCGGTGATCCCAAATCAATACTTGACTCAGCGCATGCGCAAACGTAAATTCCATCAAGCATAATTTTCTCACGCCCCCGTTGTCCGATCTCATTCGAATTCGGAGGATAGGTGGAAGAGGTTGATTTCATTTCGAGAGGTTCCTATCATTAGTAACTACTGCGCATGCGTGAATGTGTATTCCTTTTAACGAGCCTGATTTTAACGAATCCACAGTTGATGAAAAATAGAATAATGAAAATCGGTCAAGATTCGTAGCTTGAGGAGCGCTTGAAAGAATCGGTAATTATCACCCCCACCCCCCACCACGACATTAAATTTGATAGTCCCAAGGTTTGTTGCACAAATGGACTAATACAGGAATTGAACCAAATTAGATACATGGAAATCGGTTGAGAATTATACGCTGGGTGACGTAGACAATATTTATTTTTAAAAAACACGTTTTTTTGGATTCTCCCCCTCTATTTCCCCTCTTCCATCATAGAATTCAAAATTTCCTGGGTTTTTACACAACTAGACAAACATTGGAATCGAAAAAAGACAGAACCTCGAAGCCGGTTGAGAATGGTAGCCGGGCAGCAAAGGCACAAAATTTGTCACATTCACACATACTCTCTCTCACTCACTCACACACACACACACACACACACACACACACACACACACACACACACACACACACACACACACACACACACACACACACACACACACACACACACACACGCAAACACACATCTGGGCGGTATCTTTGCTGAAAGAAAGTTCTTGGAGTTTGAAGATTGGATGGCCGCAGGCGCATATTGGAACAGTTGGAAATGAGCGGGCTGATGCGGCCGCCAAGGAAGCTGCCTTGAACATGGAATCGGTGGAAGTCTTTGGTTTGCTACCACCAACGTACTTCAAACATCTAGCAAGGCAGCACGCTTTAGCTGCATGGGAAGATGAGTGGGCAAGAACTGCTAATGGACCGCACCTCAAAAAACGGACGGTAGACCTACGGTTCTACAGTCAGATCATTTAATAATGATTAATTTTACACATTATTAGTTCATTATGGTTACTTATCAATATTAGTTTATAATTGAGCGTAATAAATCAGCTTTCCTTGACACTACAGAGGCTTAGGGATTATGAGATGCTGTGATAAAAACCAAGTGTGCTAAAGACCAGACGGGAGAAGTGTAAACTTCTGTGACGATTTTCTGCTATATATAATAAATATAAAATATATTATGGAAATGTTTTCGGTTGCCGAAAAAATCTTGTAAAGACCAATTTGAAAGTATACAAAATTTTATTCAAACATTATTAATCTTTTCTTACACATAAACTAGTCACAACATTGTTTCTATATTTTCTGTTTACATTATTATTTTATTCGTTATTCATTAACTTTCATCAATAGTGTTATCATTATTACAATCATCTGGTGACTCTAAAAAAGAAATTATTGGCTCATGGTAACTGAAATAAGAAATAAATGTTCTTGACTCAATTTTGTGTAGGTAATTTTCTGTTATGGTGCGCGTCTACAATTACTATAAGCAAGATTAACTTCTCAACCAAGTGACAACAAAACAAGCGGAATTGCTTACTATATCCATTTATAACATAAATAAATATAAAACTACGACATGAATAGAAGAACAAGTACGAAAGAAATGTGTGATAAATCGATGCGATAAATTTCCAACGAGTTGAGAACGATTTTTGTTCGGTGAAAAATAAAGAAGTTTCATTTCCCCAGCAACGGCTTGGTTGTACGTGAAAATCAAAAGAAAAAACAGCGTGACGGAAAAAAACGTGACGGTAAAACCGTATTCACACCCCGCTAAATTTTTCGACGCTTTAGTTTACACTTCAAACTGACAGCATTCCAAAAAGTGGCTAACGATTTTCCTGCTATGAAAACTAAGGGAGTTACACTTCCCTAGTAACGGTTCTACGTGAAATCAATAGAAACCCCACCGTGACGTGACGAAAACAGATGGAAACGTCCTGTTAATCATTATTAAATGATAAAAGTTTTTCTCAACAGTCCATGACCGCCTGGAAGTTTTTTTTAAGCAGTCCTAGTTGACCAAATAACTCAGGTACTCACGGGGTGAGTAAACACATCCCCTTGGTACATGTTTCCATTTTAATACACCTGAAGGGGGGGGGGGGGGGGGTAAAAGAGCATCGCATGTATAAGAAGGGTGCCCGCTATTTTGAGAAAGGTGGAATTTTGATGACCTCCACCCGAAATTCGGTTTAAAATGTCAAAAAAATGACCCCTGAATTTTTTCAGATTTTTGTGCATAACAAAAACCTACGCCGATTGCTCGATTTCGGTTTTTGAAATATGCTTTTTTTTTGTCAATATCAGACTTTTGAATATAGCTTTTACAAACTTCTTCGTAAAATTGTGAAACTTCGTATACTTACGTTTTTGGGGTCGCTGAACTCGAACATGCAGTCAAAACAAGTCGACAGTAAGAACTTTTGACAGTTTGGAATCTCAAAATCGTCAAAATGCGTACGAAGGTTTACTTGAGAAGATTTGCCATCAGGGATGACGACTGCTGCTGCTGTTCAATTGGAGTCAGCCAGACGTGGGACCACCTCATCCTAGTTTGTGAATTGACTGAAGCGCCGAGGGCGAGGCTGATGAGGAAGATTGTGCTTTCAGGTTGTATGTGGCCAATTGACTTCGGCTTGCTAATCAGTGATTATTCAAGTGAATTTTGATATTGACATGGATATGTCTTTGCTCTGGGGGGTCAACCAAAAATTTCCTTGATGCAAAATTTGTGTCACAATTTCAGTGTTTTTCACGTACAACCCAGCCGTTGCTAGGGGAATGGAACTTCCGCAGTTTTCATCGCACATAAATCGTTCGCCACTCGTTGGCAAGCGCTTGATTTATGTGATAAATGTTCACATCTCAAGCTACCAATTTCCCCCTCCTTACGTACCTGGCTACATTCCTAAACTAAGTTGATTGGACTATAAACAATTTTAATAAGCCGGTTACAATATTCTTAACGTAAAGCAATAGCATCATTTACTCCACTCCATAGGAAACATTTTCATCCTCTTGACAACAGTCGACTGTTAACAACAACTCATTGTAGTGGCTTCTCTCCACAGTTATTTTCAACATTGCTATAAGTAAACCGTTGTTTTGTTGGAATTAGTCGGGATGCGGCCATGCGGCCCAGGGATTTGTTTAAAGTTAAAGGATTTGTTTACAACTCTCGAGGACAACCGTTATGAAATCCCCAATCAAAGACATATCCATGTAACATGGTATCTGCTTGTAAAGCAGATAGTGGAACTCGTTTACGAGTTGTTTAGTTAGGTACTTGAAGTTTCTTCTTCAAATTCAACCTCCAAAACATAATTTTTTGGTTAGTTTTTTAACATGGATATGTTTTTGGGCTGGGGGTCATTCTAAAATTTGCGTAACGACACCAAAATTTGTGACGACCCGGCACTCTAGATTATTATTAACTCTAAAAGTGAAGGCTAGGTAGAATTTCTATTGATTTTTCACGAACAACCAATGAGTTACTAGGGAAGAGTAACTCCCATAGTTTTCATAGTAGGGAAATCTTCGCCACTTTTTGGAATGCTCTCATTTTATCACAACATTTCATGACCTCTAAGCCATTGTAGTGTCTTGCTGTTTTTCCTCTAAGGGAGAAATTAATTATTTTCCCTAGAAAAATATCCATTGTTCAGTATCCACCGAATTCTCCTATGAACTTTTTGTGAATTCGATTGACTTTATTAAACATTCAATGAACATTTTAGAATCATCTTTAATCGTTGTATTTATAAAACACCTGTAATCTAAAGAGGGTGCAGGTGGAAATATAATCCTTCATTGCAGGGTGTACTGCAGTGAAGAAAAAAATACACACAGACATACCTATGGTTTTTTTCACGGATTCGGTCTGAAACGGATATGTGTGCAGTTATTTTTTCTTATACTTGCCCCCCCCCCCCCCCCCCCCCTGGATCAATTCCAATAGGCGTCCCTCTTGTTAACGAAGCCTTGCCATTAAGACATAGCTTCAGAGGGACGTCCTAAAAACCAATTCACTATCCCGCGAGCGATAGTAAAATACGCGCAATATTTTCCCACAGATTCGCTCATAATGAACAGACCTTGCAGAAGCACTTGCAGCAGGTTTATAGGAGGGACTTGAGAGCCGGCATACGCACCGCAAATCACGACCAAACAATAAACAATAAAAATTCTTGACCCTGAAACGTTTCTTCTATTTTTTCCTCGGAACGCTTCGCGAATCTAAATGCCTGCGTGCATTTATTAAAACGCTCTAGAAACAATGGAATCCCCGTTTGTAACCGGAGCGATGGGAAAAGTTCCGGAGAATGCTGGATGACTGTGAAGGGAGGCTGGGGGTTGGTGAGGGGATCGAGCAAGGCCGACGGTAATCAGGCCCTTAAAACCTAATCCACAAGTAATAATCAATATTTTCTTAGCTATTAAGGATTATTTTTTAAGGGTTCAACGAATGACGGTTAACACTTTTAATTCTCAAGCTTTCAGAAACTGTTTCCTTCGTCAGGAGATGATGAAATAAATTTAATATCTTGGAAATTTAACAATTTATTAAAAACGTTTGTAAATATAACATTAGAGAGTTCCAAGTAGATTCGTAAAACCCAATACGTCGTGCGGTGTCGACAATCCGGCGCCGTAACTCTGGCGTAATGAATTACGGTGACGCATCCTTCCGTACAGATACGTTAACGGATCGCAATCCGGAAAAAACGTAATCGCCTAAAATAACCTCCTTCTATGGACTCAAATAACCTCCTAGGGATAATTTCCTCCTTCCATGGATTTAGCGTTACAACTAGATCCGTTAAGGACTTGACGTGACTTTAAGGTGCAGTAAGTACCGCACGCCGTATTGAGACCGATGGATCTACTAGGAACTTTCTATTGTTTAGATATAAATATAGCAACTCGTATCATTGTGTGTTTGTTGTGGAACTTGGATTTCTTGTTGATTCGGCTTCTTTTATTTTCTTTATATTCTTTTGTTTTTCTCTCAATCTTGTTCGTACCTATCTCCCTTTTCTGGTCTTCTGTTAGTTGTAATCCTCTTCACCGCCCAGGAGGGGTAGAGGGGCACCATCTTCCAGTCCTATATGGTCTCTTCTATATGGAAGATTGTGCGTTTTCCTTCTTGGGTGTCTCAGTCTCATTGACACGGCACGTATGGTGGCGATTTGAATTTCGGTCTTGACCCAGCCTCAGACCTGGGACCATGATCTTCCCCATTTCCCCGCCAATTTCATCGCCAGTGTCTTTTGAAATGCAAGGAATTCCCTGTGCAATACCCCCTCGCATGAAGTTATGAGTGGTGTGAATGTCTTGGAAATTGGTTTTTAAAGTGTTGTGTGTTAGCTTGGTGATGATTTTCATGTATGTTGGAGTGCAGCTATCAAAAACGTGTTGATAACTGGGTTCAAAATTTTTCCGTTCCTTCTGTTTAGTTTTTTGTCCGGGTCAATAATTTGAATATTTAGTCCTCCTTTAACCGTCCGCTTAGTTATCTCACCGCCCAGGAGCAGAGGCAGAAAATATGTAGTAATATATGTTATTATGTTACAATCTAGACCAATCTAGTTAGTCTTGATAATTTTATTTTCTAACTTAAATTTTTATTTAACCAAATGTGATTGGGTGTCATTTTTGTTCCATTATTCCCTAAATCAATTTTCGATTTTTCTCACATTTATTTTTTACTTTGGATATGAAGTTTTAACATGGAATAATGTTTTAGCGATGGATCCCCCGCCGAAAAGTGAGACTATAAAGTGAGATGAAAGTAGCGCCAATAATTGTGATGATTTCCGCTTACAACCGAGTCGTTGCTAGGGATATGATACTTCGTCGTTTTTCATCCCACAAAATTCGTTGACCATTCGTTCGAAAGCTCAAAACGCTCGAAACCATACTATATTAACTACTGCGAAGTGCGTGGCCAACAAGCTGAGTTATGAGCATGGTTATATGAATAATTGTTTACACACAGGTGATCATTCTCAATTATTGATATTGTGAACATGATTGCAACCGCTTGTTAATTTCTGATGATTTCATTGAGCTGGTGTTTCGATTATGTGATTCATAGCAGATGATCCGAATATTGCGAGAACGGTTTGATTTGTGAAGCGGTGGATAAATAATTTTAATAGGTAATTTCTATACTTTACACTATAGGAAGCTGTAATTTCGTATGTAGCCTCTTTAGCCTCTTTCTATAATAAAGTGAATGTTTACTCGCGAGTTTCTATTAGGAGATCATCATCTCACAAGAGCTCAATCATCGTGATAATTTCTATAATAAAGTGAATGTTTACTCGCGAGTTTCTATTAGGAGATCATCATCTCACAAGAGCTCAATCCTCGTGATCATTTCTATAATAAAGTGAATGTTTACTCGCGAGTTTCTATTAGGAGATCATCATCTCACAAGAGCTTAATCGTCGTGATCATTTCTATAATAAAGTGAGAGCGAGGAGCTAAAACATGATTCCATGTTTTTTATATTTTAGCAGTCAGGCTCAAAGTAATAACATCCGGAGGGGTCCAGGGGGGCGAAGCCCCCCTGGCGGCGTCAAGGGGCGGAGCCCCTTGTTTTGTTAATTTTCTGTTCTCTGTCAATTGCCAAATGAAATAAATAAATAAAAATTTCAGGAGAAAGTTTGAGATAAGATTTTGAGAGTTTTGTCCATTCTAGAAGGAAAAATCCGAAAATTTACATCTATTCACTATCCACCTAAGTTCCATTTTATCTATTTAATTATTATCTCTTCGTTAGGCGACTACATCCAGGTAGATTTAGATACCTAATCCAGCGAGACGCTACTCGCTACTCTCGCATTGATATGTCGATGCTGCAGGTGGAACACAATTTTCGTATAGATAATTGCATGGGGAGTTGCTCATGTGGTTCTATTGAGAGAGTCCGTGAACACAAATATTTAGGAATCATTTTAGATGATCAACTGTCGTGGAAGGAGCACCTCTCATATTTAGTCGAGAAATTTAAAAAATTCATTCATATTTTTTATAATCTGCGGTCTGTATTATCCCATAAACACCTCAAGACTGTCTATGAAAGTTTGGTGCAATCTGTTATGCAGCATGGCATAGTGTCATGGGCTGGTACTTATGTGTCAACTCTGAGGCAGCTTGCCACTTTACAAAAATGTATCCTTAAAATATGCCTAAACAAGCCGAAATCTTTCAGTTCAGTAGAAATTTTTAATCTTTGCAAAAACTTTTCCATCAGACAGCTGTACGTTAAGAATTTTCTGTTGTACTACTACAAGCATCCGGGAATAATTGCTCCTTCTGATGCTGCCCATTCATATCCGACAAGATTTCGTCGCTAAAAGTCCTCTCTATATTTTATCCGTATTACATCAATCTTTGTCAGCGGATATGAAGGCGCCATCCCTTTTTAGTAGAGACGCATACAAAAGGCTCATTTACACCTGGCTAATTTCAGTAGGGTATGCCGGTCTGGATAGGATTTTGGTCAGCATTTATGTATAATATAAAAAGATGATGTGCAATGCTCCTTGAACTTGGGAATACAATAAAATGAATATTTATGTAATATATAAGAATACATTTTATATCACTTTGTGTATGTACGCTGGTAGTATCATTTAATAAGACTATAAATTAAGATCTAATTAATTTAAGGTAATTTTGGTTCGCGAACTGCTGTCATGTTGTCGAGTCGCGACACCTGTCAGCTCCACGGGCTTGTTGACATTTTCATTGGGAGGTACGTTTGTTTTTCGTTTGCCTTTTTGTCAATAAGCCTTATATCTATCTATTGCCAAGCTTTCAATAGCCCTTTTTTTTTGTTCATTATTTTCAATTACGAACCGTTGTACCTAATCGACCAAGAAGAAAAAAAATTTAATCCCCCCCCCCCCCCCCCCCCCCTTAAAATTCATTGGGTCTTTTCTGATATACACCCGCATATTTCCGTTAATTCTCAACTATTGATTCATTCTGACCTGTATGTCCGTCAACTAATCTGTATTTTTACTAATTGATTGAATGCTTGATGTTATGTATTTTTGAGATGCGAGCTTGCGAGCATCCAGACCACACAGCATTCTGATCTATTTTACTACAGTGAACGTAAAAATGATTGGGGTTCATCAATCCCCATTCTATAGAAAATAGTTCGTAAATGCGGGGTATAACAGAAAAGACCCAATTTGTTGATTTACGTTTTAAGATGCGTAGAATCCAAAAATAAAAATTAAAAAAAATCCATCCGTCCGCCGTACACCGTCCGAAGCTTTTTTCAAAAAGTATTGGATCAAACTTCAAGAAATTTGGCTTAAAAATCATTTTTCGGCCGGGGATGTGCCAGTAACATCGGGCTCAGTTTTGATCAACCCTAAAGGGTAGTAATATTTGCCAATATAGGTATTGCCAATAATAAGGGCCAATATTTGCAAAAATCGAGCTCTCAAAAACTTTCAAGGTAACAGTGATGATTTTTTGCTTATCAATGATAAATTTAATACGGAAGTTAGTGAAAAATGTTGCCTATTTCCACAAAAAAACAAAGAGTTACAATGTTAAATCGATTTAGTGATTGATCGATTTAGGCCATCATCAGTAACAAACAATAACTGTACAACAACTTGAACAATGACTTTGCTTGAAATTAATTGGTTGTACCTCCAGCCCTTTTTCCTTTCTCTCGACCAATGGGATTCAATCTCCCTCCACCTGTGACTATATTTAAGCTGTGTCCTTTCTAATGTGTGTTCAGTTATTGTTTGCTACTGATGATGGCCTAACCGTCGAAATCGATTCAACATTGTAACTCTTTATTTTTTCGTTGAACTAGACAACGTTTTTCTCCTAACTTCGGTTTTGAAATGGGTTTCCACAACTTCGTCGCGAGTGATTTAGTTCGTATAAATTTAATTGAAAGGAATCGATAAAAACTATCTGCAACGCTGTAGGTTGAACCGTTCGTGTTTTATGAGGGCTAACCTTCGGATTTCCTTCCAGGCGCGAAATGATGCGCTTCTAATCTTTTTATCACAGGTGATTCGGAGTCTCCACTGATAACTTGTCCGGCTAGAGAGCTGAAATTAGCGGCACATCAAGTTTCGACTAATGTGTTTCAGGTAGAAAAAAGTCAAAATAAAAGTTTTTGAAAAAACACGTCTTCAGCATCCAGGGTGGTAGTTAAAGGTCTCAAATCTATGTTATTGGAGAGTTTTTGGCGACCACTAACGTGCCCTTAACGTCACCCTAACGTGTACCCAAGAGTACGTGACCTTGAGGGAACGTTGGCAACGTTGTACGTTAGAATGACTCATTTAACGTCACCCGTTTGGAGATCTAGAGGCACACGACACCAGCCTAACCTTTCTGTAAATGTAACACTACTGGTCATCTCAAAATTACTCGAAAACTGGTGAAGTAAATAATAATAGTTTTTTTAACACCCCTCGAACTTGGTTATTTTACGTTTCACGTCGTGTAGAAACCGAATCTGCTATCTGAAGTCCGCCTCTGCCGTCTAGCTTTACTAGCTGTCAACTCGATTGAAAAAGTCCGTCCTTTGCACACAGGCTCAATTTGGTCGATTACAGCCTTGTTTTTATTATTTCACATATTATATAGCATTCGCACTTTCAATTAAACCTTTCGCGAATTGAATTAGACTTTCCGCAAAATGAATTAAGCTTTTCCCAAAATGAATTAAACTGACCTTAGGCAAATCTGTGGTTTTAATCAAGACAAAATGTAAAACTTCAACAAAATGTATAAATTGTAACAAATCGTGCAAGTGATGAAACGAGCACAAAAATTGTAGATTTAAACATAATCCAGCACCTCATGAAGTTAATCTGAAGGTAAATTATTTATTTTCGTAGCTCGCTACGAATCCATCTATTCAGTTGACATTTTATATAATTTATAGGCATTAGCAAGAAGACTTCTAAAAGCAAAAGGTAATTGGTCGTCCAAGAGCAGCAGTTGGGAGCAGCAGAAACATACCCATCACGTTTGCACAAATGCTGAGCCGTCCTATGAAGATAACTTTAGTACCTAGCAACAGGGAGGGATAATTGTTCCTTTCTTGATGTTTTTTCTTTTTTCTTTTAAGTAAATTTAAGCCACTTCTCAACCGGACGGTTTCTTAATGTTATTGATCTTTTCACGAATGTAGGTTTAATTCAATTTGCGGAAAGTTTAATTCAATTTGCGAAAAGTTTAATTCAATTTGCGAAGAGTTTAATTCATTTTGCGGAAAGTCTAATTCAATTCGCGGAAAGTTTAATTCAATTCGCGAAAGGTTTAATTCAAAGTGTGAATGCTATAAATGAGAAACCCGAGTTTTGAGACACTACTTCTTCGCAGGATTGTTCTTAGTTTGCCTGATCTCTCAGATGTTTTCTCGTGAACATTGGGAGAAGTGCTGCTGCCAGTGATGATTATCAGGTAAATTCCTGTTTCATTGTCATAGAGATAAATACTTTTTCATACTTGTTGATGATTTACACAACGGGAAACCCATAAACATGAAGTTCATAACGGCGATAATTACCTATAAGTAGCAACTAAACAGCGGTGTTTCCCACTTGTGGCTTACTATGGAGTTTTTGCAGTTTTCCATCTGAGACGTTCAGCTGAGTCGTACGAAAAGAGGTTTCTAGCGAAAACAAACCTGAAGCGAACCACTGAGTCGTACTGTACGAATAGGGAATACGCTTGAATGAAACGATTCAAAAGTCACACTAACGTGACTACACTACTTCAAATCTACACAATTAAACCCAAGTCATAGATTACCTAACGTGTAATGAATTCTTTCATAATGAAAGAAGTATCAAATTAGCAACAACTTTATCTGGGGTTCAATTTTTTCACTAGAAATAGATTGAGTAGAAGAAGGAGGAGAACTAAATTTTTTCAATCTCATGTTATATGTATTTAGAAACTAGGAAGGTATAAATGACCATATTTCATTCGTCTTTCAAGTTTCTCGGCCATATTTAGATAGAAAAAACTCACTTTTCCAAATTATGCAAATTGCTACCGAAATTTTCATCATTTGAAAGAAACGCTTGCATACGAGTCTGCAACACATTGGGACATTTTATGTCTTTAGTTGAAGACAAGTATGTGTTGCAGACTCGTATGCAAGCTCTAAGAGCCACTCAGCTGATCCGGACCCTGTTCATCGTCACGTAAATCTGCTAAAGAGACTACATACGAAATTACAGTTTCCTAGAGTGTAAAGCATAGAAATTAGCTTTAAGAGCCACTCATCTGATCCGGACCCTGGGCATCGTCAACTAAATGTCCTAAAGAGGCTAAATACGAAATTACAGCTTCCTAGAGTCTAAAGTATAGAAATTACCTATTAAAATGATTTAGCCACCGCTTCACAAATCAAACCGTTCTCGCAATATTTGGATCACCTGCTATGAATCAAATCATCGAAACACCAGCTCAATGAAATCATCAGAAATTAACAAGCGGTGGCAATCATGTTCACAATATCAATTATTGAGAATGATCACCTGAGTGTACACAATTATTCAAATAACCTTGCTCATAACTCAGCTAGTTGGCCACGCACTTCGCAGTAGTTAACATAATATGGTTGGATAAATCGAGAGCTTTCGAACGAATGGTCAACGAATTTTGTGGGATGAAAAACGACGAAGTACCATTTCCCTAGCAACGACTCGGTTGTAAGTGGAAATCATCAAAATATTTTCGTGAGCAATTTTTTTCAGTGACGTTTTTTTAGTTTATGTGCCATAGCAAAGACATAAAATGTCAAAAATCGAGTTTTTCTCACTTGAGAAACCCAGTTGTTGCTCTTATTATCCCTATTTTTTTCCACTGTCACTCTGTTTACACCGTTAAACTTGACAGTGCCTCAAGGCGAAAATTGGAGTTGCCTTCAATTCGTGTTTTCGGTACTACGCTTTTGAATTAAAGTTAAGGGACCATAACTCTGAGCACACACAAATTTTTAGGTTTGGACTTATTTAATTACTTTAAATTGCGGCAGTTACTAACTGTTCCCCCTTAAATGGGTTTTCATAAAATTAATTCAAAATTACCATCTATTCCGCATGAATGTAGGTTTAATTCAATTCGCAAAGGTTCAATTCAAAGTGTGAATGCTAGAAATGGATGAAAGATATCGTTCCTGCCTGTAATTGATTTATAACGTAGGTACGCGGGAAGTGGGTGTGTTGTTTTGCGTTGATTTCCCCCCCAAATAATATTTCAGGTGTTCTCATTGTTGATGTTTTTGTCACCGCAGCAGCAACACCGGCGGCCTTCCAGAATAAAAACCTCCGGGATTCAATCGGACAAAGACGTGCAGGTAGGGGATGAGGAGCCTCCTGAGCCTCCCTGAGCCTCCGTGAGCCTCACAGCGCCCGCCTCTCCCACGGTGTTATTACGTCGGGTCGGCGTCGGGCTCTCGAGAATTTCTTCGTGTCCGTCCGGCATCTCGGCCTGCATCGGCAATCCTCCTCCTCCTCGTCTTGGATCCCCTCGCCGCAGCCGCGTTCCTGCCGCCTCGATCCAAAGCCTCCGGTGAGGAGGCCGACGGACCTCCATGACGTTGATGACAAGCAGAGCAGATCAGAGTATATAGCATTTCCAAGTCAAATTCAACCTTTTTAGCGAATTTTCTTAGAAAATAAAGCTATTGCAATGGCTCCAAAAATTTTAAAATAAAAATTTTCAAAACTTTTCTTTATCGAAATCTTTTTTGAGGCATTCTGAAATGTATATATATATATATATATATATATATATATATATATATATATATATATATATATATGTATATATATATGTATATATGTATGTGTCATTCCAGACGATAACTCTCGATAGAATTGAGATAAAAACTTCGTTCTTTCGCCAAAAAATCAAGCATTTCAAAAGAAAGGATGATTCGTTGGACAACACTTTTTGAGCACATTAAATTGGTCAAATTTCAAAAAATGTACTTAAAAAATCACTAAAAAAAGGCAAAAAACCGCTAAAAATTACAACATTTCTATTTTTTAGCAGACTGCTACTCCAAAAAAATTAATCGAACATGAACTAGGACATTTAAAAATTAAAGCACAAAATTGTACTGAAAAATGTACTTATATTTCATTAAAATGAGCTAAAAATCGATAGGAACACTTGAAAAAATTGTAAAAATCCATAAAATCGTTCGTTAATTGGAATATTACTAAGAAAAAGTTAATTTGCTATAAAATGTATAATAACATTTTTATTTGTCCCCAAAGTGCTCAAATTTCAACAGAATTGAACATAAATGTAATACGACCATTTATGAAAATTCTCTCATACGATCATGCTGCATGACTGGAACTTTTTCCAAGTCAAATTCGACCTTTTCCAAAACAAATTCAACTTTTTCCAAAACAAATTCAACCTTTTCCAAGTCAAATTCAACCTTTTCACTATTATTAGGGAAATGACGAAAAATACGCGCAAGCCCTAAATTTAGTACCAAATGCTTGTCTGTGATTGGGGACTGGGCTGAAAATAATACTCCAAACGCAGTAGGTAACATAAAACAAAATCATGTTTTATAAAAAAAAAATAAATCAACAAAAAATATAATTTATAGCATTTCCAAGTCAAATTCAACCTTTTCCTAGAAGCATTTTTTTTTTAAATTTAATCTATTGATTCAAATTTTTTTAAAACCCTTTGGCCAATTGTTCCTAAAGTCCTTCATTAGTGCTTCCATTAATATGGAAATCCCAAGCGGGTGGGTGATCACATGGACTAGTTGGCTCAAGAAATGTGAAGCGTTAGAAGTTGACGTTTGCGACCCGTCGAAATGAAAGATATGTTTTGAGCAGAAGCAAGTCTGTTCACGAACGCTAAAAGGGGGGTATCGAAGTCATGAGGCAGACAAGTGAGCTGCAGTTGGCACTGAATTGCACGAGTACATCAGCATAATGAGTCCCCAATCACAGACAAGCATTTGGTACTACATTTAGGGCTTGTGCGTATTTTCGTCATTTCCCCTAATAATGGTGAAAAGGTTGAATTTGACTTGGAAAAGATTGAATTTGTTTTGGAAAAGGTTGAATTTGAGTTGGAAAAGGTTGAATTTGACTTGGAAAAGGTTGAATTTGAGTCGGAAAAGGTTGGATTTGAGTTGAAAAAGGTTGGATTTGACTTGGAAAAGGTTGAATTTGACTTGGAAAAGGTTGAATTTGACTTGGAAATGCCATACAAATACCTATAAATAATTATTAATACAATTAGATGCATTTAACTTTGTTTTAAGGAAAACAAAATAGGTGGTTTTTCTCCTTTAAGGTATATTTAATTATTATCTTTGAGTATATACATGTATTAGAAATAAATATAGCCTATTGACGCTTATACTGTTGATCCAATAGGATCGTCACAGGGAATTGGTACCTAACTTAAATCATTACTTCGAACGAGTAAGTAAATTGTCCTCCTTAAAAACTATAAAGAATAAAAGACACCACTGCTGATCCAATACAAGACGAGCCTCTGACACTAATAAATGTCAGATTTCCCTCTCTATCACCCTTTGTTCTACAATTCATTATAACAATGCTCAAATCATCCACAACTGATGGTTGATTACAAGCATTCGGGATGGGATCCTGAACTGTGTGAATGTTTCCGGTTTCTCGAGGTTTGGTCAATGAAAAGTCTATATCTAGGCCGAAGTTTCGAAATATTCATATTTCATCTTCAGGGGTTGGAAAACTGTATTTATTTTATTGCATATGTATTATTTCATATCCTTGAGCATAGAGTAGGTACCTATACATAGGTAGTAAACAACATCTTTGGGTATACCGAGAAAACTGAGAAAAAACTTTGAAGTATACTGAGGAAACATTATTCAAATGAACAGAGACCAAAATTGAACCAATCATGCAGCATGATCGTATGACCGAATTTTCGTATTTTACGTTACCTATATTACATCATAAAACATATTATTTTAGATTACATTGTTTTGAAATTTGTTGTACAGCTTTGAAATTCGCGTACTTTGCGTGCAAAGAAATAGTAAAGAATTACTTAGGTGTAAAAGAATTTGAAGTAAAGAATTTCTGTTGATGTATTGTCCAACTTTTCGGAGACGTTAAATGTTACGTTGGACGCGGTAAGTGATGGTTCATGGGAAGAGACCATGATTTTATTCGAGTCTTGATGTCCCAGAGAGGCTCCTTATCAAATTTAAAATTTCCAGGCTGAATAGTAGAGAATTTAACTAAGTCAGCAGATCTGGTTGGAACCCGTCATCGCATTCGTCCCTTAATATCCTTAAGAGGCTCCTTGTTAAATTTCACATTCCTAGCATTTAGCTCACTCAGCTGATTAGGAAAGAGTCCATCATTTCATTCGTTTCTCGATGTCCCAGAGAGGCTCCCTATATAATTTCATAGGGGGAATGAATGAAATTGTCGAAGTACATCAGTTATTGTTGAAGTGAAGCATTAAGAATGAGGCAACAAGCAAACATGGTGTTCCAATAAGGCTGAAAGAGTTGCGACATTTCTACATAGTCTATCTTTCTCTCCGGTATTCAAAGAGAATCCTGTAAAAAAACAGCATCAAAATCGGTTCATAATTTTGAACGGGCATATTAGACATGTGTACATACAAACATACAACATAATGTGATTTTTATAGATATCGATTTTTCTTTTTGTGCTGTGCGCTGCCCCTGATAAACACGTCCAGCTACGACAGGATATCAAGCTTTCAAACGGAACTTCGTATCTCTGGAAGAGTCAAACGTGAGCGTCACTTCTCGAGTAACCCAATATCCTTTACAGAGACCCTCTGACCGCCTCATTTCCCAACCGTTTAGAAGAAACGGTATTTTATTTGAAGTCTCCCCGATTCACTCAACCTCTCGCATTCCAGTCACACTTGTTGTCGAACGTAAAAATTCCCCCTCTCTCTCCCCCGAATCTCCCTAGAGGGTATTTGATAATTATGAGGAGGGACAGGTCTTTTCCGTTATGTTTACGGCTCATGGCAAGAAAAATAAACGCCGCGTCCCAGTTCTCCGCTTCTCGTTTCTGGAGAGGCTCTCTTGGACTTGTTTTCCATAACTGCCGGAATCGGGATTTTGTTTTGGGACTAATTGCGCGTTAAATTATACGTTAACCTGACAGATCGTTTTCAAAAGGGACCCATCAACGGGATAGTGTTTTTAGAACGAGTTCTGGAGGTGTCCCATTCATTCATCCAAGACCCGGTCGTAGAACATGATGAGAAAACGCTGTTCTGAGTGTTACAACCCAATGACTTAGATTATACGCCTGCGGCTATCAGGGGAATCAATCCCACCGGACTGGACTGTTGACAGAAGTGGGAACAGGAGCCAGTGGAAACTTCCACTTTTTAGGACGTCCCTCTGAAGCAAGGCTTCGTCAATAGAAGGACGACCTATTGGAATTGATCCATTCTTTAAGAGTTACTTACTGTATTCAAGTACGCCTCCTATAGGTACGTTACCTAATAGCAGCTGTTAAAAGGGAATTAGAACAAACTGATAAGCAAGAGGAACAGCTTTGGATTCGCTAAGAGGTATCGCTTACAAAATGAATTGAACCATTATGAATCAAAATTTTAATAACATATTCACCCTTTATACGTACTACTTTTTCATTTATTTTCAACATTCTCTTCGCTTCAAATGAATAATGAATTTTATTAAATTATTGTTATTTGTAACCATGACTGTACGAATATGTTATACGGGACAAAGTCCGTCGGGTCAGCTAGTAATTATTAAAAAAATAATATCACGCATTTGATAATTAAATCTACTCCCCTCTCTCTTCCTCCTCTTCGTGAGTGAAGGAATGCGTGAGTGAGAAGGCAACAGATTATTGGGCCATCAAAGAATGGAATCAGTGTGAATGAATAGACTGTATGTCTAATGTGGGGTGGACCCACTGTTACTAAATTCGATGAGGTAATACCGTATTTTTATTGAGCTTGTGAAGCATAGAAATTCGTGAGTGAGTGGGGGTGTAAAATCTTCGAATAGTTTGACGAAATGGAGTGTATACTCACGAAATCGTACTCCAGTAGCGATTGGAAGCCCTGGTAAAGCAATACAAGTATAGAAGCCTCCTGTGTGAGAACACGAACTCTCACAAACTCATAATAACTCTCACAAGCTCAGACAAAGTCAAAAAAACTCTCACAAAATCACAGAAACGCACACAAACTCACACAAAATCATGCAAACTCTCACAAACTCTCTCAAGCTCACACAGTCACGAAAATTCTCACAAAATCACGAAAACGCACACAAACTCTCACAACCTCACACAAACTATCACAAAGTCACACAAACTCTCATAAACTCACACAAACTCTCAAATAATCTCACAACCTCACACAAACTCACACAATCCCTCACAAACTTATACTAAGTCACAAAAGCTCAGAAAATCACACAAACGCACACAAACTCTCACAAAATCACATAAACACACAGAAACTCGCACAACGAACTAAATCACTCGCGACGAAGTTGTGGAAACCCATTTCAAAACGGAAGTTAAAAACGTTGTCTATTTCCACGAAAAACGAAGAGTTACCAACAAAGAGATGGAGGAGATCTCGTTAATACCATATGGGATAAGGTTCTTAGGAAAAAGAGTAGGGGAAAATTTTCCAATCTGGCAAGGGAAGATGTAAATTTAGGAGAAAAGCAATGGATAAGTATACCTTTTATGGAAAAATTTCTGATAAAATCGGCAAAATTCTATCATCAAGAGGTTACAAAGTAGATTTTAAAACTATAAATAGTCTTAAAGCAGTACTAGGATCCGTTAAGGACTAAATCACTGTTCAGGATAAAAGTGGGGTTTATAAACTGAAATGTTCTTGTGGCTACGAATATTGCGGTCAAACTGGTAGGAAATTCGGGGAAAAAATAGACGAGCATCAGGAGGATTTAAAGAAAAATAAGGGTAGGTCTACATTTGCGAAACATCTTAAGGAATCCAATCATAGTTACAATTTTGATTTGACAGATAGACAGTTCGTAGAATTTCTTCATTTTTGTTGAATGTATTTGAAAAATTCGAAATTATCAAAAGTGACAGATGTGGTAAATGTTTAAATGAGGATATCCCTCAATATATATCACCCCTGATAAGCCCATTTCTCACATACCCTCACAAACTCTCACAACCTCACACAAGCTCTCACAAACTCATAGAAATCCCACACAAACTCACACAATCTATCACAAACTCGTCACAAATGTTCACAAAATCACACAAACGCAAACAAACTCACAAAATAACGCAATATCACACAAACTCTCACAAACACTCAAAATCATACAAACTCTAAAAAAATAATCCAAACTCATAAACAAACAAATAAAAACACAGCAACGGAAAAACCGCAATTTCAAATGAAAATAACTCCTGGATAAAGAGAAAACAAATTTACTTTTACATTTACAATGCAATTCACAGTTTTGTGTTTTCGAAGTGGCTCCCTCGACTGCTCCTGCCCTTTTTCGAACCGACACCACCGTCACAGAGTGAATGGACGAACTGACTCATTTTCTTCAGTCAAAACTAATTCCAACGCATTATAAGCAAAGTGATGAGAGACAGAGTTCAACTATTCAATGCGATTAGAAAGTCTTCGTCGTTTTTAACAGCCGCCGTGTTTTAGCGAACTTTTGAAGAAAATTAAGCTATTGCTCTCGCCTCAAAATTTGTAGAATGTGAATTTTTGAAAAAATTTTATGCAGAAATCCATTTCAGGCTATTCTGAATCATATTCTGAAGTTTAACGAATTTTTTTATGTATGTATGACTATATCACATGCCGAGTGACCGGGGCAAGAAGCCGGATATTGTTGCCGTCAAGCCCGATGGGTCTGCCATAATCCTGGATGTCCAGGTTGTCAGTGGCAGCGTGGACATGGAGCAGACCTGGCGGGCTAAAATAAATAAGTATGATAGAAATGACCTGCGGCAAGCAATTTCCGAGCTAAAAGGAGTGGCGACCAATAACATCAAGGTCATGGCTGCAACCGTGTCATGGTGCGGGGTGTGGTGTGGAAAAGTGCCACGGAGTTACTTGAGTTGGGCATCTCAGCAGGAGTGCTCCGTGGTATTCCCACCCGCGTCCTGAGGGTTTCTTATTTGAACTGGTGTTCTTTTTATAGGGGCACTTCCTTTCATCACATTCTTCCTCCTCATCCTGCAACTTCCCTTATGCCTAGAGCCGGCGTCGGGTAAACCTGGGCGTCCTCCCCATTTTATTGATTTATTTGTCTCGTTTTCAATTTAATGGTGTGCCCCCTCTGCCTTTGAAGGGAGTTTCGTAAAAAAAAAAAAAAAAAAAAAAAAAAAAAAAAAAAAAAAAAAAAAAACTGTCCGTAGAATTGTGCTAGAAACTTCAAACAAATTTTAAAATGTTAAGGACACAAAACGAAAGTTCAAGCTCGTTGGCCAGCATGATCGGATTACATCTTTGGGTTGAAATTTTCAAAAATGTTGTCAACAATTTCAAAATACCTAGCCTGTTTTTTGCGATTTGTTGTGGGAAATAATTTTTTCAGCATACTAACACGTGGTATATTCGGAATCAGCGTAAAATTTCATATAAGAATATGTATCAAGTTTTCAAAAATTTCAAAGTTGAAAAATCAGTCAAAAATCGAATCAATGCCGTTCGCTAGTTGTAAAAATCGGTAATATTTGCATGAAACATTGTCCAAATTCAGATTGAACTACTCTTATGGAAGTATCCCTGTATAACCAATCCTAGAACCATGCTGTTTAAAACGTAGGTAGTAGGTGCTTGTTAAAAAAAAAAAAAAAGTTTTACGCTCAACTGTTTTAGGACTTGATGTAGCTTTAATACTGACTGTGGCTTAGAAAATATCAGCCATGAAATTATGAAGAAGTTCTATTTATGTACGTACTAGCAAGCAGTCCCAAAGTCGAAGATTTCTTCAAAAATTCGCTCATGGGGTCATGCTGCATGACTGGACTTTTTATTTGTTTCCTTATCCTAGCCCGTCCATCAAGAAAGAAAACAAAGAAAAAAACAACCAAAAGGTAACACGTTTTTTCATCTTCCAGTTTGAATAACTGCACAAATTTGAAAGGAAATTTCAAAAGCAACTCCCTCGTTTGAGAGCTCTTTAAATGAAGAATTAATTTGTGAGGTTTGATAACTCCCAAGACTATTTATTGGGAGACAGTACAGCTTTGAAGATTTTCGGGAAACTTAGTTTTTATAAATTTCTCACGTTCGAACAAGGATTATGGTTTTAGGATTGGACTTTTGAAGACCCAGAGAACAATATTCTTATAGAAAATTTAACGCTGATTTGAGAGTTGTGGTTAAAAGTTGAAAAAAGTGTATCGATTGGGGAGAAAATGAGGTTTTTATGGTCTATAACGTGTTTTTGTCGAAAAAACTTTAAAAAATCATAGATCGGCAACGGGTTGAAATAAAAAGTGCGGTTGGTGGCATTCTACCCCATTTCGGGTCTAGTTTCACCCAATTTTTTTAATCTTTTTTTTCACTTTTGCCCTGAATCAACCTGTATATACTATACATATCTCTATTATTAATAAGAATGAAACTCCGTTTGTCTGTCTATTTGTTTGTCTGTCTGTCTGTCGTGTCTATGCACGGCCAAACGGCTGAGTGGGGGGAGTCTACGAGTGGGGGGATCTTCTTGGGATTTTCCAAAAGTGGGAGCGAGCGAATTTAAAATTGTTTAATCCCACCCGAACCATGGGCCGTAGGGCGGGAGGGGGGTCGAAGTAAGAATTAATGTGCGCTTTTTGGACTTCCCCGCTTCCCCTACCCCTCTAAACGGCCGTCGAAAATTCCGGAAAAATACCGGTTTCGTAGGTTTTCCTACAAGGAAGACGACGGCGCGATCGGATCGCGAAAAAAGTATCGGGAAATGCGCCAAAAAAATGCGAGAGTACGGACCCGTTTTCTCGAAAATTCCGACGAAAAACTTGGTTTTTTTTAATTAAAATATACCCCATAAAGGTACGTTTTTCGGAACGGTTTTCGCGGGCGAAATAAAGGTTTGATCCCGCCGAATCTGAATCCGAAATCGGATATCGAAAAAAGTGACGAGAACTCGGTCAAATTGCGAGCGGAAGCGAGCAAAGCGATTAAAATGATTGTGCCGTGGACGAGAGAAGGCTCAAGAATTGACGTGAAGGGTTCGATGTCACAATGTTGTGAGGCGAGCAGGTATACATAGGTACCTACCTTGCGAGCGAAGCGAGAGCCATTTCAAATAATAAATACGGACTTTGTCCTACACATATACAGGTATACCTTGCGAGCGAAGCGAGCAACATCCCCAAACAAACTTTTCGTGGTTCCACGTAGTTTTATAAGATTTAATTTGTTTGTAAGAATTCCCAACTGCTGAAAAAAACGTCTGCCAAGTTGGGTGGGCAGTACAATATTCCCTAATATACTTTTCGTGGTTCCACGTAGTTTTATAAGAATTAATTTGTTTGTAAGAATTTCCAACAGAAAAAAACGTCTGCCAAGTTGGGTGGGCAGTATAACTTCTTCAAGCGAGCGAAGCGAGCAGCATCCCCTACAGAAGTAAAACCTACCCTTAGGGATCTACCATTTGCGAGCGAAGCGAGCAACATCCCCTACATGTTTCAATTGTAATACATCGCATGTATACAGCCACACTTTGCGAGCGAAGCGAGCAACATTCCCTACATACCACACTAAACTTTTCGTGGTTCCACGTAGTTTTATAAGATTTAATTTGTTTGTGAGAATTCCCAACTGAAAAAAACGTCTGCCAAGTTGGGTGAACAGTATAACTTCCTCAAGCGAGCGAAGCGAGCAGCATCCCCTACAGAAGTTAAACCTACCCTTAGAGATCTACCGTTTGCGAGCGAAGCGAGCAACTACCCCTACACACGTTAAACCTACCCTTAGGGATCTACCATTTGCGAGCAAAGTGAGCAACATTCCCTACATGCCACACTTTGCGAGCGAAGCGAGCGAAATTCCCTACATGCCACATTTTGCGAGCGAAGCGAGCAATTTAAAGGGGAGTCCGGGGGGCTTGTCCGGCTGGACGTGGAGGCGAGCGTAGCGAGCCGGAGCGGCTAGTATATCTATATGTGTGTGTATGTGTGTTTGTGTGTGTGGAGGTGAAATGTGCCTACCCTCGACACATACCCGTGCCCATTACCCTCCCCCCTCAACAAAAAATTTGAGTAAAAATTGAGAAAAACGTTTCACTGAGCCCCTAATTCAGGGTGTTACGACAAACGAAAACTGAATGTTAGATCTGCGTCGTGTACGAGTAAGCGATCAGCTCAGATTTCCCGGGGGGTCAATTTCTACTCGTACAAGGTTCCGGAACACCGCCTCGTAGTCAGTTTTCGTCGGCATTTCAGACGGCCTTGAATCTGTCAGCGGACAACCGTGGGTAATATTTTAGTAAAATTAGTTACTAAAATAATTATTAGTGAGTAATTATTGTGTTCTATTAGTCAGAATAGAAGTATAAAAGATTTCTTAGTTGAACAAAAAGATTCCTCCTTATCGCTCTTCTCTTTTCAACATGGAGCTCAAGTGTAGCCATGCTGACACATTATCGCCCCACAAACGGCTGGAAACTCCCGTCCGATATCCTCCCGAAGACGGCGAGTTGATTTATATTCTTTTTTCATCTTTCGTCGTTGTAGATTCTGACGTCGAGTCTTCAGAAAATTGAGACCCAACCGCGTTATCGACAACGCCAGGTCGTGAGCGACATAAGATAAACTTGGGGGGGCCTCCGTCATCGGGTATCGAGATAAAGGCAGGTCATAACCCCCAAGGCCTCGAGATCCCTCGCCGGTCATCACGAAGGGTTTTCTGACTCAAACGTCGGTTCTGGCTGAGGAGCTGATATGGCATGTTTGAGAACTGCTCAGTACTATCTTTCACCATTATAATAGGTAGGGCAAACGTAAACTGCCACCCACCGCGTGAAAATGTTGACAACTGCCACCATCATTCAAAATGACTTACCTTAGAACAATTAGAACAATTCCACGGCTGTGCTAAGTATTGGTAAAGCTAATACGCTTTGCTATCCAAAATCCTTTCAACACATATAACTTCAACAGTTTTTATCAGATTTTGATAAAATTTTTAGGGAATGTCCGGGGTCTATGGTTCTCTGTCAGTTTCATTACTGACAAATAAATATAGTCCGCTCATGCGCTAACGGAAATTCCTTCAAGTATAATTTTCTCACGTTCATAGAGTCAGATCCAGCTCAAATTTGGAGGGTAGTTAAGAAAAGTCGATTTAATGAACAGTCTCATAATATCATCATGATCGTTATTAGTCCGAGTATTAAAATTACGATATAACTACTCATGTTTGCTTGGGTGGCGGTTGACAAACAATGACATCGGTCAACAAGAACCAAGGGTGGCAGATGTCAAAGTCTGATCTACTGGTAAAAGTAGAAGTAGATCGTTGCTCCTGTTATAGGCTTCGACTAACTCATCATTTATTTGTACGGCAAAAGCCAATTTACAGCAACAGAAGAAATCGGATCGTTCAACTCATATTAAAAACGCTGCAAATTATTACACAAAGGTTTATTATTTATGTATTAGACAGCCCTTCTACGTAGATCTCTGGTCCATAATTATTAAACGCCGCTTATAGTACCTATATTTAGTATCGGAACTCGGAGCTTCGGACCTCACAAATGGGTTCAATCCATTACAGCAGCGGAATCTCACAATTTTACGCTTTTTAATATAGTTGATAAACAAAACAATTTATTACCAAGTCATCTTTCCAACACATAAAAGTGTTACCTATACTGTATATTGATATCATCTAATTGGTCAAATTTCAAAAAATGTGCTGACAAAATCACTGAAAATGGCTAAGAATTGTTAAATTGATATTTTTAGCATAAGATTGGTCAAATAAAGTTTATCAACTATGAAATAGAACATTCAAAAATTTATGTACGAAATTATGCTAAAAACTTGAACTTCATTAAATTTTGTTTTAAAAAATCTATAAAATTGCAAAAAATAGCCTAAAATCCAAAATCTCTTTTTGAATAGAAGAGTATCATTTAGAATTTTTTTTTTTTCCATAAAATTAATAGCTAACATTTTCTTTTCACTCATAAATCTCCAATTTCTATACAACTTGAAATATACAAAAAAAGACACTTTTTCACCTATTTTTGGCTCATAGCACCCATGAGAGTGGAGCGATCGAGCTGGCGAGAAGTTAGGACCAACTAGACCCCAAGTGGAGTCTATGTGCGAAAGAACAGATTTTTTAAAGTCAATTCTAAGGCCTTTTATGGCCTGGACGGCGAACGGCGGACGGACATTTCAAATTTGGATTCTACGCACCTTGAAACGTAAAGTGACAAAGTTTGAGGGGGGGTTATAAAAATTTTTTGCTATACGATCACATAGGCTTATTATTGGAAATATAATATAAACCAAAATAGGTATCTACTGACTAAAAATGATAACAACTAAAGAATAATGTATATAAAATAAAAGATATCCCTCCAAAAAGACGCTTCGCGAACAAAAGGTGCCATGCCACAAAACGCATGATATCATCCAATTTAGGCCAAGCCAATACTTAGGGCCCGTTTATCAATAATCTACATTAACTGCAGGATAGCTATACCGACTATAGCGCTATACTCCAAATGAAGAATGTGAGTCGTTTATCAATGCCGAATTACCTGACGGATAAAATTATCCCTCAGATGAATTCTGTCTGGCAGATAGAGCCGTTAGCATCCTCATCGGTGTCCATAGGCGACAAAATAAGGAAGATTTACACGTGGAGAGACCACAGAGTAGAGTAGGAGCTACATTTTCTTCGAGGATCGACTATTAACAAAACCGGGTTTGTATCCATCATTTTATCAAGCTCGGCAAATAAGAAACCACCACATTTTTGCCGTTACCGTTTGTTTGCTTCATTTCTAGAGAGAGGAATACATACACGAATAGCGATATTGCAACCTGAATTATTATTAATGAATTATTGTGATCAGTAAGTTGTGGACAGAATTTCATCTTCGATTTATGTGTGAATGTAAAGAACGGTATCTTTGTTCAACCGAAACCTCAATAAAAATACGCACTAGTCAACGAATCATGCTAGGATAGAATCTTCGCCGTTGCTGCTATTTGAAGTCAAATCCCCTAATATATCCATTGGAAGGTACAAAAATCAAGACAATCAAACTTGAGATTCAAATAAGATTTTTATAAATTAATAAACTTGTTTGTGTAACGTGGTTAACCTCCAGTTATAATTGTAATCCAGCCGTCCAGGGACCAGATAAATTAAAACGCCAGATAGGGTTTAACTAGGGATGGATAAACACCCCCTACTTATTGTGTTATCTAGAGGAAAACGCTTTGCTTCATATAAACCCCTCTTATTCATTGGATAAATGTGATTGACAAACCGGCCTTTGTCGGATTGTCACACTCTTTTTGACTGCATTTGGGAGTGAAACGCTTCTTCAGTGGCTTGGCCGATTTTCACCAATAACACAATAAACACCATTACTGTTCTCTAGATGAGATGGGGGAATACCTGATCAGATTAGAGCTTATCAATTCATTCGTCTCATAATGTCCCAGAGAGTCTCCCTACCGACTTTCAACTTCGTAGAGCAAACAGGAGAAAATTTAGCTCATGTTATCTGGACACTACGATCAATTTCTAAATTTTGTACTCCTATAGTTGATTCAACTGGGAAGTAAAAACACTACGTTAATTGTTTACGCAATAACTGTTTCAATTATGTATTTTTTGTAAAGCATACTCGAATGTAAGGAACATACGTGTTCAAATACATTAAAAATACAATGCCAAGGAAATGGCACATGAGTTTCCTCGTGACGTTCACAGTACGTCACCATTAAATACCAGAAAACTAGAAACGACCGGGTCTGGCATCAGGGAAATAATAAGGTGGGAAATTGGAAGCTGAATGGTACATATAATAAATGAAATTAATAAGGAAAATTTTGATTTTAATATGGGACCATCCAGGATGTAGTCCGCATGTTCCCTGAAAATTTCGTCTAAATCGGATCAAAACTGAAGGAGTTTTTAATAGATTTACAGGTTTTCATGATTATTTTGATCTAAAATTCATGATTAAAACATCCTTGGAGATATTTTTTGGCAACTTTGAGCATGATGGACCACCCGATTGATTCGATCATGACGGAACTGATAGGGGACCGTGTAGAGCTATACCCGCACGATCCCTAAAAATTTGAAGAAAATCGCATCAAAATTGTGGAAATTACGGCTGTTGCAAGGACCGTAACAAGAATATTTCGTTCACGCATGCGCAGAGCGTACCGCTAATGCAATTATGATGATGGTCTTATGGGACCTCAAGGGACCTTACCCACATCATCCCTGTGAATCTGACCGAAATCCGTTGAACATTGACCGAGTTATGACCGTCACAAGGAATTCACGTTAGCGCCTGCGCAGAAGCTACCGTTGATTCGATCATGATGAATTTGATAGGGGACCATTTAGAGCTTAACCCGCACGATTCCTGAAAATTTGGTTAAAATCGGATCAAAATTGTGGAAGTTATGGCTGTTACAAGAAAATGTGGACAGACAGACAGACACGGAACCAAATTTGTTCAGGAGGCTCTGAAACGCAAAATGCGAGTGGAAATTTTGATTTTGGAGCAAAAATTTTTTTTTCATTTCGAAAGTGAAAACAAAGCTTCCGCTGCCTTACAGTCTCGGAAGCAATATGGTTTAGTTTGTTGACCGCTAGGTAATAATTAGCACAGTTTTTTGGGTTCTTGAGAGTCGGTCAGGCAATAATAAAATTCAAATCTTCAGGGCCAACGTTTCGATGTATTTATACATCATCATCAGGGCTCGGAGAATTTATGCAGCTTTTTACACGGTCATTTAGTAGTTTGTAACACATTCATATGCACATATACTGACGAGTGAAAACATGTGAACATCAACAATGTGAAAACATGAAACAACATGTGAAAACATCAAAAATCAGTTGAAAAGTTGAAGGAAGTAGGGTTTTTCAAATGATTTTTGATGTTTTCACATGTTGTTTCATGTTTTCACATTGTTGATGTTCACATGATGATGTTCACATGTTTTGATGTTTTCACATGTTGTTTCATGTTTTCACATTGTTGATGTTCACATGATGATGTTCACATGTTTTGATGTTTTCACGTGTTGTTTCATGTTTTCACATTGTTGATGTTCACATGTTTTCACTCGTCAGTATATGTGCATACATGAATGTGTTACAAACTACTAAATGACCGTGTAAAAAGCTGCATAAATTCTCCGAGCCCTGATGATGATGTTATAAATATATCGAAACGTTGGCCCTGAAGATTTGAATTTTATTATTGCCTGACCGACTCTCAAGAACCCAAAAAACTGTGCAAATACATTAAATAAATAGATTCTGAGCTTAGAAATGATCCACGCACCGATTTTGGAAGAACACATCTTTCTAACACCCTCAACAACCATCTCCCCCAGAAAAATCAATGGAGGGGAAAAAAATGAAGGCTGCCACGGTTGACCTCCATAATTCAAACTTGGTGCCATAAAAATTGAAAGAGACAGGTTTATATATTATTTTTTCGTTGTTACAAGAGGCATGTCTGCCCCTTTTGTAGGCGTTGGAAGTCGATAATTTCTGAAGAGGGAGTCCCCACATTTCTGGGGCTCGAAAGGCTGTGACTGGTGTCAAAACCCGGTTTCCGATTTCAGGGTCCGTATTATTTTATATTCTTTTTTGTGGACTTGTTCACAGTTGACTGTCGAAGACAAATTTGTTGCGGTCGAACGGAACAATGGTTGAAATACTTTCTGGCCCTTCGATATGTGAGCTCAAGACGTAATTATTTCAACTGGAAAACAGTTCGCGCTAAGAGTGGTGCAAGTATGGTCTGAAATCAAAAATAAAGATAAGATAAGATAAAGTTAAGATAAGATAAAGAACCCATATTTGTATGAAGGCCACTCGGGCCCTTATGTATACAAATATATACAAAAATACGTCTTGGGGTAGTGGAGATGAGGGGAAAAGTGGCAGTCCTCTGTTTTTCAGTGCTTTATTTAATTTGCTCTTCAGTAGTCTAGCACATTCGCCATATGGTCTCTTCAGGATTCTTGGTTATAAGTTGCATGTTTGGAGTAAGATATTGAGGGCCCCGATTTATTTCTGACATATAATGTCTTTACTTTGGCACATGAACGAAAAAAGCGTAAAAAAAATTAATGAATAAAAAAAAAGTTTTAAAAAAGCGTTACGGTTGGTTTTCTGATGATTTCCGCTTACAACCGAGTCGTTGCTAGGGAAATGGTACTTCGTCGTTTTTCATCCCACAAAATTCGTTAACCATTCGTTCGAAAGCTCTCGATTTATCCAACCATATTATGTTAATTACTGTAAGTGCGTGGCCAACAAGCTGAGTTATAAGCATGGTTATTTGAATAATTGTGTACACTCAGGTGATCATTCTCAATAATAATTGATATTGTGAATGATTGCAACTGCTTGTTAATTTCTGATGATTTCATTGAGCTGGTGTTTAGCTGATTTGATTCATACCAGGTGGTCCGAATGTTGCGAGAACGGTTTGATTTGTGAAGCGGTGGTTAAATCAGTTTAATAGGTAATTTCTATGCTTTACACTCTAGGAAGCTGTAATTTCGTATGTAGCCTCTTTAGGACATTTACTTGACGATGCCCAGGGTCTGGATCAGCTGAGTGGCTCTTAGAGCTTGCATACGAGTCTGCAACACATACGAGTCTGCAACTAAAGACATAAAATGTCCCAATGTGTTGCAGACTCATGTGCAAGCGTTTCGTCTTTTCTATGATAATATTGTTTTAATAGATTTTATGAATCAAGTACTCGTAGTAGGATTTTCTTTTTCTTTGAATTTCTATTGGTGATTTTAGTCTTGATTTTTGTATTGATTTAGCGGATACCAAAATAGATAATTTACTATAATGATAAATTATATAATTTTTGTTATTAAGTAATGAACAATCAGTAAGATTGAAGATTGATTTGAATGAATGAACGTTGTGGGATTTTTAATATGATTAATGGTTTTGATTTATTGTTTTGTAGTGAGTTGAACTCAGTCGAGTTTTTCATGATTTTTCCTTATTTGAAAGTTCCTACTAATTTATTTTCTGGCTGCCCACTGATTATAGTCAATCATCGTTTGTGTGAGTACCCTTCCTCACCAAAGTATAAAAATTATCTGCAATAGGTAAGTTGATAACTACTGTACTAATCGAAAGTAAATCGATAAAATTGGATTAGAACCGATAATTCCTACACAGGTGTCTTACAATCCTTACAAATGCATAAATACTATTGATAAATATACAGGGTGATTCCCTCGCAGATGCAAAAAAAATTTGGGTGAAACTACATCAAAAATGGAGTAAAATGCTTACGGGCTAAAATGCTGATCTACAAATGTTACAATTCGATACAGCGTGAAAAAATACATAGAAACCGACCCCATACTCGTAGGTTCATGGAGGGTCATCTTTCGAGAAAACCAACAATTTCATTGAAAAACCCACATTTTTTAACATTAAAACATAATTGTCTCCACTAAATAGCAAAATAAAAGTACACTTGATTATACCGTTGGAAAGAGTATTAGATGAAGCAGTTTTCATGAGATTTGCCAGTTTCGAGGATTCTTTTTAAAAGAGTAGTAAAGTTTTAAAGATTTTCAGAAATATTCTTTTTTCAAAATCGTCAATGTTTGAGCTGATGTGAGGGCCTTTGGATGGTACTTTTTAAGAACCCAAGTACACTATTCCTATAGTAAATTTAATGTTGATTTCGAAAATGTGGTCAAAAGTTAAAATTGAATGAAGTAAAGTGGAGAAATTTGAGTTTAAAAGGAAAAAAACACGGTTTTCCTGAAAAAACCTTTAAAAAATCATATCTCAAGAACGGATTGAGATAAAAATATGCAGTTGGTGGCATTTTACTCCATTTTTGATGTGGTTTCACCCAACATTTTTTTTGCATCTGCGAGGGAATCACCCTGTATAGTGATAAATAATACGCATCATAGTTAAATAAAGGTATGACTAGATGCACATAAATAAATAAATATATCACAGATCAGAATATCACAGTTTGTTGTAAAGCTCAGTGGCTTTCAGGTATACCAACAGGGACTGGACCTTGTCTGGTCCGGACAGAACATCCACCCACTGAGGGGGTGCATGCTGGACTCTGAGGTCCATGAGGGCTGGGCAGTCCTCCAGTAAGTGGCGGATAGACAAATCACCCCCACATCTCCCACACACAACATCACGAGCTACTGGATCTAGCAGGTGTCTGTGAGTGAGACGGGTATGGCCAGTGGTTACTCGATTGACCGATACTCGATCCCTCCTTGGGAGGTGGGTCACGAAAGGATCAACCAAGCAAAGGTCCTGAAGGAGTCCACGTAGACCAGTGACCTCGCCCTCCCATTGCTCGAGCCAGATGGAATTTTTTTTTTTTTTTTTTTAATATAATATGCATTTTATTCAGAAAAAAATTTATTACAGATTTGTACAAAAATGCTACCAATAAGAAGGATCTTGTGCAGGGAATTGGAGCATCTGTTCATTATTCAGCTCTCCTGTTAGTGACTATTTACATAATTAATTACAATACAGAATTTTTAACATCAAGTTCTAAAGATAAAGTATGTATGTATATACTTCTATTGTACCTACTCTATTCTCCATTGGTTTACATAAATAATAGAAAATTCAGAATTTAAGGAGTAAATAATAATTGAAATACCTAACATAAATGATTAGACAAAATGAAACAGTTAAGCCATATATTGCTTCTTCAGATCTTCATTGAATTTACTTAGCGATACACTGGTTGAAATAATTTCGCAAGGTAGGTTGTTGAAAAGCTTGTTGATCTTGTTGATCCCTCTATATAGATGAGAACGTTGTGCAGCGGAAGTATTAAATCTTGGTATAATTAGGGTAATCTTGCTTGAACTTCTTGTGCCAATATTACTTACTATTTCAAATCCCCCTTTTAGAAATCGTTTGTGAATGTAAATTATAGTAGATTTATGTATTAGTCTAAATAAGTCTAGAACTTGAAATTCTTTAAATAAATCCCTTGTCCCAAACCTAATGGGTTTTTTTAATAGGACCTTGATCAGGGCATTTTGAATTGTAAACAAAGGCTGAAGTTTAGTTTTGAAAGCTGAACCCCAGGCTGGCATGGCATAAATCATGTCATGGAATTGGCTTTATGCTGGCTGTAGGAGATCCGAGCCACTTCACTCTGAGGTTTGGTGATAGATGGAATATTTAGTGGTGGCAGACCCTTCATTGCACGCAGCTTCCGTCATACATGTTTACGAGGAGTAGTGACATATGAGGTTTCAGCAGATTTTCAGTAGACTTGCAAAACTGCAGTTTTTCACGATTATAAATACAATTAAAAATGTAGAAGATTAAGTTTTGATGATTATTGGGGAAAGAGAGATAGTTTTGGGACCTAAAAATATTACCATAAAAAGTATTTATTTGACTCAATCTTCATTTTTTCGTTATCCTGGAGAAAAAAAAGAAAAAAATGCTTTGGCAAGTTTTACCCTTTTCCCACGCACGTTACATATGCATTTGTGTAAAATATATGCCAATAAATAAATTCTAAATTTTGAAGTCTAAATTCTAAATATGAAGTCATTTTAATCAGTACCTGCCTACATTTTCTACAAAAATTTACTAATGGACAACTCAAATAAAGCGCTCTGTGTCGCATACATGAATAACATCCGGAGTCCGATCGAACGACATCACCGCTTACATAATACATATTCTTGATTACTATTCATATGGCCGCCTTCGCTCGGGTGATGAGGTTGGTTCAGTATTCTCCATGATAATGAGCTCCGTGCAATAATTCTCGGACAATACAGTCCCAGCGCAGATCTGTTTACCATAAACGGCCAGCGAATTACTTTGCATGACCCGCGAATGACCTTCGGCTATAACAAACCTTCTGTTGGCCATTAGGCTGGTGTCAGGTGGAAATGAACATCATCCCCGGCACAATGCGCGCACTGACGGCCGGTAATGTGATAGTGGATTTTCTAATAGAGAATGTGCCTGTTGTAAACGTGCCTTGTTGCGTATAACTGCCGGCCTTTGCTGGGAAATGCGAGTTAGCCGTTGTCATCCCGACAAGGAGAGACAGCAGAATATGTTTGAAGAGTTTACTTATTCATGAGCGATAATTTATCAACACCCACGTGATAATGGGGTTGTGCTTGCGCTACTGAGAATTTGAGGAATGGAAGATTAGACGCGTCGCAAGGCAAATCGGCAATCCTGTTTATTCGTCCTTCCTTTCACAAATACCTCATTAAATACAATTGTTCGGTCTTCACCAAAACACTTAGTGGAGCTCCTGATTTTAACCCCATGACAGCTGACGCTTCTTATGTTTTTTCACCTGTGCTTCGCGTTCTTATGTTTTTTCTTTGAACAGTTGTTTTGATGTGATGTATATATTATTCTGGATTCTTATTCTTATAATAAAACTATGACGAGTTGTTGCTAGAGTTCAGTGTGTTTTTCTTTCTATTTGAAGTTTCAAAACTTTAGTGAAGTATTAAACAACAATGAGAGATTAGACAATTGCCTACACACATTAGAGCTTCAATATATATTCTGACATATATGCATGAGGCCTAGGTAGTGTAAATATACTACGAGTAGAACGAGTAGATTTGTCACACAGCCATCTGAGATATTTTACAGACAAAGAAAGATTTGTGACAACTTTTAGCTGGCCAAAAAGTTCCAATCTTGTGGCACGACCTTTGCCGAACGGCGGACGGACAGATTTTTTTTTTTTTTTTTTATTTTTTTTTTTTTTTTTTTTAAATTTGATTTTTGGATTCTACGCATTTTGAAACGTAAACCGAAAAATTTTCAGGTTTTTTTTTTCGAGTGCAAAGGTTCATTATTGAAAATAATAAACCAAAATCGAATTTTAAAAAATCCGTCCGTCCGCCGTCCGCGGCTTTTCTCCGAGAATACTGGACTAAACTGTACGAAACTTGTGTTAAAAATCACATTTGGGGTCGAGATGGTCCTAGAAACTCGGCATCAATTTTGCTTCGGAAAAAATCACGTTTTTCGACTTAATCCACTCCATTCTTCCATTTCCATGACGGAATTGAAAAGTTCCGTGGTTTGTTGTAGAAGTGTATAAAAGTTGGGACCAAACAAAGAATTTCGAAAATAAGTTGAGAATTGTGACCCAGCGTCGACAAAAATTGTCACACACACACACACACAGACACACACAAAATACGTTTATTATATCCAGAGCACTTCACAACATGGCATTTATTTTTGTCAAATGTGGCTCTAAAAAACATGGCAAAATGGCACTTATTTTGGCCAAACATGGCTTTAATTTTGGCCAAACTTGGCATTTATTCTTCAAAATCCAAACTTTTATTTTTATTTTTTTCCTCTCCACCCCCCCCCCCCCCCCCCTCATTGATAGGAAAATTTAAAACTGACCATTTTAATTACATAATGTATGTACTTTATTTACAAAGAGCATGCTACAAATTACAAATTGACTACAAACAATTGAATTTAAATCTATATAGGAGAATGAAGAATCTCTTCCTGTGGGTTAAAGTTGTTGTAGAACAATTTCAGGTGGGCAGAGATGCTATCCACGCAGAAACCAAGACGTCGGTCACTTAAAATATATTTCAATTTTGAACATGACCTCTCTACGTCAGCAGATGCTGACGGGGCATACTTCATTGAGAGAACGTCTGCAGTTTCCCAGTCTTCCTTCAGGGTGGCTACCTCCCCTGCCAGATTGGCAGCTACGTTCTTCATCTCCTCCCATCCACAATTCCTGAAACCCCAACTTTTCGCAAATTTTCCCATAAATTTTTTTTTTTTTTTTTTTCGCAAATTTTCAAGAAAATCAGGCGAAAAATGGCACAAACGTGGCATTTTCCCAGAAATTGGCAAAAAGTGGCTTTTTACCCAAAAATTGGCCAAACGTGGCACTTAAGGATGGCGCCATGGCAAAATGGCACTTGAAGGGCTCTGATTATATCAAAATGTAACAATCAAACTTGGGAGCCCCAAGACACAAGGTCGTGTAGGGCTTTACGAATTGTTGGAGTGTGTTCTTACATTTTGTAAGTCGCATCATCATAGTTACATTATTTCTCATATTATTATGCGTAGGTACCTATTAGAAAACATATTTAACTTTATTCTTAATATTTTAATTTCGTAGTAAATGTTACTGTCATATTTAATAATTAGGTATTTCTTATCTTAACTTATATATTACGTATATATTGTTGTTGTTATAAGTTATATTTATATGATTGTTATGTTATTTACCCATCATAGGTATTTATGCGAAATATATACACGTATACATAAATAAATTTTAAATCCAATATCGTCTATTGTTTTTCCTATGGTAAATATTTGATTGGCACACACACACACACACACACACACGCACACACTCGTATACATATATACACATACCTATGAAAAATGTTGAGCTCGGATTCGTTTCAGAACATCTCAAAACAAATTTCAATGAAAACGAAATTTCGAACATTTTGATTTTATAATTTTTGGAGCGATTCCAATAGCTTCATTTTCAACAAAAATTCGCTAAAAATCCAAAATCAAGATTATTATTTGAATACGTTATTTTTCATAAAATTCGTGATTAACCATTTCTTTGCTCTCGAAGTGCTCAAATTTCAAAACAATGTACTTAACGTATTATAAATAATACAATGTTTTACAAAAATTCGCCCCCTTACTTAGATCTCAAAAAATTTTATTTTTCAATATTTTTGTATTCATCTTTTAGCGAATTTTGAAGATAATTAAGCTATTGCCCTCGCCTCAAAATTTGTAGAATGTGAATTTTTGAAAAAATTTTATGCAGAAATCCGTTTCAGGCTATTCTGAATCATATTCTGAAGTTTAACGCATTTTTTTATGTATATATGTATGTATGTATGTATGTATGTATGTATGTATGTATGTATGTATGTGTCATTCCAGACGATAACTGTCCGTAGAATTGTGCTAGAAACTTCAAACAAATTTTAAAATGTTAAGAACACAAAACGAAAGTTTAAGTTCGTTGGCCAGCATGATCTGATTACATCTTCGGGTTGACATTTTCAAAATAGCCTGTTTTTTGCGATTTATTGTGCGAAATAATTTTTTCAGCATACTAACATGTGGTATATTCGAAATCAGCGTAAAATTTCCTATAAGAATATGTATCAAGTTTTCAAAAATTTCAAAGTTGAAAAATCAGTCAAAAATCGAAATAATGCCGTTCGCTAGTTGTAAAAATCGGTAATATTTGCATGAAACATTGTCCAAATTCAGATTGAACTACTCTTATGGAAGTATCCCTGTATAACCAATCCTAGAACCATGCTGTTTAAAACGTAGGTAGTAGGTGCTTGTTTAATAATTTGATTCCATGTTTGTCTATCAAAATCATAAACTAAAATTTCTCTACACGATCAATAGCGACTGAAATGTCGAAGAATTCTTCAAAAATTCGCTCATGGGGTCATGCTGCATGACTGGACTTTTTTATTTTTTTTTTATTCGAGGCGCGTCTGTGAGACCTAAGAGAAGATCATCTCGCCTTCTAATCGGGGACCCGATGAGTCGCCGAGCGCAGACATTCCTCCTCCTCCTCCTCCTCCTCCTCCTCCTCCTCCTCCTCCTCCTCCTCCACCTCCTCCTCCTCCCTGGTCATAATCATGCGCTCATCCCCCCCGAGACCTGAGAGGTGAACTGCGCCGCGGTCCGGCCACCCACCTGGCTCCAAGGCAACCGGTTCGGCAGAGTGAAGAGAAGAGAAGAGTGAAGAGACGAAGAGATGAGGAGAGAAGAGGAGGGACTTTATTCTTTCTTCCATTCATGAGGGCGGCGAATCCGTGGGAGAGTCGATACCCGGCGATTCTGTCTCACGTTTCTTACCCCCCCCCCCCCCCTTTCAGCACCGCCACCATCCTCCTCATCATCTTGATGTAAATTAGGATGTAATCACGTTTAAATGAGAGGATTTAGGATGTTGCAGGTGGGAGGGCGGCTGCACGATCGCAGGCTATTGCAGAAAATTTCCTCGACTTTTTAAAACTAATTGGTCAGCTCCACCAGACTCCTAACTAAGTTTGAAAAAAAAAAAAAAAAAAAAAAAAAAAATTGGTTGCCTAGTGTAATGCACTGGCCTTCGCTTCTTATTTACGATTCAATTTGACGATACCGAACTTGATTTGTGGTTGATTTGACGACGACCGTCGTCAAGGACAACTTTTAAAGCTTTTGTAGTGGTTTCAGTTGATTCTGCGTGGCAAAAATGATTGAAAACGATACCAAACTTGTTTATTAGAGAATGGACAATGATTGACGTCAGTGGCGACGTCGACAACTTTTAATGCTTTTGTAGTAGTTTAAGGGCGGAATTCATAGACGGGAATTGAGTCTGAGTGGGCCCCTAAGTGCAGTGGCGTAGCTAAGTCATTTCTCATGGAGGGGCAACAGTCAAGGACTACATTTTATTTTATAGTTTTAGTATTCATTTCTATAAACTGTCAAACGTTCATATTTCAGTAGATATTCAATAGTTTTTCGTAATGATTTGAAATCACGTACGCTTTCATGCTCACATACCTACCTATGGATTATTAAAGCATACCTAATACTATTTAGAAAAAATATTATCCAATTAACTAATAATCAGAACGTTAAACCCGATGAACTGAGGACCACTAGATTTACATAATATTATACTATACTTAATGCCTGCAAAATCATTTATTTATGTATGCGGTTGTTTCTCACTTACAGAAAAAATTGTTATTTGTGCTGTAAATTTATTATGATCCACAATAAATTGTTACCTGCTTGTTGATCTGGAAAATATCAAACAATAAATTGTAATATATAAGTACGTGGAATGAAAAACGGGGCATGAAACGAGAACGACAAACAACAAAATGTAAACAAAACAAACTCAAACCAGCAATATGTTAGGTTAGAATAGAAATACCATATTATAGATTGTTTTAATCTTTTCTATTGAACTAATTCAATCACCACAGAAAACATCAATTTTTTTCTTTATGAGTATTTTAACTAAGATTTAATTCGTAAATGGTATAATACAAATGACATACCATCAATCAAAAATTAATAAAAGAATACGGAAAACAACCAAGCTAGATCAAGTAGGCAGTGAAAAGTAGGGGAGTTCGTAGGAGAATTCTGTGGATACTGAACAATGGATATTTTTCTAGGGGAAAATCGCATATGGGCTGGCCCCAGAAGGTAGTGGGGAACGGCTTGATTTCAGTTTGTAGTATCCACATTTCCGTTTCGTTGACTAGGTGATTTTACTACTCTCCGTGGGGCTGTACGATATCCATGCCATTTTGCCCCTACGCAAACGAACATAATAAAAATTTCTGTATTTCCAAGAGCCTCTCAAGTCGCTAGGCAATTAAATTCGTATAGTTATAAGTAGTAGTTGTGTTTTACTAATTACATTCTTTAATTGAAGGTGTTAGGTAATTAAGATGGAAGCTTAAAATTATTAATTTTGATTGTATCTGCATTCCTCGAACTTCAGCGTCCTCTGTAATTAATGGAGGGGCTTTGCCCACCCTGCCCCTCCTCAAACTACGCCACTGCCTAAGTGTATCGATAAGGGAATTCATGCACTCAGCACTATTCGTAGATGTGATTTGAGGGTGACTCTGAGGGTGCACTGAGTGTGCAACCCAAATGCACACTCAACGGGATTCATAAACAAAAAATGGCGTTGAGGTGAGTTTCATCCTCAGCTCAACGGTGTAAAATCCTGAGTGACGGCAGGAGGTCACTTAAGTGCGTCAACTGATAACTTTTATTATTATTTTCACGTAGGTATAGGAACTGGTAATATAGTAGAACATACATCGTTTATTTAGTTCGGAGTTTATTCAAAAACTTCATAAGAGTACGCACACATAAGAGTAGGTAGGCTGTTCCTTAACGGTAGTTACATGTTTGATGTGACCAACAAATAACATTTGAATGTTATACAATCACCAACGAAATATTTCGCAAACTATTCCTATTCGGGAAAGAGACATTCATGGACAACTACGAACCTGAAGGAGCCTAAAATAAATGGAAAGGATTTATAACAACCACAGCTGAAAGTGCTGGTCACTCTATGATTTTATGCGATACCTACATACCAAGTTTGAAGAGCATGGTTTTCCGAATCATCTTGGTTTGTGTAATGAGTTGGTGGAAGGTACCTACCTTCCATTCATCAGGGGATGTACAATCAATGAGAATTCCAAGAAAATATGATTGCTTGAAGCTCTCCCAAAACCTCACGTCTTCTTTTTTTCTAACAGTCTCATTGTACCTATAACTCTTCTTATTTTCAACTACATATCTGTTCTTCAAAACTAACTGGCGAATCATTGTTTTCTCATTTTCTCACTTCTCTTCCGTCACAACTCTATACATAATCATACAATTCAATACTACAAATCAATAGATAATAAGCAAATTATCAGTACTTCAACTAACAAGCAACAAGGATTCAATTCAACTTATGGCTGCCCCGATCCAGGCGGAAGGACCAATAACTTTGGTTTTTGTCTGATGATGTGGCCTATGTCCTGTCTCCCCAAGGAACAAGGATAACAGCAAAAAAGCAAAAACACAAAGAAAAGAGTTACGTTTGAGAACTGTTATTGATCAGTGCGGAATGTGAGAGGGAATTTTCCCGTCCTTTTTCCCTCAAACCTGGGAAACTTCCCCTACATCATACTGCCAGGGCTGCCAACTTATGTTGAAAAAGCGTTGAGTTGAGTGTTGAGCTCCTGTAATCTGAGTGTGCCCCTAACTGTCGAGTGAACCACCCCACTCAACTATGAATTCGAACTGGTGAGTTGAGGGTGACCCTCCATTTAGGTGAGTGCGAGTGAACACACACACTCAAGCTTTGTCTATGAATCCCACCCTAAGTCGATTATATGTGGCCCCTACCACTAGCACAATCACCAACATCATCTTGATGAGTTCTCGTGGTGTAGTGGATGTAATAACAGTCTGCAAATTGAGTGACCCGGGTTCGATCCCATGTACGGGACAATGTGTTTTTTGCATTCGAATCCAACCTCCGAAACATATTCTTAAACATCATTATTATAAATATTTTAAATCATGCGTTAAAACGTCATTTTGATCTGTTCGTCTAAATAATCTGTATTTTACTAGAGGATTGACTACTTGACGTAATGTAATGCTTCCGAGACTGCAAGGCAGCGGAAGGTTTGTTTTCACTTTCGAAATGAAAAAAAATGTTTAGCTCCAAAATCAAAATTTCCACTCGCATTTTGCGTTTCAGAGCCTCCTGAACAAATTTGGTTCCCTGTCTGTCTGTCTGTCTGTCTGTCCACATTTCCTTGTAACAGCCATAACTTCCACAATTTTGATCCGATTTTAACCAAATTTTCAGGGATCTTGGGAGTTAAGCTCTAGATGGTCCCCTATCTATTTCATCATGATTGAATCAACGGTAGCTTCTGCGCAGGCGCTAACGTGAATTCCTTGTGACAGTCATAACTCGGTCAATGTTGAACGGATTTCGGTCAGATTTTCAGGGATGATGTGGGTAAGGTCCCTTGAGGTCCCATGAGATAATCATCATAATTGCAAAGAACGGTACGCTCTGCGCATGCGTGAACGAAATATTCTTGTTACGGTCCTTGCAACAGCCGTAATTTCCACAATTTTGATGCGATTTTCTTCAAATTTTTAGGGATCGTGTGGGTATATCTCTTCATGGTCCCCTATCAGTTCCGTCATGATCGAATCAACGGTAGCCTCTAGGCAGGCGCAAACAAAATTTTCTTGTTGCGGTCATAACTCAGGCAATTGTGAACGGATTTCGGTCAGATTTTCAGGGATGATGCGGGCAAGGTTTCTTGAGGTCCCGTATCACATTCTTTGCAATCATCAGCAGCGGTACGCTAGGCGCATGCGCGAAAGTGATGTTTTTGTTACTGTCACAGCTTAGTTATTAGGAACATGCGGACTACATTCTGGATGGTACCATATTAAAATCAAAATTTTCGTTATTAATTTCATTTATTATATGTACCATTCAGCTTCCAATTTCCCACTCTTATTAATTCCCTGATGCCAGAACCGGTCGTTTCTAGTTTTCTGGAATTTAATGATGACGTACTGTGAAGGTCACGAGGAAGCTCATGTGCCATTTCCTTGGCAATGTATTTTTGAGATGCGAGCATCCAGACTTCAAAACTATGCAAGTCATTCTAATCTATTCGTCCAACTAATCTGAATTTTTACTAAGGGATTGACTAATTGATGTTATGTATTTTTGAGATGCGAGCTTGCGAGCATCCAGACCACCAAAACATACAAATCATTCTGATCTATTTGTCCAACTATCTATACTTTAGCAGCGGACATAGATTAACGTAACCTGTTCGTGCGAAAAGACAATTGGGGGAACGTAGTTACAATTCAGCTCGGTAGGGGAGCGCACAGCAGGACGTGTTGTGTACCCAACGTCAAGTTGTCCGAACTGAAACTAACCCGACGTTTAGTGAACTAATGCAAACTAGCTCAGACATTGCACTTGGAACGTTAGCCTTCGAACTTCAGACCAAATACACTGCCAAGGAAATGGCCCATGAGCTTCCTCGTGACCTTCACAGTACGTCACCATTAAATTCCAGAAAACTAGAAACGACCGGTTCTGGCATCAGGGAATTAATAAGGTGGGAAATTGGAAGCTGAATGGTACATATAATAAATGAATTATTTATTATTAACTACCGTTTTGGGGTAGTACCTGTAAAAAGTCACCATTAGTTTCGACGTATTGTAACCTTGCCCGCATCATTCCTGAAAATCTGACCGAAATCCGTTCACAATTGCCTGAGTTATGACCGAAACAAGAAAATGTTGTTTGCGCCTGCGCAGAGGCTACCGTTGATTCGATCATGACGGAACTGCTAGGGGACCCACACGATCCCTAAAAATTTGAAGAAAATCGCATCAAAATTGTGGAAATTACTGCTGTTGCAAGGACCGTAACAAGAATATTTCGTTCACGCATGCGCAGAGCGTACCGCTAATGCAATTATGATGATTGTCTTATGGGACCTCAAGGGACCTTACCCACATCATCCGTGAAAATCTGACCGAAATCCGTTCAACATTGACCGAGTTATGACCATCACAAGGAATTCACGTTAACGCCTGCGCAGAAGCTACCATTGATTCGATCATGATGAAGTTGATAGGGGACCATCTAGAGCTTAACCCGCACGATCCCTAAAAATTTGAAGAAAATAGCATCAAAATTGTGGAAATTATGGCTGTTACAAGGAAATGTGGACGGACAGACAGACAGACACGGAACCAAATTTGTTCAGGAGGCTCTGAAACGCAAAATGCGAGTGGAAATTTTGATTTTGGAGCAAAAAAATTTTTTTCATCTCGAAAGTGAAAACAAAGTTTCCGCTGCCTTGCACTTTCGGAAGCAAAACAACACAAGCGGGCGGGAGGCGCACGAGAGGCGCAGAGGTTGGAGGAGGCGCACACTATAGCAGCACCATAATTTTTTAAATACTTTATTTTATTAATGATTAGCGAATTTTAGTAGAAAATGAAGCTATTCCAATGGGTCTAAAAATTAGAAAACCCCCACAAAAAAAAAAAAAAAGTCCAGTCATGCAGCATGACCCCATGAGCGAATTTTTGAAGAAATCTTCAATTATTTCGATTTTTGACTGATTTTTCAACTTTGAAATTTTTGAAAACTTGATACATATTCTTATAGGAAATTTTACGCTGATTCCGAATATACCACATGTTAGTATGCTGAAAAAATTATTTCGCACAACAAATCGCAAAAAACAGGCTACTTTGAAATTTTTGACTACATTTTTGAAAATTTCAACCCGAAGATGTAATCCGATCATGCTGGCCAACGAACTTGAACTTTCGTTTTGTGTCCTTAACATTTTAAAATTTGTTTGAAGTTTCTAGCACAATTCTACGGACAGTTATCGTCTGGAATGACACATACATACATACATATATACATACATATATACATACATAAAAAAATGCGTTAAACTTCAGAATATGATTCAGAATAGCCTGAAACGGATTTCTGCATAAGTTTTTTTCAAAAATTCACATTCTACAAATTTTGAGGCGAGAGCAATAGCTTAATTTTCTTCAAAAATTCGCTAAAAGAAAAATCAATTAATTGAAACCCGTTATGAGGCGTTTTGAAACGAACGCCAGACTTTTTGTATTATAAATGGTATTTGTAGGTATAAATACCCAAGTCATTCTGTTCTAGGAAAAAAATCCGTTCTTGCCAAAAAATCAGGCATTTCAAATGAAGGGATCGTTGGGCAACTCATTTTGAATGTGCACTAAATTTTCAAAAATTAAAAACTGCTCAAAAAAATTATGCTGAGAAAATTTATTTAAATTAATATTTCATTCTGTAATATTTTCTGAAAAATCTATTAAAAAAATTATTAAAAAATAATAATAAAATAAATAAAAATCCAAAATCTTTTTTGAATCGCAGGATACTATTTAGAACAATTTTTTCGTAATAAAATAGGTAGTTGAACATTTCTTTGCTCTCAAAGTGGTCAAATTCCAAAATATTCCAAAATCGATGATTTTTGAAAATTCGGACATAGGACCATACCTACTGCATGACTGGAACTTACTCTTTTTGGTTTATTATTTCCAATAATAAGCCTATGTGATCTTATAGCAAAAAATTGCTATAACCCCCCCTCTAACTTTGTCACTTTACGTTTCAAAGTGCGTAGAATCCAAATTTGAAATGTCCGTCCGCCATCCGCCGTTCGCCGTCCGCCGTTCGCCGTCCGGGTCATAAAAGGCCTTAGAATTGACTTAAAAATCTGTTCTTTCGCACATAGACTCCACTTGGGGTCTAGTTGGTCCTAACTTCTCGCCAGCTTCATCGCATAGGTGAAAAAGTGTCTTTTTTTTTTTTTTTGTATATTTCAACTTGTATAGAAATTGGAGATATATGAGTGAAAAGAAAATATTAGCAATTAATTTTATGGAAAAAAAGTATTCTAAATGATACTCTTCTATTCAAAAAGAGATTTTGGATTTTAGGCTATTTTTTGCAATTTTATAGATTTTTTAAAACAAAATTTAATGAAGTCCAAGTTTTTAGCATAATTTCGTACATAAATTGTTGAATGTTCTATTTCATAGTTGATAAACTTTATTTGACCAATCTTATGCTAAAAAATATCAATTTAACGATTCTTAGCCATTTTCAGTGATTTTGTCAGCACATTTTTTGAAATTTGACCAATTAAATTATATCAATATACAGTATAGGTAACACTTTTATGTGTTGGAAAGATGACTTGGTAATAAATTGTTATGTTTATCAACCATATTAAAAAGCGTAAAATTGTGAGATTCCACTGCTGTAATGGATTGAACACATTTGTGAGGTCCGAAGCTCCGAGTTCCGATACTAAATATACTATAAGCGGCGTTTAATAATAATGGACCAGATAATAATGGACCAGAGATCTACGTAGAAGGGCTGTCTAATACATAGGTAAATAATAAACCTTTGTGTAATAATTTGCAGCGTTTTTCTCATCTGTAGGATTTCGGCCCCGGGGCCAGGAATTTCTCTCCACGGCCTGCCCGTACGCAAGCTCGTTTCGCGTTAATACATATCCAAGAAGTATGAGACCCAGCAGTACTTATAATACGTTAAGGTAGGTAGATAAAAAAGTAGACGAAAGGTATATACTATAGAAGGAGACGAAATAGGTATATATATACTACCTTTGTAGGATCCTTTCTCCCTCTGTTTTGTATGCTGATGTCACATGAGTGTAAGTTGTCATCTTTAGGGCTGTTGAAACCAAGTACACTCTACCTAATTATTTGCGTTCAAGTTGGGGTTTAAGTTTCAAGCTGCGTCCTGTTTCATAATATTCACTGCTGTCCCTGCATCCAGGATTGAGTTCACTAAGACACCGACTTCAAGTTGTGTTACTGGGACTTGAGAATTAAAAGAACCACATGAGTGTACGGATACTCACAAAAATACTCATCTGACTCCTCTCTCATTCTGAGGTTCAGTTTCACCGTTTGAGTTAATCAAGAATTAGCGTTAACGCGGCATTATGTTTGACCTTAATCAGACGTTAGAGCGATTTTTCATTCACCAACACCCGTCGTTGGTTAACTCGTCCTTCAAAACTTGACGATCTCATTATCAAAGCTGATTAACTAATTACCTGACCATCCAGGAATTAAGAGGTTATAGATGATCAACTTTAAGTTATGAGTGTACGGAGCGGAGCCTTCAATTTCGAGTTTTTAATTACCAAAAATATAATAATATATAATGATTTTAAACATTTAAGTTCAACATTGTTTAAAAATCGCCAACGTGTCACTAGAGAAGAAGAATGTTCACTCTCCATAATCTCCGCCGTCCGCCCCCATTGACGAGTTTTAGGTGATGGGATCGTTTTCAATAAAACGCAACAAATCCAAATTTCCTGTACACAAGATAGTTTCGCATTATTATCAAAGAAGTATGAAACGCCAGCAGTATAAATACGTTAGGTAGGGAGTTGAAAAAGTAGACGAGAAATTAGAAATCCATAAGCTCTTATGGGCGGCTCTACAACTTGTTTTGTTTGCTCATTTTGAATGGTATTCAAGTTACAACGATCTCAAGTCATAAGGAAAAGAATTATTCTGTAGAGCTAGATGAAAACCGATGTTGCCAAAGTGCTGTGACTCATCCAGCATAGATTAATAACTTACCACGGTAGGTATGTACCTAACCAAGTTTGATAACCTGATTTATAAGTTTCCAACTGACAAGTAAAGATTTGTATGTATTTACTTCTTATCTGATGAGATTTCCATATTTTTCCATAGATGAGTCACAGATGAGATTTCCATGGATGTCACAACCCTTCCATCAACTAGTATCCTCCTACATATGAATTTCTTGGAATGTAGGTATGATACCCTTCAGTACCGGAAGATCTACTGTTTAGGCCACCAAAAGAGTAGAAAGTTAAATATTATGTTTTTCAATTCACGGGTTCCTCATTTAAAAAGATTTCGAGCACAGTACAGTACAGTACAGAGGTACCTAGTGGTCTCTCTCTCCCTCTGCTGTCGTTAGCCTGATGAGCACATAACACCGTACTTCCTAAAATTAGATTGGCTCAAAATCGCCGAAAAGAAAAAGTTGCAGTTAGCGGTGATGGTTTTTAAAATTTCGAAATCCAGAAATCCCAACTATTTATTTAAGGAATTTACGTAGATGTCTAGTGTAAACACCAGAAATAAAGACAGGTTATTACAAATTCCGACACATAGAACTACTATATATTATAGATCATTCATTGTACAAGAGATACAATTTTGAAACAAGTATATAGAACATTATAACCTAGAACAAACAACTGAGACATTTAAAAATGGAATGAGAAGTGTTTAGATGGTGAAATATAGGAAATAGATAAACTGTTCCGGTTGGCACATTATGATATTGATGAAGAGTAACGAATACCTATGTTTGAAGAATGAAGAAAAGCAGTTTAATTTAGCAAAATTGTTGTATTACTATTGATAATTTACAATATGATTTAATATATGATTGAAGTTATTTTGAAACTGTTCATTTGAAATTCATATATTTGAAAATGCATGTTTACTATCTGATGAGTATAAACGATTGTAAAATGTATCTAGGGTAGGTGGAAGGGAAGGCCTCAAGGCCCTATCCCACCCTGGTGGATAAATAAACGATACAATCTCTCTCTCTCTCTCTCTCTTTCTCTCTCTATCTTTCTCTCTCATTTAAATTTATATTAAAAATTGATCTAATTCTTTTAAATTTCAGTGTTTCAACTTAGAAAAAATCAACTCTTAATTGCGATAAGAATCCGATAAAAAACCGCTGTTGAAGTTGTTTAGGTTGTGATTCCAAGTTCTGGAAGCCACTATTCCGTCCAATAAGGAAAAACGTTCCATGATTGATGGACAAAATGAAACGTTCTGTCGTTAACTTTACCAAGCCATAACTAACCACTGGGGTGATCAATCTGACATCTGAATTTACGAGGAGAAAGATAATTCCTTAACGCCGCCCTTAATCGAGGGTCTGCCGTTACCGTTTAACCCTTTCGGTCACCGTGTACACTGTGGTGTACATCCACTTTAGCAGCTCTCTGTGTTCAAAAAACGTCCAACAGAATGCTCCTACATTAGAGTTGGCATTATAAGACGTCATTTGAAAAGAAATTTTTCAAGTTGATCGAACAAAATAGAGGCATTACTGTTATTAGTAAGCTGTTACTTGCTCAACTGAAGCTGTCACTGAAGGAGGCCAAGTTTATGCCTGATAAAACAAGTTACTTCTCGTTATTTAAACAAGTGATTTCGTTCTTAACTTGCTGATAATTGTCTTCCTTGATGTTTTTTGGATAAGATGAATAACAGAAACTCACCAAAAATTTTTGATTTCTTTGCATGGTCGCTGTGGAAAAGTAGTGTACACTATCGTGTACCCTGTTACTCAACACATCCAAAGCATTCATTGTGTTGATACACTAGCGTGAACATGTTTACTCCATGCACTGCAACGTCAAGCTATTTTCTCAGTTTTCGAATATTTTTGTGTGATTTTCGTAGAATTTTAATTTTTATTCTTGCGAGAGAAGATTCCTTCACTCATTTTCTGAATCTCTGTGTTTACCATTGGATTTTACAATTTTTTTTACAGATTAGGATACTTACAAATTTTTTTTTTCCCCATACCTGCTTCCTATAAAAACTGGAAATATGTGATTTTCATAATGAGCCATTTCATAATTTATTAAGTAATTTAATAATTTTAGTTTCTATAATACAAGTGGTATTACAACACTAATTTTATATAATTTTCAATAAAAATGTCTGGAAGAAGGTTTGACGACTAAAATTTTACACATACCCGGAGTCACTATGTACACGATAGTGCACACTATATAAATCATAGAACGGATTATCTGAAAAATAATTTAAAAATTCAGTGAACTACTATAAGGTGAAGGAACAAAGTTTATAAGTTTCAGATTTTTCCCATGACAGGATCTAAATTTGTGACCGAAAGGATTTAGTTGACGGGACATTAGCTCAGATTTGTGGAACTGGCCCTAAAAATGAGTTTTCAGTTTAGTTCGAAAACCAAAGTCACACGGTAAAGTGACGAAAAAAACACAATAACGAAGACAGCGAGGGTGACATCATTGTGACGGCCAGCGGTAATTATAATACGGGGTCCCCCTCAGGTGGGACTGAATAGGGAAATAAGGAAAAGGCTGGAGGAGGAAGGGAGACGGAGAACGCATAATCCCAGCTCAGGTGATACAGAGATTTTGTGAGGGAGAAGCCGGGCGGAAGGTCCCGACAAAAGCCGAAAACACCCGAACGGAAGGGGAACGTCAAGGGAGTGGGGGTATATATAGGGCGTGGTGGGGTAGCTGAGCGGCCATTTCCCGTGCGTTGCTACCAAGTGACTCGTGAAAACCCGTTCAAGTGCTTCGAGTGTTTCGAACAGTGTTGATATTGGAATACTTCAGTGATATTCGAAATTGCGTTAAAGCAGAAATTTGAAAGTATTTACCAATTTGGACGACAATCAGCAACCACGACGTCAACCATGAAGTCTCAGTGCGGAGTGTCGAAGCGTCGTGACGTCGAAAAAGAGGAGCTCCAAGTTTATCTGACGAGGCTGAAGGATTTGGTGCCGTTTATGCCCAAAAACAGGAAGCTGAGCAAGCTGGAGGTGATTCAATACGTCATCGACTACATTTGCGATCTGCAAGAGGCTCTGGAAGCTCCTGGCAGCCTCCTCAAAACCCCTCAGAACAGCCCGCGTCAACCTCTGGGAGTCCTCGCTTCCAATACCAACCCCCTCTTCATCGAAGAGACCAACGTAAGTATACAATTTCCTTAATAATACCCTCTAAAACCAACACCATGCAACCTAAATATCTCCTAAAACTGAAAAAAGTAACGTAATCTTCATCAGAATGCCTCAATCTCGATTTCCCACTGATTATAGACCTATGAAATTTAAATGATCATGACCCTCTTCATCGAAGAGACCAACGTGAGTACAATTTCCTTCATAAATACCCTCTAAAATCAACCCTGCAACCTAAATACCTCCTAAAACTGAAAAAAAAAATTAATGTAATCTTCATCAGAACGCCCAAATCTCAATTTCTCACAGATTATAGACATATAAATTCTGAATGGTCATATTAATCATTAATCAAAACTATACAGGTAAACCCAAAATCACCTCTTAACAGGTACAATAGTAAAATAAAATTTGCGTTAAGTCTTTCGATGTAACACAACGTAATCTTGATCAAAACGTCCCAATCTCGATTTCCCACTGATTATAGACCTATAAAATTTAAATGATCATGACCCTCTTCATTGAAGAGACCAGCATAAGTGCAATTCCCTCGATAATACGCTCCAAAATCAACACCCTGCAACCTAAATATCTCCTAAAACTGAAAAAATTAATGTAATCTTCATCAGAACGCCTGAATCTCAATTTCCCACTGATTATACCTATAAACTCTATTAAATCGATTTCGACGGTTAGGCCATCATCAGTAACAAACAATAACTGCTATAAACTTTAAATGATCATGACCCTCTTCATTGAAGAGACCAGCATAAGTGCAATTCCCTCGATAATACGCTCTAAAATCAACACCCTGCAACCTAAATATCTCCTAAAACTGAAAAAATTAATGTAATCATCAGAATGCCTCAATCTCGATTTCTCACTGATTATAGACCTATAAAATTGAAATGATGATGACCCTCTTCGTTGAAGAGACACATACACATACAATCGTACAATTGTACATAAGTACAATTTCCTTGATAAAACACTCTAAAATCAACACCCTACAACCTAAATATCTCCTAAAACTGAAAAAATTAGTGTAATCTTCATCAGAACGCCCAAATCTCGATTTCCCACAGATTATAGACATATAAATTTTGAATGGTCACATTAATCACTAATCAAAACTATACAGATAAACCCAAATCACCTCTTTGCAGGTACAATCGTAAAATAAAATTTGCATGTCCAAGTCTTTCGATGTAACACAAATAACGTACCTAATCTTGATCAAAATGTTCCAATCTAGATTTCCTACAGATAATAGACGTATAAAATTTAAATGATCATATTAATTATCAATCAAACTATAGAGGTAAACCCAAATCACCTCTTTGCAGGTACATACAATCGAGAAATAGAAATTTCATTTCCAAGTCTTTCGAAGTAGCTCTGTATTGACCCAGTACCTCATAAGGGGTTCTTGCTTAAATTATTTAAATCCGACCTTCCAACTTGACCCGGTTTTGTACTTTGAAGAAAAACGATCTTACCGAGGGAATATTATAGTTCGCTTCAGGAGTGAATTAGGTCTCTTTGGCGTGCTAGTGCGGATAAAGTGAAAGCTCGGTTCATTGTTCGTTGCGATTTCACGCAATCCCTTCTCTTCTCTTGGTTTCTTCATCGTTCCATCCTTTCACAAGACACTACAAAAATCCATAAATTGCAACAACCTAAGATTATTTCACTCCAATCACCGTCCAATTTCCATCTTTTCTTCAAGTTCTGTCCCAATGTGCTGTGCTATTGCAACAGTCGTGGGAGTTGCTTGTGGCGGCCTCCAGAGATGAAATCTCAACATCAATTATTCATGGCTATTATCCCATTCCCGTCAATTTTTAAAACTCAACGCAATTACCCTGCAGCAATCGTTATCAGGAATTGTTATTACTGGCGCAATTGCCAAAGAACCCTCGTCAACATGATGCCATTTTGCTGAATGGACGTCAAATTTGTTTTTTCGAGGGATTCTCGCGTTAAAAAACAAAAAATTCCCTCTCTCGTCGTCAAATGGTAAAATCAATAGTTCGTTTGTTGCGTTACGTAATGACCGTAAAGATCATTTTCCCATGAAAGTCACGTACGGCGTGAGAATTTATACATCGCGTTTATTTTTTATTCATGAAAACGAGCTTTCAATATCACGCGTTTTAGTTCCCTCAGCGCATTGGGAAGACCAAAACCGCCCCATCAGCACATTACCCCGCTAAACAACGTCATTTCGATGGAAAAACACGAAAAATACATTAAAAATGGGACATTATGTGGCATTCTAACGTTCATCTGGACGTCCCTAATTTGTCTTCAATTGCACGCCATTGTCATCCCGTTTTTTATGCCAGTATTAGTGCCTAATTCGTCTTTTTATTTTATTTCCAGGTCTCGCTACCCGAAAAACCATCGCCTTCGGACACCAGGCCAGTTTCCGTATAAAACGAAGAAATACGAAACATTCCTCTCCCCCCTAATATATATATATATCCCTCCCCAAAGTTCGTCTGTGATTAATTTTATTTAATGATTTAAAAAGCTTTTTTAAAACGTAAAAAAAAACAATTTTAAATACAAACACTAATGTCGAACTAAGTTTTTATTTTGCAAAAAAAAAAAAAAGAAAAAAATAATTAAATTAAATAATGATAAAAAGAACAGTCCAAGAAAACAGTAGATAGGTAAATTTGCGTTGTACATGAGGGGCAAGTTGTTTGTAAGTTTGAACATTGTTGTTCCTCAGTTGTTGGACCCTAATTTTGATTTCTTGGACTGACCTTGTTGTTTCGTGTAAGGTTTTAAAAAGAATTTGTACATTTTGTAAAAACGATTGTAAATATTTAAATGTATCACCAGCGCTGTCAAAGTTGTTAAGTACTGGTATAAATTAAGTTGATATTTCTATGAATAAGTGAATTGAAAAATTATAATCGTCTTTTCGTAGAATTTTCTTTTTTTTATATTGTTTTTACTCCATACGGTCATGGTACAATGTAGTGGATTTTTATATGTTTTACTAGGGGTAGGTACCCCTAAAGGAATGCCTTATGACAAATCCTGATTCGAAAGAGGTTCGCGTGTGTATGGAGTTTCTTTATGCTCATATAGATAAGTTTCATGAGTCCGGTAGTTCGGGTTTGGTCCTTGAAAAGGAATTTGTTGGAGGTACTGAAGAGTAACCCTCGTGTGAGTATTTATCCCTGTTTTCAAAGGGATGACATTCTGTAGGCCTCGTAGGTCAGTTTCTCGCCATGTAGAGTGGAGATCTGTTGCTCTCGATGAGTATTGTTTAGGCACTGAGTATCTCAGTGCCTAAATATATTGTGTATGTGCATATTGTGAATGGTGATTGGAAGTTCACCACACACAACTTGTTTTGTCATAATTTAGTCAAATTCGACTTCAATGGGGTAGGAGGATATAACGGGTTTGGGTTAGGTTATTTCATCGCAAATTAATACAGGTTGTTCACACTCATGTTTGTTCACACTCCTAGGGATGAATTCTACTCACGGTGGTCCTCGATCAAATTTGACCTCCAAAGTGCTTACCCTTCAAATTTTCTTTCGAAACATGATTTGGGAATATGTTAGGATCAAAATTCAGCAAAAACGGACATATTACAGGCATTTATGAAGAGCTTCATGCAAATATTAGGTCATCGTTATTTCGTTCAATAAAATGTTGTTATTTTTGTTTTTCTAATTATATTTGATCACAAAATAGGTCAGAACTATAAAACTAGATGAAGATTCTATTTTATAATGGCACATAAATAATAAATAATATTTTTTTTCTGAATTTCGGCGATTATACCGTATTTTTATGATTAAAGTATCAATTAAAAATTTCAAAACTGAATAAAAAAAAACGGCTCATTGTTTGATTTCAGTTTTTGCTGAGTTATAATCCTAACATATTCCCAAATCATATTTCGAAGGAAAATTTGAAGGGCAAGCACTTTGAGGTCAAATCCGATCGAGGACCACCGTGTACTACCTACTAATTTCCAACAAATATTTCCTCATGGCAGTTTTTTTTTTTTTTTAATCCTTCGATTTTTGGAGTTTTAGCAAATTTTTGTCGAAAATAAAGCTATTGCAATGGGTCGGAAAATTTTAAAATCGAAATTTTTGAACAATTTCTTCATTGGAATCCGTTTTGAGTCATTCTGAAAACGATATCTGAAGTTTGCGCATTTGCATATACATATATACAGGGTGGTCCCCAATTGGAAAAGTCAGGAAAAACCTGGAATTGTCAGGGAATTCTTTGCGTCAGGAAATGTCAGGGGATTTTGCGAAAACCACCAAATATCAGGAAAATTTTTAAATGAAAACTTGGTGTAATCATTTAAAGCGTTTTTGAGTATATTTAACTCCTAAACAATCATACTTCAATAGTGAACTTTATCATATGGTGCATATTATTTCATAGGTGAGTTATACGAATGAAAAAAATAATTATCAAGAGTTATGGTTAAACTGTTCAAAAGTAACAACGCTACACGCGCATAAAAAGTGAACGGATATGCTTTTGGCTTCCCTGGTAACTACATCACCTAATAAACCATATGTGATAAAAATCGACAGAGTATTTAACTAGGGAGAAAAAACCCAGCAGAGTAGTGGATTGATCCAGTAAGGGTGCCAAAACTAGTTTGTATACATAAGCTAGGAACGGAAGTTAGTGAAAAACGTTGTCTATTTCCACGAAAAATAAAGAGTTACTTAAATCGATTTCGACGGTTAGGCCATCATCAGTAACAAACAATAACTTATTGTTGTTATTGTTTGTTACTGATGATGGCCTAACCGTCGAAATCGATTTAACATTGTAACTCTTTATTTTTCGTGGAAATAGACAACGTTTTTAACTAACTTCCGTTTTGGAATGGGTTTCCACAACTTCGTCGCGAGTGATTTAGTTTGTATAAACCAGGACTTCTCAGGAGGGTTAAGGAGGGGGAAATCGGCCCATTAGTATGTGGAGTCATGTGTTATAAATTCAAAGAGCAACTTTCCAACGAACGATTTTTGTGGGATGGGAAATCAGGAAGTTATACTCTCTCTGGCAACGATTGGTAGTAGGTGAAAAAAGTGTGACATTTTTTGCTGTCGGACGAAAATTTTGAATCGTCCCCAGAGCTATGTAATCGTACCCATGTAAGGAAAAATGTAGTACAACAAATAGCTTCAGATCACAAATTGATGAAATATTAAATAAAAAGTCATGCAGCAAATATCGTATGGGTGAATTTTCGTAAATTATCGTATTATATTTAGGGTAAATTGTTATATTTGAGCAATTCGAGGGCAATGAAACTGTTGAATATAAGTAGGGAACATGCAACCTAGTCTGTTTTTTCTTTTTCTTTAAATTATACGATTTTCGTTTTAGAAGCATTAAAGAGGTACAATAAAATGACAAGAAAACAAAAAAAATTTGAATTTGATATTTTTTTAGGGAAATCTGAAGTTCGGCCAGGGAAAAGTCAGGGAAATTTAAAATTTGCATTTGGGGGCCACTCTGAAAAAGCGTTTGCCATATATATATATATATATATACATGTCATTCCAGACGATAACTCTCCTTAGGATTGAAATAAAAATTCCGTTCTATCGCCAAAAAATCAAGCTTTTTAAACGAAAAGATGAGTTCGTTGGCCAGCACTGTTTGAGCTCATAAAATTGGTAAAATTTCGAAAAATGTACTGAAAAAAATCACTAAAAAAGATTCAGTCATGCTGCATGATCGTGTGAGCGAATTTTCGTAAATTATCCTACTATATTATGCTAAATTGTGTTCATGATTGAGGACTATGAGTAAAAAGAAATTGTTAACTACTAATTATAGGGCAAAAAAGTCGTTCTGAATAATAATCGGCTATTCAAAATGAGATTTTGGATTTCTAACTTTATTGCAGTTTTAAGCAAATTTTAATGAAATTTTAGTACATTTCAGCATAATTTTGTACATACATTTTTTAATGTTCTTTTTATAGTTAATAAAACTTAATTTCAGCTGCTATAAAATATAAATTTAACGATCTTTTGCCATTTATTGCTATTTTTAGTGATTTTTTTTCAATACTTTTTGAAAGTTGACCAATTTAATGTGCTCAAAAATTTTCGGACAACGAACTCACCCTTTTGTTTGGAATGCTTGATTTTTTGGTGGAAGAACGGAATTTTTATCTTAACCCTAAGGAGGGTTATCGTCTGGAATGACGCACATACACATGAAATATATATATATATATATATATATATATATATATATATATATATGAAAAAGCGTTAAACTCAAGGAATCGTTTCAGAAGGCCTCAAAACGGATTTCAATGGAGAAATTTTTCAAAAATTTTGATTTTAAAATTCTCAAAGCCATTGCAATAACTTCATTTTTTTTACGAAAATTCGCTAAAGTGGCTAAAAACGGCCAAAAATCGTTAGATTTATCATTTTTGGCAGAGTTTCAGTCAAACCAAAATTATCAACGATTAACTTGGACAAAAAAATTGTTTTCCACAAAATTATGCTGAAATGTACTTGAATTTCATCAATATTTGCTGAAAAACTTTTGAAAACTGCAAAAAACCTAAAAATCCTAATTCTTTTTTGGACTACGGTTTTTTTTCATCTAGTACTAGTTTTGTTGGTCTACTGAAATCGCTCAAAGGTCAATACAATTTAACATAGGTATTATAATACGATAGTTAATTTAAGAAAATTCGCTCATACGATCATGCTTCATGACGGGAACTTTTTCACTTTAAAGTTTTTTTTTCCGTGTTTTCGACCTTACATCACTAAAATGGCCATATCTCCACTAACTTACTATGTAAACGTAAAAAAAGTTGTATCGTTAGAAAGAGCGTTAAATTGCCTATTCCTCTAAGGTATTTGGATTCTTTTTGCTGTAGGTCACGTAGGCGAAAAAGTGGACTAAACACGAGAATTTATCACTTTTTAAAAAATATTGTTTTTGAAGGTGCGTCAAGTATTGAAATAAAATGGTAAAAAAATCGCACGCGTTGCCGGAAAAACTACCAGACACTAGGTACACAACATGAATTTGAACTAGTGTCAACTGGCAATAGAAATAAGCTCCCTTATGGGTAGCTAAGTTCTGTGATTTTTCGAATATTATTAGTCTTCGTGGTGTAGTTGATATCAAAGCAGACTTCTAAGTTGAGTCACCTCATTCAATCCCATGTACGGGACACTAGGGTGGTTCAAAAAAAAAAAAAAAAAGTTCTGGGATTTCTTGTCCCTATTGTTTTTTTGCTTCCTTGGTATGTCAGGATGACCCTCCTAAATTTTTAGCAAAAAATATTAATCCTAACCACTTTACCTGGGTCGATTTTGGCCAGTTATCGACCGCTATCGTAAACTAACCGCTAAATTGGTACCGAGGTGATGATTTGAACGACGGATTTCAATTTTTTTGGGTCAATTTATGGGTTTTCGCATGCGCTGAACGCGATGAACTTTTACGCTCCGTCCACTAGCTATCCGGTAAACTGGCTGAGGGCGCTGCTTGAAGATAAGTAAAAATCGAAAATATAACCGAAAATGCTGTCGTCTGGTTAAGAATTGTACTAGAAACATGCTGCTATTATGGTCGGATAATATGCTTTGGCATGTTCTGAACATGATTCCGTTTTTTACTATACATTTCCGCCGATGATTGGTTCGTTTATCGGCCATAAACCTCAAATTAATTGCAGGGTAGTAGACAAATTCACCCTAATTTCACCGGAAATTATGTCGCGTTGATAATTTAAGGTCCCGAAATACCTTGTGTCGATAAAATTTGGTATTTCCCAGGATACTCGGTACAAAGCAGTTAGTAATTTGGCAAGGACTTGAACCGGCATTGTACTTATTCGCTTAACGACCCGATACCATTGTACAAGCTTTTACACGTGACCGATACCGCTGACAATAGCTAACCCTACGCTCAAACGATCCAATCACAGTTCAGACAATTCAGAACTACGAATTTGACCCCGGAAAACGAATAGAAACTAAGGAATTTTATAGAAAAATGGGAAAATTTAGCTATTTTCTCCATTTTGCCGCTATATTTGGCAAATAAGTACAATGCCGGTTCAAGTCCTTGCCAAATCACCAACGCCTTTGTACCGAGTATCCTGGAAAACACAAAATTTTATCGACACAAGGTACGAATCCTTAAATTGTCAACACGACATAATTTCTGGTGAAATTAGGTGAATTTGTCTATTACCCTGCAATTATTTTGAGGTTTATTGCCGATAAACGAAGCAATCATCGGCGGAAATGTATAGTAAAAACGGAATCATGTTCAGAACATTCCGAAGCATATTATCCGACCATAATAGCATGTTTCTTGCACAATTCTTAACCAGGGGACAGCATTTTCGGTTAAATTTTCGATTTTTACTTATCTTCAAGCAGCGCCCTCTGCCAGTTTACCGGATAACTAGTGGATGGAGCGTAAAATAAATAAGTTCATCGTGTTCAGCGCAAGCAAAAACCCATAAATTGACCCAAAAAAATTGAAATCCGTCCTTCAAATCATCACCTCGGCACCGATTTAGAGGTTGGTTTACGATAGTGGTCGATAACTGGCCAAAGTCGACCCAGGTAAAGTGGTTAGGATTAATATTTTTTGCTAAAAATTTAGGAGGGTCATCCTGACATACCAAGGAAGCAAAACAACAATGGGGACAAGAAATCCCAGAATTTTTTTTTTTTTTTTTTGGAACCACCCTAACGGGACACTATTCTTTTGCATTCGAATCCAACCTCCGAAACATATTTTTAATCGTCATTATTATAAATGTTTTAAATCATACTTTAAAACGTCATTTTGATTTATTTGTCTAAATAATCTGAATATTTGCTAAGGGATTGACTACTTGATGTTATGTACTTTTGAGATGCGAGCTTGCGAGCATCCAGACCACCAAACTACACAAATCATTCTGATCTTTTTGTGCAACTAATCTATATTTTAGCAGCGGAAATAGATTAATAGAATTTGAGGCACCATTCAATTCAACGGAACCTATTCGTGCGAAAAGACAATGGGGGAACGTAGTTACAATTCAGCTCGGAAGGGGCGCGCACAGCGGGACATGTTATGTACCCACATATTTTTCATTTTATTTATTCTCAATGATAAGCGAATGAAGGTTTTTAAATTTTGAACACTAACTATAATAGTTGGTACCTAATCCAAATAAAAACTCGTTCACTTTGCTATATTTTTCTAGTGTTTTCGACCTTACATTACTGAAATGACCATATCTCCCACAAATTACAAAGTAAACTTGAAAAATAGATTTAGCGTTGGAAATTGCGTTAAATTTCCTATCTCCCTAAGCTCTTTTTTTTTCTTTTTACGGTGGAAAAAATTGAATAAATACGAGAATTTCTCGCTTTTTAAAAATTACTGTTTTTTTTCTTTCTTTTTTAAGGTGCGTTAAGTATTGCAAAAAAATTGTACGAAACCATACGCGTTGCAGGGAAAACTTGCCCAACATCTCAGCTTTCCAACGGTATAATCAGTTTTTATTTCACTTTGCAAATTAGAGGAGAAAAGTATGTTGAAAAACATTGCTTTTCAGTAAATTGAGGGTTTTCGTGAAAAATGACCCTCTGAGAAACTTCGACTTTGGGGCTGGTTTCCATGAATTATTTCACGCTGAATCGAGTGATAACACTCGCAGATCTCTCCAACTCCGTTGCAACCGAGTTTTACACTTAAACAAACCAGTTTTTAGTACATTTGTTATGCTAAATTTCATCTGTATTTAAGGGTAAAACTAGTTAGTTAACGTGAAAAACTCTGCTATAACGATCTGCAAGTTTTACCACTCGATTTAGCGTGAAAAAATACATAGAAGCCGGCCTCAAACTCAAATTTACTTAGAAGGTCACTTTTAACGAAATCTCTCGGATTTCACAGAAAAAAACATGTTTTTCAACATACAAATACTTTTCTCCTCTAATTAGCAAATTATATAAAAATTGATTATACCGTTGAAAAGATGAGATATTGGGCAAGTTTTTCCACTTGACGATGCCCAGGGTCCGGATCAGCAGAGTGGCTCTCAGAATACGAGTCTGCAACATATACGAGTCTGCAACTATAAACATAAAATGTCCCAATGTGTTGCAGACTCGTATGCAAGCGTTTCTGATGATTATCGATTTTTATTTCTCTTTTTTGGAGTTAGGAAAAGTTCTGGTTCAGTTGGGAATTTCACGATTGTTCCCCCTCATTATTTTTATCTAGGGACGTCCCTGTGGTAGGAAAGTGAAAGCAGTATTTAATTTGTGGTGCACGAAGACTTTTAGTGTTGTGTTCGTGCACGATCAGGTAAATACAGCTGACTGTAGTCTTATCGTATTGATAACATTATCAAGCTGATAAGACTATAGTTGGACAATTCAAACGAGATTATTTCCTGTACAGCGTGGTTACTATGCACGTCAGTGAGGTCTATAAAAAGTTTTAATGTTATAAGTCAAGACTGGAATTATATGCTCACAATTTTGCCATAATATGCACTTGATATGTGCAAAAAAGCAACCTCAAGCCAAAATACATTAAACAAATTTAAAATATTTCTACAATGAACTAAATTTTGCGGTGAAACGTACAGTTAGACTAAACGTTATATTCCAGTTATTATGGCGCCATGTATACATGTAGCATTTGGCGTTTCGTTCATATCCGAAAACTGGGTACAATCCTGCTTAGTTTGGTAATGCGACGTAGAATGCATGCCTCGACCCGCAGGTTAAAACTTACCTGGCCTATGTCAATGACACTGACTGTGTGAACAGAGGAATAGACTCCTCTCAAGAGAATCTTCCTAGATTTCATCTGAAGGGGAGACCACTAGACACAAAGCCTAAGGACTTCTAAACACGATTTCTGGATTATAGGAGAAGAAATAAAATTATTCTATACCGACACCTATTTTCGAATTGGAAACTCGCAGTGTTTTATCCGCCGATGTTCACTAATTTTTGGTCTGGGGACAGCAAGTCGGGTGCTGACTAATTGACCCGCGGATAGGCTAATCTGGGATTGAAAATTGAAGGTGGAATAGTGGAAACACTGACTCGAGGTTGTTATTCAGATCCTGTGTTACTAGTGTTGGGAGTTAACTCTCGTTGGTGGAACTGGGTTGAGGCCCTTAGAAATAAGCCTCAGATCTGCATTTCCAGAGTTCCAGAACACTATTGGTTCTGTCCGAACGCAAAACTTCAAGTCCATTCTCAAATTTATGATATGATGCCTGGTCCACTCTCAATCAAACCTGATCTATACTCAGGAACCTTGGAGAAACAAAAAACCATAAGAGATTAATTAGCACCGGACTCAGATTTATTGAGAGTTCCATAATCCTCGGTTCTGTACGATCTCAGAACTCTCATCTATCCTCGAATTTGCGATCTGAAGCCCGTTCTATCGCCAATCTAACATGATCTGTACTCAAGAACCTGTGGAGAAACAAAAAACCTTCAGGAATTACACCCGACCCAAATTTTTAGAGAGTTCCAGAAATCTCGGTTCTGAACGATCGCAGAACTCTTACATCTATTCTCGAATTTGCGATCTAACATGATCATTTCTCAGGAACCAATGCAGGAAAGAGAAGCCCTTAGAAATAACCCACTGATCCGAATTTCCATAGTTCCAGAACACTATTGGTTCCGTCCAAACGCAAAACTATTAGTCCATTCTCAAATTTATGATCTGATGCCTGATCCACTCTCAATCTAACCTGATCTGTACTCAGGAACCTGTGGAGAAACGAGAAACCACAAGGAATTAGCACCCGACTCAGATTTATTGAGAATTCCATAAACCCCGTTCTGTATGATCGCAGAACTCTTACATTTATTTTCAAATTTGCGATGTGAAGCCTGGTCCATCTCCAATCTATCATGATCTGTACTCAGGAACCTGTGGAGAAACGAAAATCTTCAGGAATAAGCACCCGACCCAAATTTTCAGAGATTTCCGTAAACCTCGGTGAACGATCGCAGAACTCTTACATCTGTTTTCGAATTTGCGATCTAACATGATCCAAAAACCAGGAACCTATGTAGGAAAGAGAAGCCCTTAGAAATAAGCCTCTGATCCGCATTTCCATAGTTCCTCTGATCTGCATTTCCATAGTTCATGAATACTATTGGTTCCGTTAAAACACAAAACTATTAATCCATCCTCAAATTTATGGTAGGATGCCCGGTCCCCTCCCAATTCAACATGATCGGTTCTCAGGAACCTACGTAGGATACAGAAGTCCTCAGAAATAAGCCACTGATCCGAATTTCCATAGTTCCAGAACACTATTGGTTCCGTCCAAACGCAAAACTATTAGTCCATTCTCAAATTTATGATCTGATGCCTGATCCACTCTCAATCAAACCTGATCTGTACTCAGGAACCTGTGGAGAAACGAGAAACCACAAGGAATTAGCACCCGACTCAAATTTATTGAGAGTTCCAGAAACCCCGTTCTGTATGATCGCAGAACTCTTTCATCTATTCTCGCATTTGCGATGTGAAGCCTGGTCCATCTCCAATCTATCATGATCTGCACTCAGGAACCTGTGGAGAAACGAAAATCTTCAGGAATAAGCACCCGACCCAAATTTTCAGAGAGTTCCATAAACCTCGGTTCCGAACGATCGCAGAACTCTTACATCTATTCTGGAATCGGCAGTCTATCATGATCAGTTCTCAGGAACCTATGTAAGAAAGAGAAGCACTTAAAAAGGCTTTATAAGCCTCTGATCTGCATTTCCATAGTTCCTGAACACTATTGGTTCCGTCCAAACGCAAAATTATTAATCCATCCTCAAATTTATGGTAGCCGGTCCACTCCCAAACTAACATGATCAGTTCTCTGGAACCTTTGTAGGATAGAGAAGCCCTTAGAAATAAGACTCTGATCTGCATTTCCAGAGTTCCAGAACACTATTGGTTCCGTCCAAATGCAAAACTATTAATCCATTCTCAAATTTATGGTAGGATGCCCGGTCCACTCCCAAACTAACATGATCAGTTCTCAGGAACCTATGTAGAATAGAAAAGCCCTTAGAAATAAGACTCTGATCTGCATTTCCAGAGTTCCAGAACAACATTGGTTCCGTCCAAATGCAAAACTATTAGTCCATTCTCAAATTTATTATCTGATGCCTGGTCCACTCCCTATCTAACATGATCTGTACTCCACTTTATTAGCCGTTGTTCACTAATTTTTGGTCTGGGGACAGTAAGTAACTCGGGTGCTAACTAATAGACCCGCGGATAGGCTAATCTGGGATTAAAAATTGAAGGTGGAATATTGGAGACACATCTCGAGGTTGTTATCTAGATCTGTGTTACTAGTGTCGGGAATTAACTCTCGTTGGTGGAACTGGCCCTTAGAAATAAGCCTCTGATCCGCATTTCCAGAGTTCCAAAACACTATTGGTTCCGTCCGAATCCAAAACTATTAGTCCATTCTCAAATGTTTAATCAGATGCCTGGTCCACTCCCTATCTAACATGATCTGTACTCAGGATCATATTATGTCGTACAGAAAAACCCTTAGAAATAAGCCTCTGATCCGTATTTCCAGAGTACCAGAACACTATTGGTTCCGTCCAAATGCAAAACGTCCATTCTCAAATGTTTGATCGGATGCCGGTTCCACTCTCTATCTAATATGATTAGTTCTCAGGAACATATGTAGGATAGAGAAGTCCTCAGAAATAAGCCTCTGATCCGCATTTCCAGAGTTGCAGAACACTATTGGTTCCGTCCAAATGCAAAACTATTAGTCCATTCTGAAATTTTTGATATGATGCCTGGTCCACTCCCTATCTAACATCATCTGTACTCAGGAACATATTATGTAGTACAGAAAAGCCCTTAGAAATAAGCCTCTGAACCACATATCCAGAGTTCCAGAACACTATTGGTCCCGTCCAAATACAAAACTATTAGTCCATTCTCAAATTTTTATAGGATGCCTGGTCCACTCCCTATCTAACATGATCTGTACTTCACTTTATTAGCCGTTGTTCACTAATTTTTGGACTGGGGACAGTAACTCGGGTGCTAATTAATAGACCCGCGGATAGGCTAATCTGGGATCAAAAATTGAAGGTGGAATATTGAAGACACATCTTGAGGTTGTTATCTGGATCTGTTTTACTAGTTTCGGGAATTAACTTTCGTTGGTGGAACTGGCCCTTAGAAATAAGCCTCTGATCCGCATTTCCAGAGTTCCAGAACACTATTGGTTCCGTCCGAATCCAAAACTATTATTCCATTCTCAAATGTTTGATCGGATGCCTGGTCCATCTCTAATCTAACATGATCTGTACTCAGGAACCTATGTAAGATAAAGAAGCCCTTAGAAATAATCCTTTGATTTGCATTTCCATAGTTCCTGAACACTATTGGTTCCGTCCAAATGCAAAACTATTAGTCCATTCTCAAATGTTTGATCGGATGCCTGGTCCACTCCCTATCTAACGTGATCTGTACTCAGGAGCCTGTAGAGAAACGAGAAATCTTAAGGAATAAGCTCCCGACCCAAATTTTTCGAGAGTTCCAGAAATCTCGGTTCTGAACGATCGCAGAACTCTTACATCTATTCTCGAATTTGCGATCTGAAGCCTGATCCATCTCTAACCTAGTCCATTCTCAAATGTTTGATCGGATGCCTGGTCCATCTCTAATCTAACATGATCTGTACTCAGGAACCTGCAGAGAAACGAAAAACCTTACGGAATAAGCACCCCACCCAAATTTGTAGAGAGTTCCATAAACCTGTATTCTGAACGATTGCAGAACTCTTACATCTATTCTCGAATTTGCGATCTAACATGATCATTTCTCAGGAACCAATGCAGGAAAGAGAAGCCCTTAGAAATTAGCCTCTGATCTGCATTTCCATAGTTTCTGAACACTATTGATTCCGTTAAAACACAAAACTATTAATCCATCCTCAAATTTATGATCTGATGCCTGATCCACTCTCAATCTAGCCTTATCTATACACAGGAGAAACGAAAAACCTTACGGAATAAGCACCCGACCCAAATTTTTAGTAAGTTCCGTAAACCTCGGTTCTGAACAATCGTAGAACTTTTTCATCTATTATCGAATTTACAATCTGAATCCTGGACCATCTCCTATCTAACATAATCGGTTCTCAGGAACCTATGTAGGAAAGAGAAGCCCTTAGAAATAAGCCTCTGATCTGCATTTCCATAGTTCCTGAACCAGAGTTTTCCAAGTGCAAAACTTTTAGTCCATTGTCAAATGTTTGATCGGATGCTTGGTCCACTCCCTATCTAACGTGATCTGTACTCAGGGACCTGTGGAAGCGGTTCCGGGCCCCAAAAGCGGGCATCATAGTTTTGGTTGGCTAGCGGCGCGAAGCGGAAGTTGATAATCACCATAAAGGAAGCTGCCATTCAAGTTGCTCAATGACTGTGGTCGTCCGCCCGGCCCCCCCTCTCCTCCTCCTCGTGTCCATTCAACTCGCTTTTCCCACCGAATGAATGAAATACAGTAATGTTCCTTGAAAGGTCTCCTGGCCCATTTAAAAGCGAATTTCGGCTTTCCTGATCGCCTCGAAAACCTGTTGCGGCCGAGAATATTCAGGTGACATCTGCTCGAAGTGTCCGAGGTTTGCATATATTTAAAGGTGACGAGTGTGAAAAGAAAACTGGGACCCCTAGCTTCGATCAAGGGGCAGCTGCTGATGAAACCAATAGGGGGTGTGGGATAATACGGTGAATTTGTTACACCGTTAGTGTAAATAATTTTGAACTATGTCAGGTTCAGAGGCAAATAACTACAAATAATCCACACACGTACACACACAGACACGTATATGTATATATATATATATATATATATATATATATATATATATATATATATATATATATATATATATATATATGGATCTCCGAATCCAGCATCGGCCTCCTCAGTGAGTTGGTTTTTTCTGGATCAGACAAGGTCCCTGTTGTTGTACCTGAGAGCCGCAGAGCTCTACTACGAACTGTGATATCTGATCTGCGATATAATATTTATGTACAATCTAGTCATAGTTTTATTTCAGTTTGCTGATTATATATATATATAAATCAAGTGCTGTTAGTCTCGCTAAAACTCGAGATGGACCGATTTGGCTAATTTTGGTCTTAAATTATTTGGGGAAGTCCAGATAAGGTTTAAAAGTCTGCCCTATAGGGGGTGTTTTAGGGGAGGAGGGGGAATGGGGTATCTTTGTCATCACTGAACAAACTGGGGATTTGATTGTCGAATATGTTTGGATTACTTCAATTCAATTCAAAGACTACTTTTTTCAAATTTTTCAAATCTGACCCACAATGGAGGGGGGAGGGAGTGGGAGAGTTGAAGCGTTTCGAACATCTCTGAACGAACTGGGGATCTGAGTTGTCGAATATGTTTGGAGTATTCTTAAATCACAGGCTACTTGAAAATTGTCATATCTAACCCATAGAAGGGGGTGTTTTAGGGTGGGGGGAGGGGGGCGGAGAAAAACTACATGTGAAAGACTACTTTTCTCAAATTTTTGAAATCTGACCCAGCGGTGAGGGGAGGGGGGAGGATGTTGAAGCGTTTGAACGTCACTGAACCAACTGGGGATCTGAGTGGTTGAATTCTATCAGAATGCAACGCACGGGTGAACCAGCTGGTATATACTATAATGTATATATTTATTATACATATTTAATGTAAACATATAATGTATATATGTATTATTTTATTTTTGGGAAATTTCAACCGCTTTAGGGGCTATAAACAGTGGTCCCCCTCATTTTCCCTCCCTCCGATTTGCCAGTGGAGTCCATAATAGCACTCCGTTTGGTGACGGGGAACAACAAAGCTCCCCTTATAATCGTGCCTCTTACAGCACCGTTCGAAGCCGCTAACCACCGTTCTGGTTGAGGAGCAGCTTAAACCATTAAATTAAAAAAATAACATCAAAAACCTTTCAAGTGTATTCAAAGCATATGCTGGATATCATGTTCTAAGAGTATCATATACTTTTACCGCGAAATTTGGGTAAAATGTGTTCCGCGCATGTGCAGTCAAAATCGTTTATGAGGTTAACTTGATTATTTATTCAATGTGTTATAAATAAATGGCTGATTATTTCATAATATTAATTTTAATTTCGAAAATGTGAGCCCAAAATTCTGAATGTGATGCGAGGAGCCTCCTGAGATGTTTCCTCGAACGGAATCTTCCAAATTGGTTCTTGCTCTCATTGCAAACAAGAGCCACTGAGCGATAGGAATGGTGACGCGTGGATTTTATCGTAGGATTCACACCTAGACAAAATACAATCACGTCATCAAGATAATAATGGTTGTCATAAGATGTAGGCAATGGTGTAGTTTGAAGAGGGGCAGGGTGGGCCCCTCCATAAATAATAAAGAATGCAGAATTTTGTTGTAAGGATACAATAAAGATAATAATAATTTTAATAATAATAATAATAATTTTACGCTTCCAACGTCAGTTCCTAACACCTTCAATTAAATAATGTAATTAGTAAAACACAACTACTATTAGTATTATACGAATCCGGTTGCCAGGACGCTCATAGCGATAAAGAAATTTTTATTAGGTTCGTTTGTGTAGGGGCAAAATGGCGTGGATATTGTAGTAACAGCACCTAGTCAACGAAATGGAAATATGAATACTGCAAACTGAAATCAAGTTGTTCCCCACTTCCTTTTGAGTCTAGCCCATATTAAATGGTTTATGAATATGAAAGCGTCCGTGATTTCAGATCATTACAAAAAGCCATTGAGCACCTAACTACTTATATGAACGTTTGACAGTTTATTAACAGTCTTCGTATACTCTCAGCTACAAGCACTAGAAATTAATACTAAAACTATAAAGTAAAATGAAATCCTCGACTGTTGCCCCTCCATGAGAAATGACTCAGCTACGCCACTGGATGTAAGACACCATTATTATAAAAATAATCAAGAACACGATTTTGAATCGCATTAGTTCATTAGTGAATTAAGTTCAAAAAACTAGGTTTCGGTTTGTCAAAAGTATTGATTCATCGATAGTGAATTATGACCAGAATTATAGTCAAAACAAAATTGTTAACGATTACCGAGGACATTGAAATTTTGCTCAACCTTATGCTGAAAAATTTACCTACATTTCATTAACAATTGCTGAAAAACCTATAAAAACTAAGGGAAAAAAATCAAAAAATCCAAAATCTTTTTTGAATTGCCGAATTTTATTTAGATAGAACTCAAAATACTCAAATTTTAATACGATTTAATATATTATAATACGAAAGGTAATTTAAAAAAATTCCCTCATACGATCATGCTACATGCTGAAGCTTTTTACTCTTACGACACGATCAGTGTTCCAAGTCCGCATCTAATGGGTGTACTAACTTATTTATTTTGAATGGGAAACCCGATTTTTTATTGCTGATTCGAATTCTACGTGAAATTTCACGAATAAATGACCCATCACTCAATTTTTTTAGTGAGCACAAATGGGCGCGATTCCCTGCTAAAGCTAAGCTATTCCGCCGTAAAAGTGCAAAAATTGTGAACTAATTAATTTTTGAATATATTAAATTACCATATGTGATACATGATTTTGGGGTATTTTTTATTACATAATGATGTTCATTTAGTGATATTTGCAACACCTTAGGAAAACACCGAAATAACACAATTATATTACGCTTATCGCTGCGGGGAAATGAGAGAGTACAATTGCAATTCTGACAAATTTTTCTGCGTTTCCCAAGTTGGTATTGCAAATATCAATAAATGGGCATCATTAAGTGATTCAGGGTTAACCCAAAATTGTGTATTAAATGTGGTAATTTAATATGTTCTAAATTTCATTATTTCACAATTCTGCACTTTACAGCGGAATCGCACCGGTTTTTGCGCACTAAAAAAATCGAGTGATGGGCCATTTTTTCATGAAATTTCATGTAAAATTCGAAAAGCACCATCACTCCCGATTTAAGAGGTTTAACTGAAGCCGGCGTTCGGTTCCTAATGAGCTCCTTTGCCAGTGCAAGACCTATGCCTCCATAAACCTCTATGACGAGGATATGAAATAAGCGTCCAAATACAGTTTTCCAAGGTAAATTAACAATATATAAATTTAGTATTACGTTAGTTATATAAAAAAACCATAGTTGTCATCCTGTCTGTTCATATTAACTCGCATCCACATTAGGAAGATTCTAATTGTTCTATACCCTCCTCTGTTATCAGCCCTGAAGATGAAATATAAATATTTTGAAACGTCGGCCTATAATATAGACTTTTCATTGACCAACCCTCGAGAAATCCGAAACATTTTACATTTAACTCAGTGGTCGAGAAAACCCAGCCTGATTATAACACAAATAATAATAATAATGAACTAATAAAATAGGTAACAATGAAAAGTCAACATCTCATAACAAGAAAATAAGTTAGAAGGATTATGTACTAATCAACTAACAATAATAAATATCTATACCCCCCCCCCCCCCCCCAAATTACATATGAAGGGTCTAGGGGAAGAAGGGTTTTTGTCAATTTTTCGTCGAAAATGAGATTAAAACGCCATCGGTTAGATGTTGAAGAGTACAAACAAACCATGTAATGGGTTTGGCGTAAAAAGGTTTTTGTCGTGAGATACTGAAGGGAGAAAAATGTAAGTGCTGGTGGAGAAAGATCCACCAACACCCCCCCCCCCCCTCCACACCCTCCTGCCTTCTTGATGCTCCATGCATTCTGGGCAAGAAGGGTATATGTCGAGACAGTCACCCTTCTTCCCAGGCAAAAATGCTCGAAACCACATCACACGTACACCGAAACCCCTGACGACTGGCGTGAAGTTTTGAGAAATAGTAGAGTCAAGCCATCACCGTTCATCGTGGTTGACTGTGGAAAGGAAATCGTTTTTCAAAACTGGACTGATCACTTGTCAAGCAAATACCCCAAAAAATGCCCATTAAAAACTCGGCCAATGAGAATGCTCAAGTTAACAAAAAATAATACCGCAGTCTTCTATTTCAAGTTGGCATATTTTGGAGGGTATATGACGGCTAAAACGGAAAATGTTTTGGTGCAAGCACCGTAAAGAAAAGTACCGAAAAGCAAGAAGAACTCAGCGAAGAAAATGGGGGTTTTAATTCCTTTGAGACCAATTTACTCTGAGTCATTAAACATTAAAAATGCTAAGTACAAAGATTTGCAACATTTAAAGAGGTTTTTGGTGAGACCTGAATCAATTACATTTTACGATAATTTGAAGACTGACACAAGTACAAACGACGACGCAGATGATTATATTGATAACATCCCACTGGAAGAAGAAGACATTCGATCAATATTAGGGCAAAAGATGGAGTGATTTTTGGTGAAAAAGGGTTTATGTCACAACACCTCTTGAATTTTGTATTTTTTAAACCTGTCGTTTCTACAATTTGCAATTTTTTATTATTATTACGTGAAATAAACATCCTAAGCAAAGCACTGCATCCATCAAAATGTATTTTTTACCTCATTGTAATAGCTTCCTGGAATAGTGAACTTTAGATTTGCTCTGCTGAAAAATGGCAAAAATTGACAAAAACCCTTCTTCCCCTGGACCCTTCATATGGTAATGGTGGCTATTGTAACAATTAAGAGAACAAATAACTATTAATTGATAACAAATATATTAACAATAATTTATAATAAACATGTTAACAATAATTTGTAACAAATATATTAACAAAACGCTTCATTCTAATACGGGCGAACTCCGGCTGACGGTAAAAATACCAATAGCCGTTCATGTTTCTTTCATTAATGTTGCATTTAAAATTTATATAAAATAAAAACATGTTTTCATTCATTTAAATTTTAATGTGATTATTTTGCTGCATTCCTTGGCGAAATCCCTACCTAATTTACCAAACCTTTTAACGTAGAAGATGATTAGCTAATTCCAAGTGAGGCTCCTTGCTTCACAGGGGAGTGGCTTTTCATCACTCAAGGTGCGTCCTTCCAAACCCCAACGAACAATAATGGAAGCGGCCAAGCGTGGCATCCGGGAACGGCAGTAAAATTAGTTTTCGTCAACCGACAGTGAAGATGTTCGATTTTTTATGGACGACTTATGAATGGATTTTGAATCACCGAGACAGAGCGAGGCTATAATAAAGCTTAGTTGTCAGTTGGTGGGATTGAATTTAATTGTATCAAAAGTTATATGAATGAATGAATGAATTTTATTGCCACGATTCTATTACATAATAGCTACATTTCGACAACTTGTAGTTATAATATAGAATATAATAGTGTAGAATAATTCAAGTATAGAATAGTGTTGTACAAAATATATTGCGACATATTTCGTTGGTTGGTACCTCTATAATTTTTAAAACATTATAATATTATTTGATAGTGGACGAAACCTTTGTAGCAAGGCTAGTGTGCGGTCCGTTCTTGGCTAGCCGTACTGAATTTATCAAGTTTTTTTTTTTTTTTTTTTTTTGCGAGGTAGGTATTTATGTTTTTTTTCCCCCTTCTTATGTTGTATAGTAGGACTCGATTAGCTTCGAGTGGAACAGGTCGTCTCTCATAATCAAGAAGTGGGCATCAATATTTCTGGAAATTAGGTTAAGGGATGATTTACAGTTAAGTTGGTTCTGGTAGAAATTGAAAAAATTGTTAATTACAATGAGTACTCTGTAAAACGGTGCTGACATGGTGAAAGACTTTTTAAAAATGGGGATATGTATCCTCTGGTACACCTTATGCTTGGTTCGATTAAATTTCTTCGTTTGCACGCAAACATAATAAGCTTTTGGCATATAATTAATAAATGCTTAGAACATGACATTTTATAAATAAGTTTTCCGTAGGGTGAGTACGTGTTGATTTATAAGCTACTTTTAGTATTCTTTTTTGTATAATATACAGTGGATTATTGACAGATCTATATGTACCAGCCCAAGTCATGATACCAAATTGCAGAACAGACTGCACTATGGCCATGTAGACCACTCTTTTTAGTCATCTGATAGGAACCGCAAGTTACACATATAAACACGCATTTTCTTAGCTTATTAGTAATGTTTTGGACATGAGTTTTCCATGTTAACCTCCTATCAATGACGATACTCAAGTATTTAGCTTCGTCAACTCTAGACACTGTTAGGCAGCCTGCACAATCGGTTGCGTTCCCGCATTCTTCTCTATGCACCACTATCGACGTACAGTCCGGTCTTTCATCCGAATTTTGGTATACAGGTACAAAAACACATTTGTTTGAATTTAGAGTTAATTAGTTCTGAACCATCCATTGATTTTTAACTTTTATATCGCCATACCACCTTTTTATCAATTCGGTACCTGATCATCAGGGGTTTGAAATGGTGTTCGATTTGCATGATAAAAACGTCTGCCAAGTTGGGTGGGCAGTAAGGCTTCCTCACGTATTGGAACATGGACATTAGGGAATTTTGATTACCTCCACCCGAAATTTGGTTTAAAATGTCAAAAAATGACCCCTGCATTTTTTTTTTTTCTTTTTTTCCTTGCATAACAAAAACCTACGCCGATAGCTCGAGTTTGGTTTTTGAAATACAATTTTTTTTGCCAATATCTGACTTTTGAATGTAACTTTTAAAACTTCTTTGTAAAATTGTGAAACTTCGAATACTCACGTTTTTGGGGTCACTGAACTCGAATATGCAGTCAAAACCTGTCCTCAGCAACAACTTTTGACAGTTTGGAATCTCAAAATTGTCGAAATCAAGTCAAACAATTGACATGACAATTTTCCAAAATTCATTGTACATTATGAAAATGCGTATTCATATGTTTTTTGAGTCACTGAACTCGGAATTCGCTGTAAAAAATTCAAAATTCTAACCAAAATACGTGCCTTCAGTTTTACTCATTTTTCTCAAATCATTGGAGCATTCTGCGCATGCGCGACCGTAAATTACTTCAAGCATCATTTTCCCTTTTTTTTAAACATCTTTACTGTGAAGCGTAAAATTGCGGGGTCTTGGAACTGTAAAAGTGTGAACCCTTCTCAGACGCACGATGCGCCATGTTCTGATCATATATTGCATTAGGGGTTTAAAAATTACAGGCCAATGATCTTCGTAGAAGGGCTATCTAGCACAGTAATGATAAACCATTGTGTAATAATTTGCAGCGTTTTACTATCTCAACTGATTTCGTCTGGATAGATTTATGTAAGTTAAAAAGTTATATAATTCAGAAACCGTTTCAAAATACCTCAAAACGAATGTCCATGGCGGAAATTTTGGATGGTTTTTTGAAATTTTCAGTGGCATTCCACTAGTAAGGAACTTTAAAATTTAGAAGACTTCTAGACATTTTTACAGTTCGTCTTAAATCTCAAAAAAAAAAAAAAAAAAAAAAAAACTGTTGGCGACGTCGGATTTTAGTTTTACATTCAATTTCAGAATGCACTTCCACATGAAAAGCGATTTTAATGTTACAGATGTTAGACTGTAACATCATGTAACAGTATTCTTCCCAAGACACTAGATTTATATGACAGTGCGATTTTTTCAACTTTTGACCCGGAGGGTTAAAAACACCATATTCTTAATTTTTCAGTTTTTTCATCAAATCGCATCATTCCAGAGTTGGGCATAATCTTATCGTCGTATACGAATACGATTGTAATCGACTGCGATTATATTCGTATTCGTACTCGTCTGTCGGCGATTACACGAATAGAACCCATAAAAATGCGTCACGGTCATCAATTTCAACACCTCCTATAATATGCGAAGCCTCGCTAATATTACCTAGCTTCAGAGGGTCGTCCTATTGAAATAGATTTGAGACAAATAGGCTGGGCTCCAATCGTTGAATTCGCTTTTAGGACGTCCCTTTGATGCTAGGTAATATTAGCAAGGCTTCACACATATTATAGGAGGGACGCCCTATTGAAATTGATTGACACATTTTTATGGGTTGTATTTGGGTAATCGCCGACAGACGAATACGAGTTGACTCAGAATCACGAATAAATACGATTACAATATATTCGCAGTTGACTCAGAGTCATTTTCTTGTCCTTTGTATTTTTATTCATATCAATATATCAAAGCTTAGATGATGAGTGCTCTGGAAGGTTGAGTAACATGACACTCTTCAATCGTTATGGGTGGTTGGCGGTTTTATGGACCGGCAGAACGTTTTAAAAGACTTTCGGGATCAATACAGTTTCTGCTATGTACATAAGTCCGATGTCAACAAGGGGTGGGGACTCACCCCATATCGTCCCATCAAGGGAATGTAGCCGAGGGCGGTGGCCGACCGAGGGGGGTGAAGAAGACAAAAGCGTTTAATCTTCTTGTCAGATTATTATTATTTGACCTTTACTGCGTCGGAATGACGTGTTTTGATATTGCTGTAGTCATTCGGGATTCATGAGCGCCTCACATCTCCATCAGTAAAGTCAAAAACAGTAGGCTGAAATGGAAAACACGTTAATACCAAACGAGCTTCATAAATATCATAATTGTCGTGACTTTTCAATCTAATCAAAATCGAATGATCGTACGATACAATCTCTACGATCTATTTGAATACATTGTAATTGGCTTGGGGCTGGTTCATCAATCGCATTTATCCAATGAATAAGAGTGATTTATCTGAAGGATAGCGTTATCCTCTAGATAACACAATAGGGTTTTTTTTATCCATCCCTAGTTAAACCCTATCCGGCGTTTTAATTTATCTGGTCCCTGAACGGCTGGATAACAATTATAACTGGAGGTTAATGAGATATCTAGAGCTTTCTAATCTCGAACAAGTTAATCAATTTACAAAAAATCTTATTTGAATCTGAAGTTCGATTTTCTTTATTTTTGTAATTTCCAATGGATATATTTGGGGATTTCTCTTTAAATATCAGCAATAGATAACACTAAATGTTTATGAATAAAATATATACAAAATCTTTTACAAGATCTTTACAAAGATCTTATTTGAATCTCAAGTTTGATTGTCTTTATTTTTGTACCTTCCAATGGATATATTTGGGGGATTTGTCTTCAAATAGTAACGGCGAAGATTCTGCAGTAGCATAATTCGTAGAATGGAAAACAAGACCGTATATACCTAGTAACCCCGTGTAGATCACCAAATAATATGGGACGGGCGCGTATTTTTATTGAGGTTTCGGTTGGACAGATACCGTTCTTTACATTCTAACATAAATCGAAGATGAAATTAGGTCTACAGCTTACTGATCACAATAATTCATTCATAATAATTCAGGTTGCAATATCGCAATTCGTGTATACATGTATTTCTCTCTCTAGAAATGAAGCAAATGGCAAAAATGTGGTGGTTTCTTATTTGCTATTAGCTTGATAGCATGATGGACACTGCTGTGTTGTGGACGTCAGACCCGGTTTTTTTAATAGTCGATCCATGAAGAAAATGTGTAAATAGCCCTTATTTTGTCGCCTACGGACACCAATGAGGATGTTGGCGCTATCTGCTGGACAGAATTTATCGGAGGGATAATTTTATCCGCTAGGTAATTCGGCATTGATAATCGACTCACAATCTTTATCTGGAGTATAGCGCTGTACTCAGTATAGCTGCCCAGCAGTTAATGTAGATAATTGACGAACCGGCCCTTAGAGGATTATTGAAGAACTTCATGAAACACATCTTGAAACGACCAAAATGAAGCAGCTTGCTCGCCGTTGCGTTTAATGGCCAAATATATAGGGTGTCCCGCATAAGGTGGTCAATAATTCAGGTCGTAATTCTAGTGCTCACTTCTGTTCGAAAGTTCCTCATAGAGACTTTTTTTAAACGCTTAGTTTTCGAGTAATTAAATTTTAGAGATTTTTTCGATTTTTCGACCTTAAGTCACTGGAACAGCAATAACTACCATAATTAAAACAATAAATTTAAATTTGAGGATACCGTTGGAAAGAGCGTTAAATTTCCTTTCTATCTAATACCAAATCAAAATTTTTTGATCGGATTCATTTGGTGAAAAAACTGCATGAATATGAAATTTCCACGAGTATGAGAAATTCCCATTTTTTAAACCGTCTGTGAGTGAGTGTCCCATTACTGTACTGTTTTTCGCGTACCTCATGTGTAAAAAGTGGTCCAATATCTCAGCTTTCTAACGGTATAATCAATTTTTATTGTACATTACTAATTAGAGGGTAAAAGTATGTTTTTGTATATTGGAAAATATGGTTTTTCCTATGAAATTCGGGGCCAGTTTCTTCGTATTTTTCCATGCTGAATCGAAAGGTAACAGTTACAGGTCTCCCCAACTCAGTCATAACAGAGTTTTACACTTTCACTCACGAATTTTTAGTTCATTTGTTAAGCTCAATTTCAAGTGTTTTTAAGCGTAAAAACAGTTAGCTTTTAAAGTGTAAAACTCGGTTGTAACAAAGTTGGAGAGATCTGCGAGTGTTACCGTTCGAATCAGCGTGAAAAAATACGTAGAAACCGGCCCCAAGCTCGAATTTTTTTAGAGGATCATTTTTCACAAAAACCCTTGATTTCATAGAAATAAACCATGTTTTTCAACATACAAACCTACTTTTACCCTGTAATTAATAAGGTTTAAACAAAATTAATTATACCACTAGAAAGCTGAGATCTTGGGCCAGTTTTTACAGATGAGGAACGCGAAAAAGTACAAAAATGGGACAGTCACAGCCGGTTTAAAAAATTGGAATTTCTCATACTCGTGGAAATTTCATGTTCAGGCAGTTTTTTCACCAAATGAATCCTACTAAAAAAATTTGACTTGAGGAGGAAAATTTAAGGCTCTTTCCAACGGTGTCCTCAAATTTAAACTTACTGTTTTAATTATAGTAGTTACTGCTGTTTTAGTGACAAAAGGTCAAAAACACGAAAAAAATCTCAAAAATCAAATTACTTGGCAATAAGCGTACTACCTAAAAAAAATTCTAAGAGGAAATTTCGATCAGAAATGAGTTCTAAAATCACGCCCTAAAATACTGACCACCTTATGCGGGACACCCTGTAGATGAGGAGACCGAAAGCTTCGTAAGGAAAAAAAAATCTTGATGTTGTGTTCAGAGAGCGAAAAAGGGCGACTCGCATTGTCCTAGGTCTAAAACCATTTTCTTCTCGTAGAGGACAATTCAGAAATGCAGGTTTACTAACAATACCGTCAGTATTCATTGATGCAATGCCTGATTTTCTACAGGAAATACTCCGCCTATTTCGAAGAATTTAAATTTTCCCACACCTACTCTACCCTCAGTGTTGGTCGTCTTCGGCTTCCTCAGAATTGTCTCTCTCTGTTTCAATAAAGCTCACTTTACCAGATTGTGAAAGTTCACAATAAATTCCTGGATTTCCAACATTTGCTTGTTTTCTACATTTAAGAAGAATGTGAAGTTATTTCTCGTGGACAAAGAGTTTTACTCTCTTAGTGAATTTTTTAACCATTGATTTGTTCTACTTTTTAGTTTATTGTGCTTTATTGTTTTGGTACATCTACATATAAACTTTTTTGTAATATTGTTCTTTGTTTAAAATAATATTGTACTTTGTGCGACACTTTCTACTCACACGTAGTTGTGATCTATGAAAATAAATAAATAAAACAAAATAAAAACGCTCAGTCCAAACGCTGAAGAACCTGAGGCCTTAGAGAGGCCTCTAATGATAGGACTTCTATGCAAGAGAAGGTCCACAACATTTTGATGCGATGCCGGGCAACCCCTCTTGCCGGGGGCCAATCATCTAGCAAACTTTACCTTCATCAATCTTTCCTTATCCACCTCAAGCCTCAACTATAGAGTCTCCGCCTTCAACACTTCCAACAAATTTAGGGGTTTTCGGGTGCATATTACACAGCCCCCAATGCATCGATTTTGTTGATTTTTTTGCTTTGTTTTGTTCATTCACTCAATGGCAACCTACGTATAATTGATATAGTTTCAATACCGTACATGGATTTTAATAGTTCTAGTAGGCCGTAGAAAATACCATTTTTGGAAATAAGATGGTACCACAGTCTCCATACTGGATAGCGGAATAATGACCCAGTTCGTTATCCAATGATATTGTTTGGGACGGGAATATATACCCACAGATATCCGATAAATGTATGTACCTACTAATGTTGAAATGAGCGGTGAATCGCTGAACAGCTGATCTGCAACAGGTGCCCTCTACTGGCAAATGCACACACACGCACTCTCTCGTCGCATTCCCTTCGGATCGTTCAAGTCGAACGCGCTATAAAGACAAAATAACGATTTATTCAACTTTAATTGTTTGTTCCCACTCAATTTCGGCTCAAATCGTGCACGACTTTCTTCTTCTTGACGGCTCAACCGGTGGATTTGGACTTCAGCGAATACGGGGGCCCCCTTCGGATTGGATTCTCTTACATCACATGGAAGGTCAGTGTTGCATTTTGCACTATATTTGATCATTTTCTGTTCTTTATTTTCAGCATTTTTTACATTGATTCCTCGGATTTCGTGGGGGAAGGGTTTGTCCATAATTTACCCACTGGGGGTGGTTCTGGACAAACTCTTTTTTTCGGCCTACGCCCATATCCTTTTCGCTTGTGAAATTCCCATTAATTGCATCGAATCACGATAAAATCGGTTTCAAATGAACCACCAATAGTTCAGTCCACTCCCCTTTAATGTTTCGGAACAGATAGTCTTAATCAATACGAACAAAATATAACAAAACCATCGGAATCGGTTCAGTAATTAGTGAGCAAAATGCCCCCAAAGCTTTGAAAACGTCGTTTTTCGAAACGCGAAGAAAAACTAAAACAACTTTACTTTATATAGGAAATTTAACGGTCTTTCCTAAGGTGTTCTCATTTTTGAGTTTTACTGTGATTCTAGGGGGAGTTATGGCCGTTCTAATGTTATTAGGTTCAAAACACGAAAAAAATCATCTTGAAAATAGAATAACTTGAAAACAAAGCGTTAAAAAGAAATCGCTATGAGCAAATTCTGATCAGAAATGAGCTTTTTCGCAGTTTTTATTGATTTTTAGCACATTTTAATGAAATTTAAGTACATTTTTCAGCACAATTTTGCACATAAATTTTTAATGTTCTATTTTTTAGTTAATAAACTTTATTTGAGCGATATTCTGCTAAAACTTTGTTTTCCCCATCTGAAAGGTTATATTTTGAAGTTTCTACAGAGTTTTCCCAGTTACGTACCGTCACTACCCGATTTTACCCACGACATAAAAGAAATGCATAAGACAAACAACGCTGCCTCCACTTTCTGAGTGCTTCAACTATTGCGAGTGCCTCTTTTTCAACTAAGGAGTGTCGCTGTTCTGTAGGAGACAGTGTTTTCGAAATCAAGCATTTTAATTTCTCCCTTGATGGGAAAAACAAAAGATCATGGATATGTCTAGTACCTACTGCTCACCAGTTGGTACCTGCTACTCAATGGTATACCTTCTTTTCACAAGATTATTCCATTATGGTTACAAAACAATATTAGTTTTTAACTTAGAGTAATAAATCAGCATTCCTTGACACTACAATGGCTTAGAGGTCATGAAATGTCGTGGTAAAATGAGAGCATTCCAAAAAGTGGCGAACGATTTTCCTACTATGAAAACTAAGGGAGTTACTCTTCCCTAGTAACGCCTTGGTTGTACGTGAAAATCAATAGAAAATGTGCCGGTCGGGAAAAAAAGTGTCGGTCGGGAAAAAAAAGTGTCGCGAAAAATTCCTTGACCCCCAGCCAAAAGACATATCCATGTCAAACTATAACCTCATATGAATGTGCTGCGAGAAACTACCCGTCCTCGCACCCACAGTCAAGTGACAATGAAAGGAGCATTGCATTTTGTGTGGAGAATCAAATTTATCAGGTTTTTAATGGAATTTTACTTATAAATCAAGCATTTTAATTTCTCCCTTGATGGGAAAAACAAAAGATCATGGATATGTCTAGTACCTACTGCTTACCAGTTGGTACCTACTACTCAATTGTATACCAACCATGTAGTGCCTTCTTTTCACAAGATTATTCCATTATGGTTACAGTTCCATTATGGTTACAGTTTTTAACTTAGAGCAATAAATCAGCATTCCTTGACACTACAGTGGCTTAGAGGTCATGAAATGTCGTGGTAAAATGAGAGCATTCCAAAAAGTGTCGAACGATTTTCCGACTATGAAAACTATGGGAGTTACTCTTCCCTAGTAACGCCTTGGTTGTACGTGAAAATCAATAGAAAATGTGCCGGTCGGGAAAAAAAGTGTCGGTCCGGAAAAAAAGTGTCGGTCGGGAAAAAAAAGTGTCGCGAAAAATTCCTTGACCCCCAGCCAAAAGACATATCCATGTCAAAACAGGAAATAACTACCTCGAGAATCTACCGTAGTGAAACGCACTGCACTGCTCGGGGAAACACCAAAAGCTCTCACTCCAATCTTATTTATTATCCATACCATCCATCATTAATATTTCATGAAAAATCTTTTAAAAATCTACTTAAACATTCAAAATCTTCTTTAAATTGAAATTTTTTTATTTCGTATGAGTTTGTTCAAAATTAAATTGGTTTTTAACCATTTCCTTGTATTCAAATTGCTCAAATTGCTATACAATCCAACATATTATAATACGATAGGTAATTGAACATGGAAGTGCGAAAGGGTATGTGCCAAGGCCGGTGATATGAAGCATCTACAACTACAAGTGCCATCGAAACCGTTATATAGTTCCTACAGCATCGGCACGTATCCTCGTGTCATATTCACCCCATTGAAGTAACACATGGGGAACTTACATAGTTTCTGCTTTCTAAAATAGTGAATGTGTATGGCTGCTGCAGTGCATACTACATTACACTATACACTCGGTCTAAGTGTTCATCTAATCATAGGTTATCAGAGAAAAATGTTTTTCTTTAATTCAGTAATGTTCTTTCAATACTATTCACGTCTAAACATTAGAGTTGGCCTGCTGAAAAATTTGGTAGAAGGCACTAAGATCCTTTTGCCCTACCACGCTTCAATAAAGAAATGTCGCTCATATGGTCATGCTGCATGACTGCAGTGTTGGGCATAATCTTATCGTCGAATACGAATAGAATTGTAATCGTGATAATTATTCGTTGATTCTCAGTCAACTGCGATTATATTCGTATTCGTGTAATCGCATTCGTCTGTCGGCGACTACTCAGCCTTGTATTTGTCTCAAATCTATTTCAATAAGGCGTCCCTCCTACGATATGCAAAGCCTTGCTAATATTACCTAGCTTCAGAGGGTCGTCCTATTGAAATAGATTTGAGACAAATAGGCTGGGATCCAATCGTTGAATTCGCCTTTAGGACGTCCCTCTGAAGCTTGGTAGTATTGCAAGGCTTCGCATATCGTAGGAGGGACGCCCTTTTGAAATTGATGACCATGACGCATTTTTATGGGTTGTATTCGTGTAATCGCCGACAGAAGAATACGATTACACGAATATAGTCGCAGTTGACTCAGAATCAACGAATAATTATCGCGATTACAATCGTATTCGTATTCGACGACAAGTTTATGCCCACCCAACACTGCATAACTGGAACTTCTCTCATGCAACGGAACTAAAGATCGCGAAAATTGGCTTACAAATAACAAACCAAGGGGGATGAGCTTGAAATATCGGCATCTCCATCGGTCATCTCTAATCATTCGACCTCAATCAACATTTTCGGATATCCCATTACGGTAAGACTCAAAATCAACTTCTACCACGGCTTAAGATTTTTTTGGCGAAACCTGCTCCAAGTGTAGGCGAACTCTCCTTGTATAAAGTTCGTAACTCGTCATTTCCCATAAATCGATTAGCGAAACTGATTGGCTCAGGTGCGAGTTACCTAATTCGCTGCGGTGGGATCGGCCTGCAGATCAGAGTGGGTGCATCCGGTGAAAACTCGCTCAGGATGTGAGGTGATCGGATCACGCCTTCCCTCAGCGGAACTCTCTAATTAGATCATACGAGCCGTGTTTGTAACTCTGGACATATTTTGTAAAAGAGGTCCTTCCATCATTGTCCTTCATCGACACGCCACATCACAGATATGTCAATAATATCGCAGTAAGATGCAATGAAATCGCTGTGATCAGTCAATATGCATCGACATCACATCAAACGCGAAAATTTCTGTTCTGACTATACCTCTGCGGCAAAAATGAGAACAAACTCTCACTTTTTAGTGATTTTTTGAGCACATTTTCTGAATATATACCAATTTAATGTGCTCAAAAAGTGTTGGCTAACGAACTCGTCCTCTCTCCTGGAAAGCATGATTTTTCGGCACAAGAACAAAATTTTTGTCTCAATCCTGAGGAGAGTTATCGTCTGGAATGACACATATATACATATATAAATATACATATGTACCTTCCCTCCGCGGAACTCTCTAATTAGATCCAACTCATACGAGTCGTGTTTGCAACTCTGGACATATTTTGTAAAAGGGGTACTTCAATGTCCGGGCTTCGATCGACTCGCCACATCTCAGATATGTCAATAATATTGCAGTGAAATGGCAATGAAATCGCAGAGATCAGTCAATATGCATCAACACATCAATCACATCAAACGCCAAAATTTCTGTTCTGACTATACCTGTGCGGCAAAAATGAGAACAAACTCATGTTTGGCACGTATAAATTGAGCTTAGGTAGATAAATATCATATACATTTCACATAAGAGTAGAGTAAAAATGTATGTTCTGCCTATCATCAGCTGACTGATAAGAGGTCGGCCATCTTGTTGACGTCACGTCTGACGTCATGCTGACGTCACTTTCCACAGCCTTCTAGATCAGTGTTGCCAGTATGATAGAAATGGTGGTTTCCCGCTCAAATTCAAAATTGATTTCCCGCCTTACCCCCTCCCCCTCCCCCCTACAGACCTAAAAGTAACGGTCAATCAGCTTATTGACACCCCTCCCCTCTGACGTCACATTTCACAGCCTTCTAGATCAGTGTTGCCACCTGTTTTTCCCCCGCCTAAATTTGAAATTCCCGCCTTTTTTCAAATTAATCTTTTAGGTAACCTAACATCAGTTGGTAATAGGTTGGCCATATTGAATGACGTCACGTGTGACGTCATATCACAGCCTTCTAGATTAGTGGTCAGGTTATGGAAGGTAGTGGGAGGTTTCCCGCTCAAAATTCAAAATTGAGTTCCCTCCTTATTTTACCCCCACCCTTAGACCTCTTAGTAAAGACTGTAAATCAGGTTATCACCAGCTGACTGATAAGAGCCATGTGACGTCACAGCCCCCCTCTGACGTCACAGCCATGGCCTCTTAGACTCATCCATCAGCTGTTTTAGCTCCCGCCTTTTTCAAACCACCTCCTCCTCCAGTGGCTGTTCCCATTTTTTTCTTTTCCACCTGTCAGTATCCTCCCCTCCCCATCAAATGTTTGTTCACAGCAGGCACCTACCGTTCCCTCCAAATTTTAAAATCAAATCTTCCTTTGAACCTACTAATCAGTAACCTCCCATTTCTGACGTCACATCAGATTAAGGATAGGGGTGAGGCATATCTCCAAATTAGTTTTTGGGGGTGGGCCAAAAATTGGGTAATTAACTCAACGTAGAACCTTCAAGTTTAGGCTCATTTTAAAGCTATTGATTAGATGAGTACAAATATGATAAAATAAACACCCCAAATGATTATTTTTGGGGGTGGGCCGACATTTAGGCAATTGCTTCAACGTAGAACCTTCGAGTTTGTACTCATTCAAAAGATATTGATTGAGAGATAATGCATACAATACAATATACACCCCAAATTATTATTTTTGGGGGTGGGTCAACAATTAGGCAATTGAGTTAACCTAGTATCTTCAGGTTTGGGGCTCATTTTAAAGCTATTGATTAGGTGAGTACAAATATGATAAAATGAATACCTCAAATTATATGTTCAGGGGGGTGGACCATAAATTGGGCAATTGACTCAACGTAGAACCTTCGAGTTTGGGTTCTTTTTTAAACTATTGATTGGGAGATTACGAATTGAATAAAATTAAAAACCTGAAATGGTCTTTTGGGAGTGGACCAATAATTAGGCAATTGGTTTAACGTAGCAAAGCCGAGTTTGGTCTCAATTTAAAGCTATCCATTAGGTGATTACAAATAATACGATAACCTTGAATTGCCCACCACCCTCCCCTCTACGGTACCAGTCTTTCCTGACCATGTCTGCCTACGACAGCAGATTCGTACAGCCCATCCGATGACTTAAGAAGACTCCTTTCTTACAGGAAGTGTTGAGTTTCTTTCCCAGAAAAAGACGACACCGTCGCGTCACTGAGAGAGCAGACTTGTACATGTTCTCTCATGAGTCAGCTGAAAATATGCGACTCCACGTGTCAAGGTTAACCCCCTCCTCTAAGCATCAGTTGGAGGGGGTCATAAATCTTTCACTCAAACAATCCACCTATATTCGTTTCCAAGAGTTTGCAGATTGAGCATCATCCTCCTCGTCACGATAAAACAGTAAGTAAAACCTTCAACATTTATTCTAACTTGTTGCTATACACTTATACCTTTAATATGTATTTATCTAAATTTTCAGATGGACTCGTTGCTCAGAAGACTGCAAAAATCTTCAACTGTTGTTGAATTACGATCAGTTGAGAGTTTACCATTAAATACACCTTTCGCAGTAATGAAGATGGTCTGGGTCCAGACGAAGTTTGGTCCTGCAGTGCAGGTCCACCTACAAGAACTTACTGATGAACAACGGCTCAAAGAAGAAGACGAAATCTTCAGGGTCTACCTTCCAAAAAGGATCTCTGGATCCATAAGAGAGGAAGACGTTGATGAATATAACTCAAGTGGTACAATTTATACTTTGGTATATAGAGGAAAAATGGGCAATGCCTTCCTTATAGATTTTTACTGAGAATATTAAATTTTTATGTAATTGATAACAATTGTAATTATGAAAATAAATGAACAAATAAATGAGGAGTGTGAATTTAACAAGGTTGTCACACACTGAGCACTGCGAGGCTGGGGCAGTGCTTCTTTTAAAATAAAAATATTTTGTTTTGATTGTACCCTTTAGATTTTATTTGAAATACCTAACGGATTAGTAGAAGTTTTTCCTCACCCAACCCCCTCCCTAACTACCAATGAAAATATACTATTCGTATATAAATGCTTGAGACCAGTGATCAATAACCCCAGTTGCTGATCAGACTCGTTACAATGTGTGGAGATATGGATCATGATGAGTCTCAGTATTGTTGTGACTTGATGTGTTTTCAAATTCCATGCTGTCAGGTTGACGGAAAGGCTTGTGAAAAATGCAACAGTTTTTGTTACTGTGTTTGCCGTTGTGAAACTTATATTGCATCTAACACAGAGAAAGGAACCAAGGACAAATATGGCACTACAGGATCCTCCAATTAGATTGATCCTCCCTCCCACTTTCACAATTTTCAACTCTGAGCAGACGTGAGTAGTTAGTCAGTTCATTGTTGTCACGGGAGTAACTTCATCAAAATTATGGTACAGGAGGTCAAAAAGTTTATTTTCTGTGCTAAGGGACGGAGAGGAATCAACGTTACTAAGGATGATGAAACAGGACTCAGTCAAGTTGTTATCTTCAATGGACGAAAATCTCTCATTGTACCTGCAGATGAATGGATGATAATGCAAGATAATCTACGCAGAAATTTACCAGTCTATCTACAACGCACCTCAACGAGAAAAAATTGTAAGCAACAAAATCCTGCAATAATCTCAGACACCTGTATGATTCGAGTGCAATTCGGAACCCCAACTTTTGGTAAACGGAGAGCTATTGTTATGTTTGAAAAAATCCCTTGGCTGCCTGAGATGGAGATCAGGATAAGTGAAGTATGTATCAATCGTCAAGATGCGAAAAAGCTATTGTATTATCTCACCGAAATTACCAATTTCTTGTGTCAAGATGCAAACACCAGAACTAAGGCCACTCAAACTTCTACATCCACAGACCTTCCGCTTCATTCTCAATCATTATCATCATCAGCGTTATTTGATATAGACACTCGAGATTACAACTATATAATCAGTGACCTTAGAGGATGATAGGAGGAGGAGTATAGCACAAAACTATGTAACCAGTTTTAAACTATGTGTAGGTGTGATCTATGATTATAAATGACTATGTATGTATGAATAATAAATAGCAATGTTGAAAACACATCTTATTAATGAAATAATATAACCACCTACTCCTTTAACCAAGAGGATGGATTATAAATATGCATTCATAAAACAATTTGTTAATAGTGTTGTAAGAAGCGGAGCGTTAACATGAGTTTGAAAAGGAAATTAGCAGAAGAATTGCATAAACCTAAACGAAAGAATTTTATTCGATCACGAGTTTTGATCAAAGGGGTTCTTGATGATTTGTGGCAGGCAGATTTAGTAGATTTGAGAATGCATCCTGATAAAGGGTATAAATACTTATTAACAGTAATTGATACAGGCTCGAAGAAAGCATGGGCCAAACCCCTAAAGACGAAATCGGGCAATGAAGTAAGCAAGGCACTCTCCTCAATTTTTCGAACGAGTAAGCTTTCACCTAAACTCATACATGTAGATCAAGGTCGAGAATTCTATAATCCTCAGGTCTTGGAATTGATGAGGAAGAAGAGAATAAATATGTACAGTTCTTACTCAGAAATGAAAGCTCAAATTGTTGAGAGGTTCAACAGAACTATCAAACAATGGATGTGGACTGAATTCAGTGTACAAGGGAATAGGAAATGGGTATATATGATTCCTTCCCTTCTCAAACGCTATAACTGTAGGGTTCATAGATCAACAGGAATGAAACCGGCAAATGTTGAGAAGAAAGATGAACAATTAATCCTCTCTCGTCTTTTCCCACCCAACACCTACAAAAACCCAAAGCCAAAATTTGCCCTGGGTGATAGAGTTCGTATCGCGAAACTCAAGCATGCGCTCGCTAAAGGTTATTTACCATCGTGGACAAATGAACAATTTATTATCACACGAATACGAGCTGATGACAAGGTGCCAACCTACAATTTGCAAGATGTCCATGGTAATGAGGTGAAAGGAAGATTCTACGAGCAAGAAATGAAGAAAACCAACTTTCCAGATTATTATTTAGTTGAGAGAATATTGAGACGGAAGAATGGTAAAGTACTTGTAAAATGGCTTGGATTTGATGAGTCTCATAATACTTGGGAAGATGAAAAAGATGTAGAACCTTGAAATTTGGAAAAATTATATTTGTTTGTTTGCTATTGTATTCATCGTGATTTAAAAATACATTACTCAAATTATTGTTGTAGAGCACATTAATATTTAAAATACATAAATATACTAACTCCAAAGCAGGTGTATTTCTATAAATATGTAACATTATAGCAATAAAAATCTTACAGACTCATGAATTTACATTGTTTGCTCCCTTTATAACCATACGGCATAGTGTGGACACCATCCTCTAAAATCATGCGTTTGTCATCGAAGAAAGACAAACCAACCTTATGGTGTTCTGTTGTGCTGACATTGTGTAATTTTGAACTGATTTTTCGAAAAGTACAATATGTTACGGTTTTCTCATTTAATGTTCTAAGATAGTCATCGAATTTAACATTTTTTTTTATACATGACTTTTTCACCCCTTTACATTTCATTATATGCTTACTCGCGTAACTTAGACTATACAGTTTGGGTCTGAGAGCAACAACCTCTTTAATGGGGAGAGATTGAGTCTCATCCTTCAACTTGCCAACTACTTTTTTATTCTCTAGAGAAAAACAAAAATGATCGGAGGGATAATCACTAAAATCCATAACTTCTGAAAGTACATTTTTCAGCGTAGCATAAATGTCTGGAACTTTTACATCTAGAATGTACGCATCAGTATCCATATAAACTAAATCTACGTTATTTACACCACCAAATGCCGGCCTAAGAGTGTCATAAAATAACCTATACATGTATTCCTTAGAAATTTCCAAGATAGCAAATCCTACATATATTGGAGCATCAAACACTATTTTTTGTCTACCCATGCTCACTCCTAATAGCTGATTCTCTTGAAATATGTAACGATCCATAAAGTTAGGCTTTGCTGATAATTTCAACAATTCATCGTTTGATGTAACGAGCCGAAAATCTTTAAAATTTCGTTTGTTCATCATTGAACGACCGAAAACTGCATTGTTTGCCAATTTATAATAATCTTTCAAGAAATCCGAAGTTGAAACCGCTCTTAAAGCTGTGTTGAAATCCATATAATCAGAGAGCCACCTAGACTGCCTGAAGCTTAGAATTCTATGGACTTTAGACACTCTCAAGCCTTTCTGAAGGGCTTGAATTAGGTTTACATGATGGGTCACATAGTGGTTCTTATTGTGTAAAGTTGTCAACAGTTTTTTTACTTTACCACCAGGGGGGCTCAATGACTCAGGGAAAAAAGGTAAGTCGGAGTGTTCATCATGTAAATGCTCCGGGTATTGTACGTCAATATCAAACACAAATCCAAACTCACCATCAGGGTCAAGGTTGTGGTAATCAATTGACTGTACGTCGTCAACCCATTTGAATTCACCATATGGAAGGGAACACCCCATTGCATATCCATAAAGGTTATTCACATCAAGATATATAATGTGATTAAGCGGTTTTGAGGGGTCAAATGTCTCTTGTATCAGTGGGTTGTTTGCAATAGCGTGTCTTTTAACGCATTGGGTGATCCCTCCTCTGATCCCTGTCTCGATAAACTGAAGCATATCAATATCCTTGAGGATCTCCAGTTTTACTCCTGTCTTCTTTAACATAGCTTCCCAAAAATATCCGGGGGATGTAAAATGCCAGGATGGATCTATTTGATAATGTTGCCTGCTAACTTTACGGTAATTTTCATAAACATCTGCTAACAAAAGTATGTCTGATTTCAAATAAAGTTCTGTGTATTGCATCAGATTTTTTATGTTAAAATGATTCCAAACAGCTTGAGCATGTTTGTAATCCTCATATGAGATGTCATCTTCGGTTAAGTCAGAGTAGAATGCTTCCTTAGGAGGTAAACAGGTTTCTTTTAGAACATCCCAGGATTTTATATAGCTGTAAGGGTAAACCCCTTTTCTCAAAAGAAGACGTCTATCATGATCATTAGGGAAAATACTAGTTAGTTCAGGGAAGTCGGTTGATGTCTCAACCAATTTAGAAAGACTTGTAGAGAGGAACCTAAAGGAATCAAGAAATCTTGCTTTTATTTTACATCCCTCGAAAGTTTTTGTGAAACTAATGTAATTTTCCGAAGATTTCGCCAACACATTTATGGAGCCTTCATCCAAATTTAGCTTTTTTACTAAGAAGTGGCCGTCATATCCTGACAGGTTATGAAAATAAATAGGTATAAATTGAGGAAGTTTCAACTGTAAGTTACAATTTTGACAAAGACTTGATCGGAATTCTCCAGTTAAGTGATCATGATCAGCAACTTTTATGACGTTGGGAATTGAGAACTCAATATGGCAAATACTACATGAAAGTGCTGCATTATGTTTAATTTGGAGCTCAGGAGTCCATTTAATGTTTGTATTTGTTTTGTATAGACTCTCAACTATGTGGCATATGTTCTTCAACTTCTCCATGAAGCGATCCACACAGTCGGGACCTGAGAATGTCAAAAGCTCACTTGCAATGAGGGAAGGATAGTACGATTTGATATACATCCCTATACATGTTGGTACATGAACATCCCTAGCAAACGTCCATGACTGTTCTTCGGGACAGATGTTATTTGATTGAGAGGCTGATGTTAATGGTTTCAATAGACATTCAATGTCTCCATAGATCACAATAGGTACTGGGGCTAAATGCTTGATATTTTTGAATTTTATGAAGGAATTTTTGGGGAACTGATATCTACATGGTTCCAGTTTCCCACAAAATTCTTCATGTAAGACAAGTTTTTCGACCGCATCTCTACCTTGATACCTTTGGAAGCATCTCTCGCAAATCTCAACCTTCCTACAATGGCTTGTTAATTGCTCAGACACCAATCTGGATAAATCTCTGATGAAGCAATAGTGTGTATTATTATTCTCCATTAATAAAAGTAAGTTGAAATGTTGAGGTACTTTCTTCACTAACGGTGATATCCTGTATGGATACACACTGTTATTGTTATCGAGAGCATACAGATTGATACTGACTTGATTAACACGTTCAAATTTGGAAATATCGTTCTTGGAAACTGGATAATTAATACACGAAAAATCGAAATTATGCAGTAAGCTGTTATAAAATTCGGGGGTGGTGATGTTACGCTGTCCAGGCTCGGTGTAAGATCCTAGAACAGCATATTTAAAACATAAATCATCGTTACTCGTTACATTGACAACGCTCTTGGTTTTGATAATTTTTGATGGCAAGGGGATGGGTGCGCCACCCTTTAATGGTCTAAATTTAGTTTGCTTCAATAGAATCCCATCAACACTAAGGAGACTCCAACCGCTAGACTTCCGCTCAAGCGATTCCATTTCGGCTAGGATATGTTCGAACTGGTTTTGAAGAATGAAATCAAGTTCATGCACATCTCCTAGCAGCAACGTTTGGGTCTTGGTTTTGAAGTTAGCAATAAGAATTTCTGGAGGTTGAAGGGGAGCCCCCGGAAGTTGTTTGGAGAATTTGCATTGCAGCCAAAGACTAAACTTCAGACCTCTCCACACTTGAACGCGCGAGCTCAATTTATCCGTCAGTATGTGAACTAAAGAGTACAAATAATATTGAGGGTTCTTAATGTTATTAAGATTAATAAAATAAGTATCCAAAACAGTGTCTCCAAATTGACGAACAACGATATCTCCGAGTTGGTTTGGAGGTGTTGTAATGTCTTCACACCATCCCCTTCCCCTCTGTAGAGAGGTGGTTGGACACGGGGTGTCAGCTCTACCGATATACCGGATTACAGATGGTCTTACATTTACACCTGTTGTACGCTGAATCTCATATTGCCTTTCATTGACCGCTTGCGAAGTTCCAGGCTGTCCGACGGATTTAGCGTAGGTGTGATCCATTATTGCGGTGTAGAAATCAAAAATTAGGCTAAAAAGAAAAAAAAAAATTTTATTACTAATAATCATTATACAGGTTACTTGAATACATAAATAATCCTATTTATATCATTAATATTTCTGTACATGTCCTGAGATAGGTGTGTAAGATACAAGTTTATCATGAATAATGATAGCTACGCAGCTTGTGCCTACTTCAAAGTTCTGTGAAATTTCAATTTCAAGCCTTACATCAACAGCTCCCTCGCGTACAATATCCTCAGTTCTACTACAATCCAGGCAAATTAAAGGGCATTCTTTAAATTTTGAACGTGTCAATAGAGGGGATGAGTATTTTATATTACCATAATAAGACTGTTGAAAACGAATATAGTTATTGTACAATTCTGCAAATACCCCATTTTGGAGATCAATTGTCTGTTCCTGAAATGGAAATTGTTCATTGTTTAGAAACAGTCTGAAGCTTTTAAGAGGCACTGAGTCTGGAAGTGACAAATTCTTGGTTATGTCGTTCTTCTTATTCTTATAAAATGCGACGAGAACGTAGCGCGGCTTCTGGAGTTGATTAGTTGTCTTGATTGGCCATGTAAATGATGATGATTGAGGAACAGCAGGGTTCTCGTGGTATTCCCAGCTTCGAAATGCTAAAGGCAGTGGAGGATCTCGTTTGGTGGTTAAGTAGAGTTCTGCTTTAATGTTATCTGCGAGTTTCACAATCGGTACCACCCAATGAACTTTCTCCAAACTCAACGAAACATCCGTATGAGTGGGATGTCCTTGAAACACGTTAGAATCATTGCTCGCACGGGTGAGAACTAACTCTTGAGATACACCAGTCACGACTCGTTTTTCGTCTTCAAAAAACCCCATCCAATAACGCAAGGGTACACATACATTAAACATTCCTCCTGATGTGTAAACCGAGTCGGGGGCGTATGAGTTGGAATTTGGATTAGAGATTCCGGCATTTGACAAAGCATTTAAGTCTGTTTCAGAAAATGACGCCAGTCCCTTCAATGTAGAGACAATGCCCGGATTTCGTACTTGATCCACATCAGTACCGTTGATTCTGTATGTGATTGAATCAAAAAGGTGTGCGAACCCGTTGTTTATCACATGTAATGCTTCATTTGAGGTACCTTTGTTTACTTTCCCGACCAATGAGAGGAAACTATCAAACGGGGCGAAAGTTTCAAAACTGTTGATACCTATACGGATCTCAGACTTTGAAGATAGATCGGACATATTATAAGCTGCATTTCTGATAAAATGGTATCCCACAATTTGATCATTCACTATTGGGGGTTTAGTAATTTGTAGAAAAGACTCCATGGCGTCTCACTTTGTATCCAAGGTTTTGAAGAAATTTGATGTTTCTCGAAGTCAGCCCCTTGTTTATCTTTTTTTTCTTCAGAGGGCCTCCTCTTGCAGCTTTGAAATTAGATGATGGTTGGTCTAACAAGAAACTCGAACTCTGGTTTGAGTTACAACTGCGTTTGCTGTACTGGGGGTTTATTTTATGATAATATCTTTCACTAAAGTCAAATCCCATTCGGACTCTTCACAATCTTACTAGTTCCAGAACAATCGTGATATTTTCCTTTCTAAAATCCAAAAGGGAACCTTTCTCATCCACTACTCGAAGTTGAATGAAGTCAATGATGTCTCGGTTGATCTTTAAATACGATATTGGGGATGGTGTGTAATTGATTCTGTAATTAACCTCAACGTCAGGACAAAAGCTGTGTAGAACGTTTGATGGAGAAGAGTTGAAATATGATGAATCATGAGCTATTAAATTACACTGTATGTTGATCGAATTATAGTTGAAAATATTAACGTTGCTTGGTGCGTAGTGGGTCACATTTCTAGGGAGCACAACTTTTTCAGTATATCCCAACAGCGGTCCCACACAACCGTCTTTGGACATATCAACATCGAATGTGGCTATGAAGTGTACGAGTCCTGTTTTGTGATCGACTCCAAATTTAATACTGAAGTGATGTAACGAAATAACTTTTTGAATTCTCATCTCATCCACACGCGATTCGATAAAATCAAAAATATCCTCCATACCATAGGTACCATCTGGAAAAACAATTGAGTCTTCTTTTTCACCCACAATATAAAAATGATTTGATTCATTTTTCTTGACATTCGAAATCGTATTGTAGCTCATAAAGGATCGTAACCCGATTCCATGTTCCTGATCATGTTCCAACTCGATTGGCGGGAAGATCGTTGCACTTAATACGCTTTCCTGAGAACTGAGGGTAAAGATTCTAGACATCTCTCAGCTAACAAGAAATAACACGAAAAATGAGCACAGTGAATACAGCCAGAGTCTTGATACTGAATGCTGTTGTAATAGATGGCACAGTTCTTTAAATATTTGATAACTTCGTTCGGTGGTTCCAAACCGAAAGAATCGAAGTATAAAGCGACGGCCCCGCTTTTCCGCAACGCGGTCCAATGAGTTCCATCCAAATCTGTTGATGAGGCTAAATTGATTACTAACCGTTCATGAACGTGGGGAGTTTTAGGAAGTTCATTTTTCATGTAAACCCCCCGAAAAAATGGGACTCGAGGACTCAGAACATTTTCAATTTCAATATTACTTAATGCTCTGTTTGGTAATTTCAACAACGCTTGTATTGGTTTAAGACGAATCCTCCCCCGAGCTTTGTTTTTTTCTTTGATGCTCTCAGCTTTTTCAATTTGTCCTCTCCCTTCACAGGCATCTTCCGATGTTTTCGAGGTAAAGTGGTCTTTGAACGAGTGACGTAACCGCTGCCAGATTTTTCCATTGCCATGTTGTGACGTTTCATCTCCTGGAGCTCCAGGTCTCCTCTTCTGGCGTCTCTGACGTTTTTTATGATCTGCGAGACACCTCCACCGAGCCCTCCGAGTGCACTGAGACCTGCTAAGAGAGGAAGCAGAAAACCTCCGTGAACCTCTCGTTTCAGCTTTGAACCCTTCTGTCCTTTTGCTTTCCTTCGCGCCCCTCTCTTTTTTGAACATGTTTTTTTCCGAGCCTGTAGACCTGCTCCTAGAGCCAGCTTCCCCTTCATAGCTGTGCCAACTGCTAGAGCTGCCAATCGTTCTTTTACAGTCGAATTTCTATCTTTAAATCGGGTAAATGCTTTATCCGCTAGGACCTTATCAGCTTTATGTCGATCTTTCAAAGTTTGGTGTTGGACATACGCGAGATCGTGATCTTTACAGTATGAATCCAGAGGTGTAACTGGTTGAACCCCCCTTTCGATTTGTCTTATAACGTCATTACCTGGTCCGCAAAAATTGCCATGTACTAGTAAAGGGGTACGGTTCCGATTAATGAATGCGTTTAATATGCCCATGTTCCCGGCTAAGTTATCACTAGGTTATTTATTCAGGTACTATATGCTTTTATACTCAGTCTACAAGATGAAGCTGCGTCAAATGGAACAAACATTTCCTATGATAAATTACGACGTCGTTGTTAAATCTCAAACTGATGATAATGAAAATACGTCAAAAAATGGTCCGTTTCTAGCGAATAACTGTCGAGCAATAGTATGTGGACCATCTGGGAAAGGAAAGTCGAATCTAATGATGAATTTAATTTTATCGGAAAATTCTCTTAAGTTTTCTCGACTGATCCTATGCTCAAAAAGCTTGCATCAAGAGAAATATTCATTTTTAGATCAAGTTTTCGAAGAGGTTCCAGAAATTGGATACATGAAATGCTCTAATCGAGAGGATTTCCCTGAAATTGAGGAGGATGAAGGGGCCAGGAACCATACACTTGTGATATTTGATGATGTGGATGGATCTTTCAACGATCTAATTCAGATTTTCTTCACACGTGGGAGACATTACAACGTGGATTCATTCTTTTTAATACAATCCTATGCATCATGTATGAAACATTTTGTCAGAGATAACGCAAACCTTATTATTATATCGCACCTTGGGAGTGATACTGGTATAAGTCCAAAAACATGAATTCTGGGAAATCGCATTTAAAGATTTTTTATGACTTTGTTGGCATACTACAGACACACCATTCATATTTTCTCGGTTCTTTTTGGTCTGTGTCATGCCTATACCATCTACCTATACTGCCCTACTTAATTAGCTTCCCCACCTTTCTGTTTTTGATTAACATAATTATAATTTATTATAAAAATCGTATGATGTACCACTAACACGATAAAACACAACAAACCTAGATTTTTTTCCTTCGTACAATATTGGTACATCGCGAGTTAATCACCAGGTTGCCTCAGTACGACTACTAATCTTTTGGGCGAATAGTGGTGCATTGCAAAATATGTACCGGTACAACAGTGAAAAACACAAAGAAACTTGATATTCCTTGGTTCAATAGCGGTACTTCTTGAAATAGACCAGTATTGCTGTAAAAATAAAGGATAAATACCTGGTTTGTCACATCGATAGTGATTCATGTCGGGATGAACCGACATAGACCGACCTTTCCCCGACGCTAGATGAAGACTTTGACCAGAATCATACTGGTTTATCCTGCTCTCTACCGGTCACTTTTTGTCCTATGATTAAACCGATACTAGCCGCATGTAGAGCTCGTCAAAATGTACACAGTAGTATATATAACTCAAAACTGCCATTTTTGGACTTATACCAGTATCACTCCCAGGGTGCGATATTTCCACAGGATGGACGAAATTTGAATTTAATTTGGCGCGATCACGCTCATAATGATATGCCTTTCCCCAAATTTGCGGAAATATGTAGGGAAGCTTTTTCTAAACCTTTCAACTTTTTGGGTGATTGACAAAAGTGCTGACATGCAAACAGGCCGTTTTAGGAGTGGGATGGATTCATGTTTTGAGTTCCCTACAGTGCAGTGAAGAAAAGTAGTTATTCATCACCTATTCCTATAAATGGTATTATTTTCGCTAAAATCAATCATTCAACCTGTACTTATCATGACAGCAAGACTGAGTGATAGTTCTCTAGGGCTCAACAGAGAAATTAATCGCGAGAAAGAAGCTCAAATTTCATCCGAGCTTCACACTGCGAGAAAAGCTCTGAAAAAGAAATTTTCAGAGCTACAACATGCTCGTGAGAAGTCAGCACATTCTCTTGATCAACAGTACCTACCGATTACCAACACATTGAAAGAGCTCTTAGGAGCAGCAAACGAAACTAAAGGTGGAGCTGTGGTCAAAAAAAGAATGCAACGACAACGTCGACTACAAAGTGAAGTAACCAAGGGCACTGAATCTGAAGGATTAATTTCACAAGGGTCATCAATTGATGGTGATGATAATGAAGATCCAAGTATTCAGGTTCCGTCTGATACAGAGATTTTCGAATCTCAAGGGATGGGATCATCTCAAATCTTAACACCCCCCGCAACATCACCAGGGCCTTTCATGTCAACACCAATTGCTCATCCAAGCTCCTTTTTGGGAGCCCCTCAAAAATTAACCCTCATGCGACGAATAAAACGAGACACAAAGAGACTAGAGGCTTCTCATCGAGCGGATATCGATAACAGCATTGAGCCTGTACATAGTTTGATTAACTCTACGCCAGAAGCGCAAAAGATGACTCGCGATTTTATCGATAGATGGCCTCCGTATGCTAAAGTGTACTGGACCTATCTCACCACTGGTAAATGGGAAGGAGGAAATGGACAACAGCTTGATAGATATTATGGACCGAGTGTTAGTCGACAGGGCGTGAACCTCGGAGCTGCGAAAGTTGCCTTTGACGAAGATAACATATATATAAATGGAAATCCTTACACCGCAACTCCGGGATTGTATGAGTTAATTTTTCTGAAGAAACCTGTAAATTTTGATCCGCAAGATTTTGAAAACTATACCGATATAGTAAAGAGAAGCCATATAGCTCACCACGGTTATGATATACACCGACCATTGAATCGATTTGGAGGGGAGAAATATAACTCTATAATTTCACGCATATACCCTCCAAAGGATAAAAAGGGGAGTGGTTTGACAAATATGTTCACACACTTCCAAGGTTTTGATGCAGATGTGTCTCCCGATTGGATTTCAACAGAAGATGACCCAAATTTACTGGTAAAAAGATTAGAGTTGTCCCTGGGATCATTCGGTGCTGGTAATTCCCGACTTCAGAGCAAAGCCAACAAAATTCTCGATCGTTTAGAGGAATTGGGTTACATTTATTAAACCTTTGTGAGAAAACAGAATGCCAAGTGACAGATTCGGTGGTAGTATTAGGAAGCATGTTTCCGTACACGAACTTCCTACTCGATCATTCCATGCTGTGAGCAAACGTTACGTTGACTCGGCGCTTGAAAAAATGATGACGCAATTAAAAAATGAGCTTCAAGAACAGCTTAAAAATCTTGATTCTACCCTGAGAAATTTCATATCTATATCCATCGCAGATCGGTATAGTAAAAGCAACAGTTTACAAAAAATTCGGTCAGTTACAGCAAGATCTCGGAACGAGAAGTAACCATGTCATCAGTTATCATTGATCTGACGCTACAATGTGAGAAAGTGATAAAAGAACTATCAATCATTCCTCACGATGGACCTTCGACTTTCCTCCTTAAACACTTTGTATTTTTACCGCCCGCACACCTGAAAGGCCGCTCCAACTTCCATTCGAGATACAACCAAGAACATCTACATGGATTGTCATGGAACAATGGAAACACGACCTATGAATGTATTCCGGAAATCCTTAAAGAAGCGACAGAAAACATCAAGTTTGTATTCGCAAAAGGAGCTGAAAAATGTCGAATTTTGAAAGAGCTTCTCCCAAATGATAGACAAGTACACGACTTGATGATATTTGGATGTCCTAAAATTCCTACATTGCTTGGCTCCAGCATACTTTCTCAAAAACCTTGTTTAGACCATCAAGATGCAGGAATCAGTTTCACTCAGTCATGTTCTATGATCAAAATTCTTGCGCTATCGGAATGGTTACTTGAAAATGAACTTCGAGCCAACCTATTTGATACTGAACCACGTCTCGCAACATTTCGAGGAGTTAAAATGACTGTAGACCCATTGATATTGGCAAAACACGGTTTTTATCGAAATAGTTTTCAGAAAAATTCTATATGTTGTGTATTTTGTGAAAAAATCCTTGCAATTCATGATTATAATACTCATGATTGTATGGGTTGGTATGGAACTGATACTACTAAATTGTGTTATTAATAATAAAAATATACTTGTTAAATTTCGCTCACCCTTGTTTCCAATTTGTTTTCTTCCTTCGTACAAACGAGTTGTGACGCTATTTGCAGTTGTAAGATTCTCTCTGGGAAAAGAAGAAGAAGAAAATGAAAAAATCGTTTAAAAGTTCAGGTGGAATGTATTATTCGTTTCTTAGAAAATATACCTGAAAATCTTAAATTTTCACCTATAGGGTTAGAAAATTAAGGCTCAGAAATAATACATGCTTCATACCTATGAAAAACAAGTGGAGATCGGGAGACGCAACTTGTGTCTAAAATGACGAAGGCTTTCCCGCTCTTCTGATCTGGAAATTATCAACAATCGAATTAAACAACATTAACTCTAATGCTGTATAAAATATCAATTATGAATGCTTGATCTGTATGTTAATGTAATCATTCGGTAATAACATTTAAAAAATTGAATCTTTCACTTACCTCGTTGTTTCGCTGGTTAACTGTCTCCAAATGAATAGAAAATGAAATAGAATTACGAAGTGAATGATTGTTTTCAAACGTCCTGCTACGAGAAAAACTGGTAAGCAAGTGAAGATCGAGCGGACTCGCAGTTACAAACTAAACTCGGGTTACACCCTCGCGTCGTTGCGGGATTCGAATGTCACACCTTTTCCTCGGAGGTATTGCGAAGGATGCGAATCCTTCTCTTCTGGATATCGTCGTTGAATTATTACGCGGATATTGTCGACAAGCTCTTGTTGGTTTCTGAACCCCTGGTACTTCTGTACCTATTTTTATTGCAATGAAATGATGGCCCACCCCCAAAAATTAATTTGGGAGATTCAACGTTATCGTATTTGTAATCACCTAATGGATAGCTTTAAATTGAGACCAAACTCGGCTTTGCTACGTTAAACCAATTGCCTAATTATTGGTCCACTCCCAAAAGACCATTTCAGGTTTTTAATTTTATTCAATTCGTAATCTCCCAATCAATAGTTTAAAAAAGAACCCAAACTCGAAGGTTCTACGTTGAGTCAATTGCCCAATTTATGGTCCACCCCCCTGAACATATAATTTGAGGTATTCATTTTATCATATTTGTACTCACCTAATCAATAGCTTTAAAATGAGCCCCAAACCTGAAGATACTAGGTTAACTCAATTGCCTAATTGTTGACCCACCCCCAAAAATAATAATTTGGGGTGTATATTGTATTGTATGCATTATCTCTCAATCAATATCTTTTGAATGAGTACAAACTCGAAGGTTCTACGTTGAAGCAATTGCCTAAATGTCGGCCCACCCCCAAAAATAATCATTTGGGGTGTTTATTTTATCATATTTGTACTCATCTAATCAATAGCTTTAAAATGAGCCTAAACTTGAAGGTTCTACGTTGAGTTAATTACCCAATTTTTGGCCCACCCCCAAAAACTAATTTGGAGATATGCCTCACCCCTATCCTTAATCTGATGTGACGTCAGAAATGGGAGGTTACTGATTAGTAGGTTCAAAGGAAGATTTGATTTTAAAATTTGGAGGGAACGGTAGGTGCCAGCTGTGAACAAACATTTGATGGGGAGGGGAGGATACTGACAGGTGGAAAAGAAAAAAATGGGAACAGCCACTGGAGGAGGAGGTGGTTTGAAAAAGGCGGGAGCTAAAACAGCTGATGGATGAGTCTAAGAGGCCATGGCTGTGACGTCAGAGGGGGGCTGTGACGTCACATGGCTCTTATCAGTCAGCTGGTGATAACCTGATTTACAGTCTTTACTAAGAGGTCTAAGGGTGGGGGTAAAATAAGGAGGGAACTCAATTTTGAATTTTGAGCGGGAAACCTCCCACTACCTTCCATAACCTGACCACTAATCTAGAAGGCTGTGATATGACGTCACACGTGACGTCATTCAATATGGCCAACCTATTACCAACTGATGTTAGGTTACCTAAAAGATTAATTTGAAAAAAGGCGGGAATTTCAAATTTAGGCGGGGGAAAAACAGGTGGCAACACTGATCTAGAAGGCTGTGAAATGTGACGTCAGAGGGGAGGGGTGTCAATAAGCTGATTGACCGTTACTTTTAGGTCTGTAGGGGGGAGGGGGAGGGGGTAAGGCGGGAAATCAATTTTGAATTTGAGCGGGAAACCACCATTTCTATCATACTGGCAACACTGATCTAGAAGGCTGTGGAAAGTGACGTCAGCATGACGTCAGACGTGACGTCAACAAGATGGCCGACCTCTTATCAGTCAGCTGATGATAGGCAGAACATACATTTTTACTCTACTCATAAGTAAGTGATTTCGGTCAGAAATATACGAATAATAAAGTTCCTGTCATGCAGCCTTATCGTATGAACAAATTTTCGTAGATTATCGTATTTATTATGTTTTAAAATTTGAGCACTTTGACGACGAAGAAATTG